>OW569411.2:141610207-141850349 GCA_937662695.2 Halyzia sedecimguttata
CATATCATTTAGCCATTTCATTAATAATTATAAGCTTCCAAATGACTATATACTGGTTAGTTTCGATGTAGTGTCGCTGTTCACTAATTTGCCTCTTCCTGTCATATTGACAAGTTTGAGAAATCATTGGGAAGTGATCTCTCAGCATTGCATGTTGGATTTCCAGACTTTTAAGTCCATTTTAGAGTTTATTTTTGACTCTAATGTTTTAATATTTAATGATACATACTACAAACAAATTTTTGGAACCCCTATGGGTTCAACTATATCTCCCATCTTGGTGAATTTTGTTTTGGATGACCTAATCACCAATGTTAATGAAAGAATGCCATTTAATATTCCTTTTATCAAACGTTACGTTGACGATCTGATTTTGTCTGTTCCACGTGGTAGAACTGAAGAGGCTTTAACCCTTTTCAATGGTTATAATGAACATTTGCAGTTTACCGCAGAGGAGGAATGTAATAACAGTATTCCGTTCCTTGACATGAGAGTCTGTAGAAACTCCGATAATATCATTCGCACTAAATGGTACAGGAAACCATGTGCCAGTAATAGGCTACTAAACTACCATTCTTACCACCCTACGAAAATGAAAATCAACCTAGTGCTTACCATGGGGAGTAGAGTCATTAATTTGACTCACCCTTTGTACAGGCTTGAATGTTTGAATGAGTTGAGGGGGATCCTTTTGGAGAATTCTTACCCTTCAAAACTTGTCAACAAACTCTTATATAGCTCTTCTCAGACAAATTTAACGGCGGCTGTTGATCACCCCCCTAACTATAATATTGAATCTTTTAGTAATGTTGTTCCACCAGTAGAAGGAACTCATGACAGTGATGGGACACCTCCTAGTGACACCATTCCCTTTTTCGTTTCATTACCATATTTCCAATCATTAACACCTAAACTTATGAATGTATTCAAAAATGAGAACATTAAAATAGCCCAACGCATTGTTACTACCTCTAATAGTCTATTTACAAAAACAAAGACAAAATTGAAACCTTTAGAACAGTCGAATGTTGTTTACAAAATTCCTTGTCAGGGTTGTGACGGAACATACATTGGACAAACGTCAAGAAATTTATCTGGACGTTTAACGTCCCATAAAAGTGATTGCAACATGAATAAGCAGACTTGTGCTTTGGCTGAACATGTAATCTCTAGTAAGCACACCATGAATTATAACCAGGTGGAAGTACTTTGCGTGGAGAATAATTATCATAAAAGGTTGTTTAAAGAGATGTTTTTTATAAAGAGTGACGCCAGGAGTATGAACAAGAAAACTGACCTAAAAAACTTGAGCAACATATACAACTATATCTTGAAGTTAGAACTCTTTCCTACAATATCACACAATAATATTTAACTGAAATTCTTATCCTTTCAAATTTTGACTGGCCGTCTCTCGTGTTTTTCCAAATTTCCATATATTTGTATTTTTTGTATTTTTCATATTTTTTAAATTTTCCCGCGAATGTTTAGGTTGGCAGTACAGTTGGTATGACTCTGGGTTGGTACCTGGCCTCACACTTGACAGTCTGAAGTTTGTGATTTTGTTTTTCATTTCTAATTCCAATCCGTCCAAGCACGTGTGTTTTTTGGCTTGTGTTTCGAAGAAATCTTTTCTGGATGATTAGTTGGTGTAGTTTAGAGTGTGTTAATTTTAACAGAGAATTATGTCCTTTGTTGTTCGTCCATGACGTTTGACTTTTACTACAAACCTCAAGTTAGTAAGTACTTTGGACCCATTTTTTAAAAGATTGTTTTTCATGTGTCGAATTGTTTTTTAGATGTCCTGAAGAAGGAAATAAACATTTCCGAAAGCTAGACTAAATGACAAAGAGTATTCTTTAAAACCTGCCCAAGTATTTGACTGCATCCTCTATATATATATATATATATATATATATATATATATATATATATATATATATATATATATATATGTGTGTGTGTTCGGATAGGTTTCCGCGGCTAACAATGTTAGGAATAAGAAGGTTCCGGGTTGGACCGCGTCTGGAGTTTAATGTCGTTCGACGTTTCGGCTCCGATTTTGGAGCCATTATCAAGAACAAGATGTAAAATGTGAATTAACGCCGGGGTCTCAATCTGCCTACTCCCCAGGTTTCATCACCAGTACTCTCGGAGATCACTGTATTTCTACTACTTCGAGAAGACTGGGGTAGGAGTGGGGATGGTCGACATCCCCACTCCTACCCCAACCTCGACAAGTATAAATACAGCATCTCGATCTTGGGGAGTGGGGATGGTAGACATCCCCACTCCTACCCCAACCTCGACAAGTATAAATACAGCATTTCGATCTTCCGTTAATCAGTCTTCTCGAAGTAGTAGAAATACAGTGATCTCCGAGAGTACTGGTGATGAAACCTGGGAAGTAGGCAGATGCAGACCCCGGCGTTAATTCACATTTTACATCTTGTTCTTGATAATGGCTCCAAAATCGGAGCCGAAACGTCAAACGACATTAAACTCCAGACGCGGTCCAACCCGGAACCTTCTTATTCCTAATATATATATATATATATATATATATTTCAACTCCAACTCCAACTCCAACTCCAACTCCAACTCCAACTCCAACTCCAACTCCAACTCCAACTCCAACTCCAACTCCAACTCCAACTCCAACTCCAACTCCAACTCCAACTCCAACTCCAACTCCAACTCCAACTCCAACTCCAACTCCAACTCCAACTCCAACTCCAACTCCAACTCTAACTCCAACTGCAACTCCAACTCCAACTCCAACTCCAACTCCAACTCCAACTGCAACTCCAACTGCAACTCCAACTGCAACTCCAACTGCAACTCCAACTGCAACTCCAACTGCAACTCCAACTGCAACTGCAACTCCAACTCCAACTGCAACTCCAACTGCAACTCCAACTCCAACTCCAACTCCAACTCCAACTCCAACTCCAACTCCAACTCCAACTCCAACTGCAACTCCAACTGCAACTCCAACTGCAACTCCGACTCCGACTCCGACTCCGACTCCGACTCCGACTCCGACTCCGACTCCGACTCCGACTCCGACTCCGACTCCGACTCCGACTCCGACTCCGACTCCGACTCCGACTCCGACTCCGACTCCGACTCCGACTCCGACTCCGACTCCGACTCCGACTCCGACTCCGACTCCGACTCCGACTCCGACTCCGACTCCGACTCCGACTCCGACTCCGACTCCGACTCCGACTCCGACTCCGACTCCGACTCCGACTCCGACTCCGACTCCGACTCCGACTCCGACTCCGACTCCGACTCCGACTCCGACTCCGACTCCGACTCCGACTCCGACTCCGACTCCGACTCCGACTCCGACTCCGACTCCGACTCCGACTCCGACTCCGACTCCGACTCCGACTCCGACTCCGACTCCGACTCCGACTCCGACTCCGACTCCGACTCCGACTCCGACTCCGACTCCGACTCCGACTCCGACTCCGACTCCGACTCCGACTCCGACTCCGACTCCGACTCCGACTCCGACTCCGACTCCGACTCCGACTCCGACTCCGACTCCGACTCCGACTCCGACTCCGACTCCGACTCCGACTCCGACTCCGACTCCGACTCCGACTCCGACTCCGACTCCGACTCCGACTCCGACTCCGACTCCGACTCCGACTCCGACTCCGACTCCGACTCCGACTCCGACTCCGACTCCGACTCCGACTCCGACTCCGACTCCGACTCCGACTCCGACTCCGACTCCGACTCCGACTCCGACTCCGACTCCGACTCCGACTCCGACTCCGACTCCGACTCCGACTCCGACTCCGACTCCGACTCCGACTCCGACTCCGACTCCGACTCCGACTCCGACTCCGACTCCGACTCCGACTCCGACTCCGACTCCGACTCCGACTCCGACTCCGACTCCGACTCCGACTCCGACTCCGATTCCGACTCCGACTCCGACTCCGACTCCAACTCCAACTCCAACTCCCACTCCAACTCCAACTCCAACTCCAACTCCAACTCCAACTCCAACTCCAACTCCAACTCCAACTCCAACTCCAACTCCAACTCCAACTCCAACTCCAACTCCAACTCCAACTCCAACTCCAACTCCAACTCCAACTCCAACTCCAACTCCAACTCCAACTCCAACTCCAACTCCAACTCCAACTCCAACTGCAACTCCAACTCCAACTCCAACTCCAACTGCAACTCCAACTGCAACTCCAACTGCAACTCCAACTGCAACTCCAACTGCAACTCCAACTGCAACTCCGACTCCGACTCCGACTCCGACTCCGACTCCGACTCCGACTCCGACTCCGACTCCGACTCCGACTCCGACTCCGACTCCGACTCCGACTCCGACTCCGACTCCGACTCCGACTCCGACTCCGACTCCGACTCCGACTCCGACTCCGACTCCGACTCCGACTCCGACTCCGACTCCGACTCCGACTCCGACTCCGACTCCGACTCCGACTCCGACTCCGACTCCGACTCCGACTCCGACTCCGACTCCGACTCCGACTCCGACTCCGACTCCGACTCCGACTCCGACTCCGACTCCGACTCCGACTCCGACTCCGACTCCGACTCCGACTCCGACTCCGACTCCGACTCCGACTCCGACTCCGACTCCGACTCCAACTCCAACTCCAACTTCAACTCAAACTCCAACTTCAACTCACATTGGCAGTTAAACCATTTCAGTAATAACTGTAATGAAAGTCATGCCACTTTCAAAGTACCCGAAAAGTATCTAAATGGATATAAAAAGATATAATAATACTCGATTTCAAACTTCCGGCTAGCAGGGACGCGTGAGCAGTCGAACCTTCTTAGTAATATCTTTATTGAGAATCACACCATGTTGAAAGACCCGTAATAGTTATTTTTGTATCTAGTGCGCGAAATGCTACTTTGGTGATCGAGAACTGATTTTTTTAACGAGGCGCAGCCGAGTTAAAAAAATAGTCGAGATCACCAAAGTATTTCGCGCATGAGATGCAAACAAAATTTTTTCTACAAACGCCAAAAATATTGTTCCAAAATAAGTAACATGCATAGATTAATATGAAAAATAGTATTGAACTGGCTTAAAATGTTTTTCCAAATCAAGTAAATACTGTAACTATGAAAATAAAATGGCATTTGTTTGTTTGATTGAGGAACATAAAGGTTAAAATATAAAAACTCCATATAGTTTACATGCAGTGTGCGAAGTAAGTACTTCGCACACTACTCCGCGCACGGTGTCATGGTAACGAAGGAAAATGAAAAAAAGGGTCACTTCGCATATTGTTTTCAATGCGCGAACCTTGTCATTTTTTGACGTTTGTAGAAAAAAGTAATTGAATGGATAGTAAAAGATACAATAATAGTCGGTTTCGAATATCAATCCATCAGTAACACCCTGTCAGATTAACTTCTTCAGTACTATCTGTATTGAGAATCATGCCACGTTAAAAGGACCTCAAAAGCATCTGAATAGATAGTAAAAGATATAATAATACTCCGTTCCAAAGATCGGGCCATCACGGATGCATTATTGGCAGGGGAACTAATTTCAGTATTATCTGTATTGAGAATCATGCCACGTTGAAAGATGCCCAGAAGTATCTGAATGGATAGTAAACGCTATAATACAACTCGTTTTCAAACATACAGTCAGCATGGACGCGTTAACCGTTGAAACTTTCTCAGTAATATCTTTATTGAGAATCACACAACGTTGAAAGATACGAAAAAGGATCAGAATGGATAGTAGAAGATATAATAATAACCGGCTTCGATTATCCGGCCATCAGAAACGCCCTGTCAGTTTTACTTCTTCAGTACTATCTGTATTGAGAATCATGCCACGTTGAAAGAAACTTAGGAGGATCTGTAGAGATAGTAAAAGGTATTATAATACTCGATTTCAAATATCGGGCCATCAGAGGCGCATGGGCGGTGGAACTTTTTTCAGTAATATCTGTATTGAGAATAATGCCACTTTGGAAAATCTCCAAAAGTATCTGAAGTTGAAGTTGAAGTTGAAGTAAACGATAAAACAATACTCGGTTTCAAACATAGAGTCAGCGAATCACACTACGTTGAAAGATCCGTAAGAGGATCTGAATGGATAGTAGATCCAAATCTGCTCCATCTGAGTCCAGAGACAAGAGAGATTTTTATTAGAATACTAGCTGACCCGGCAGCCGTTGTCCTGCCACAGTCAGGGAATATTTAGTCATTGGAAGTAAAATTAGAGAAAAAAAAAATTAAATTGGAATAGTATGAAATGTGGAAATAGTTTTTATTTCGAACTTATTATCAAAAACATTATTGATTAATTTCCTATTTATACATATAGTATTGAGTGTATTTTTCATTCAAAGTAAACACTGACTTTTTATCGGAGTGCCTTTTTGTGAACATTCTTGTTTTTGCGCGTATGTTCTGGGGAACATCGCCTTATAGTTTTGCCCAAATGTCTGAAACTTTAAAATTTTTTGACGAAAATGTTCTCAAACGATTAAGTTCGACTCCCCAATGAAGAATTCGAGGTCAAATTTGATTCTGTCCGTCCGGCCGTTGCCACGATAACTTGAGAACGAAAAGAGCTAGCGACTTGAAATTTTCAGGGTAGGTGGCGCATCCCAATACGACGAACAAGTTCGTTAATGGGCATAATCGGCTTAGTGGTTTCCGAGTAATAATTTTGTTTTCAACCAATATAAATCCGATCGAATTGAAACTTGGTGGGTAGTAGTAGAATATAAATCTAAGTACGTTTGTGAAATTTTCTGCGAATGGTGTGGCTGGAAAATTTTAAAAACATTATTAAAAAATATTTTTGTTGTCACGATAACTTGAGAACGGAATGAGATAGCGGCTTGAAATTTTGAGGCTAGGATGCGCACCAGAACACGAAATTTCAGTTTGTTTATGAGCATAATCGGCCAAACGGTTTTGGAGTTATAGCCATCTGAAATTTTCTGAAATTTGGTGGTTTTATGTTCCTCATTAACTCGAAAAATACTGAACCGATTGAATTCAAACATGGTTATTAGTTGTAGAATGCCAACGCAAAAATATTCGCAAAATTTGGTGAGGATAGCATTTGTAGAAAATTTTTAATAAATCATTGAAACTAAAAAAAAAATATTCTATATATCAGTAACTATTCGTTAGAAATTGCTGAAATTTTGCAAGAGCCTTCATAACCTAACTCTACTGCCAAGTTTCAAGTTTAATAATACGATCGGTGAAATATTGTTGGAGATTCGAGCATTCTTGTGCGAGTTCAGTAGATGGGTGACCGTTGCCTCGATAACTTTCGAACGAAAGGAGATAGCGACTTTCAATTTTCAGGGTAGGTTGCGTATCCGAAAGGGAGAATTGATTTCGTTTTTGGGCATGATCGGTCTAACGGTTTCCGAGTTTTACCAACCTGGAATATTATTTCCTCGATAACTTAAAAAATATACACTCGATCGAATTGAAGCTTGCCAATTAGTTGTAGAATATCGACTTGAAGACGTGTGTAGAATTTTGTGTGAACCGTATCGCAAGAAAATAAAAAAAAATATTTTTTATGTCACGATGACCTGAGAAAGGAAAGAGATAGCGATTTGAATTTTTCAGGTTAGGTTGTGCATCTGAATGCGACATTTGAGTTTGTTCATGAGCATAATCGGTCAAACGGTTTTGGAGTTATATTCATCTGAAATTTGATTGTTTTTTTCTCAATAACTCGAAAAATATAGAACCAATCCAATTCAAACTTAGTTATTAGTTGTAGAATGCCAACGCGAAAGTTCTTGCAAAATTTTGTGAGGATCGTATCACTAGAAAACTTTTAAGAAATCATTGAAAAAAATTCTAGATATCTGAAACTATTCATATGACATGGCTGACATTTTGCGAGAGCCTTCAGAACATAATTCTACTACCAAGTTCCAAGTTTGAATACGATAGGATCTATATATGTATATGAAATTTATTCCATTTTTTTATTAAATATTTAAAACTGTAATTAGTTCCTTGAAATACCATTGAATGAAGAAATTCTTGTAAGTTGACAAAATATCTTTATTTGAACAGTAAAAATGCATCATTTTATTGAAATTATAGTTTGACTATCCAATTGCTTCTTTTCTTTATAATATTTTTGCTGTAAGTCAGTATAGCTTAACTTTCAAAGTAACGTCCTACAATATTAATTTAAATGATATTATAAATAAAAAAATTGGTTCAAGCACTGACGTGAAGTCAGAAGCTTTTGCGCGTATGTTATATTAAAGAGGAGAAATGGTTATCAGTCTACAATACAGCAGATCATAATGTAAATAAGCAATGGGAAGTTTTTATGGCTACTTTTGGACTAATGTTTAATGAATGTTTTCCGAAGAAGTTAATACGAACACCTAATAGAACTTATACGCCTTTCACTGGTGAGGAATTAGAGGAATGCAAGAGGAAACTGGATATTCTACTAACATTGAAACAATGCGATCCAAAATACAAGGCCCGTTACGATACGGAGAAAAGGAAATATGATCATCTACTTATGAAGGCAAAGTCTACTTCATATGGAAAAAGAATAACTAACTCTGACAATAAACAAAGGACGATGTGGGCTATCTGTAATCTATCAGAAAGGAGATAAGGAGGTATTTGATAATTATCGTCCAGTCAGTGTGTTGCCAACTCTCTCTAAGATCTTTGAACATTGTATGAGTGGGAGACTGATAGAATTCATTGATAGCTGTGGCCTTTTTTCAAGATCTCAACATGGTTACCTGCAGGGTAGATCTGTACAAACAGCAGTTTATGAATTCACAAAGACAATAGTTGGACTGATGGAACAAGATAATTTGGCACTCGCACTCTTTATAGATTTAACAAAGGCATATGATTGTTTGTCCAAATCGATAGTTTTGACTAAACTGAAGAAGTTTGGAATTGAAGGCAATGTCTACAGATTGTTTGAGTCCTATCTAACAAATAGGAGACAAAAAGTAGTTATCAAAAAGGATGGACATATGGTAAAATCTTCAATTATTTCTACTGATTATGGGGTACCACAAGGGGGCATCTTGGGTCCAATATTATTTCTGATATTTATCAATGACTTGTACGGCTATTTTAGATTAGACAGTACATCAATTATAGGTTATGTTGATGACACAAATGTAATCATTGGTGGAGAGACAAGTCAACAAGTTGCCAGTAATGCCTCTTTCATCTATACAATAATTAAACATTGGCTAGCAATGAATAAACTCATTATTAATAACAAGAAGACTACAGGGATATTATTTACAACAGAAAGATCAAGGAAAGAGAAGATTGAAGAATTGAATATTGGAGATGAGAACATTGTTCTGGAGCACTCGACAAAGTTTTTGGGGCTGTATATAGATGAATTTCTCAAATGGTCCCATCATCTAGATTGGCTCAGTAAGAAATTGAGTAGTATATGTTTTGGAGTAAGGGTCATAGCTGGTTACTTGGAAAAGGAATGTTGCAAATGTATCTACTTTGCAAATTTTGAATCGATTGCAAGATATGGAATTATATTCTGGGGAGCCAGCTCAGGAGTTAATGATATATTTCTAATACAAAAGAGAATTGTGAGAATTATTTTCAAAATGTCATATCGTGATTCATGTAGAGGAGTCTTCAGGAAGAATTCTTTGTTAACTTTGAGTGGTCTATATATTCTTGACTGTTTGAAATTTTTGCACAAGAATAGATCTCGTTTCGAAACCTATGAGAACGATAGATATCCTGTGAGGTCTATGAATATTCAATATCCAAAACATCGTTTAACACTCACAGAGAAACAGCCTGATTATATGTGTAGAAAACTGTCCAATAATTTGCCACCACGATTAAAGGTTTTTGAGCCTTATAAACTATATGTAAGAAACATAAGAAAATTTCTGATAGAATTAGAACCTTATTCTTTGGATGAATATTTTTGCAGAAATAGGTAGAATTTTTACTTTGTTTTCTTTGACGTCATTCTTTTGCATATCCTTATGATTGTACGAGTACATGTAAGGTTTTTGCTATGAGAAATAAAGATTTATTTATTTATTTATTTATTTATATTGTCCATCCTTCTGTATTGGACACCCTTAATCGAATTTACCATGGTGAATTATGTTGTCCATTCTCCTGTATTGGACACTTTTAATTCGAATTTACCATGGTAAATTCGAAAAAAGTGTCCGCAAAAGCTTCTGACTTCACGTCAGTGCTTGAACCAATTTTATGTACACCCCCAGAAATAAGAGGAGCAGCTTATGTAGCCATACAGAATGTATTGCTCGAAAAATCCCAAAACAAATATAAAGTTGTATACAAAAATTTTCAAGATTGATGTACCAGTAAAAACATGAAGTCATCGTTTACAGAGAATGTATTTGCGCGTATGTTCTGGGGCACATCGCGTTATCATTTTGCCCAAATGTTTTTCCAAATTTTGGAATTTTTCGCCGAAAATGTTCTTAAACGATTGGTTTCGACTGCCTGATCAAGAATTCGAAGTCCGGCCGGCCGTTGCCACGATAACTTGAGAACGGAAAGAGATAGCGACTCGAAATTTTCACGATAGATGGCGCTTACCAATACGACGGACAAGTTCGTTAATGGGCATAATCGGCCTAATGGTTTCCGAGTAATGATTTTGTCTACAACCAATACTAATTTGATCGAATTGAAACTTGGTGAGTAGTTGTAGAATATGAGCCTGAGGACGTTTGTGAAATTTTGTGAGAATCGTATCGCTAGAATATTTTTAAAAATTATTAAAAAATATTATTTACGTCACGATAACCTAAGAATGGAAAGAGATAGTGACTTGAAATTTTTAGGTTATGTTGAGAATCTGAATGCGCCATTTGAGATTGTTTATTGGCATAATCGGCCAAACGGTCTTGGAGTTATATCCATCAGAAATTTGGTTATTTCCTCAGTAACTCAAAAAATACAGATCCGATCCAATTCAAACATGGTTATTAGTTGTAGAATGGCAACGCAAAAATTCTTGCAAAATTTCGTGTGGATCGTATCACTAGAAAATTATTGAATAAAAATTCTATATATCAGAAATTATTCGTACGACATCGCTGAAATTTTGCAAGAGCCTTCAGAACCTAACTTTACTACCAAGTTTCAAGTTTGAACATGATCGGATCTATATTGTTGGAGATCCGGGCAGCTATGTGTGAGTTCAGTTGCTGGATGAGCGAACGTTGCCTCGACAACTATGGAACGAAAGGAGATAGGGACTTGCAATTTTCAGGATAGGTTGTACATATGAATGGGAGAGTAAAGTTCGCTGTAGGCAATAATCGTCTCAACGGTTTCGGAGTTATACCCATCTGGAATATTTTTTCCTCGATAACTCAAAAAATATAGACTCAATCGAAGCTTGGTAACTAGTTGTAGAATATCGACATAAAGACGTGTGTAAAATTTTGTGAGGACCGTACCACTAGAAAATTCTTGAAAAATTACGAAAAAATATTATGTGTCTCTTGATTCTTTGAGAACGGAAAGAAATAGCGACTTGCAGTTTTCAGGGTAGATTGGGCATCTGAATGTGACTTTTAAGTTCGTTAGCTAGCATAATCGGCCAAATGGTTTTGGTGTTATATCAATCTGAAATTTGGTTGTTATTTCCTCAATAACTCAAAAAATACAAATCCGATCCAATTCAAACATGGTTATTAGTTGTAGAATGCTAACCCGAAAATTCTTGCACTAGAATTTTTTTTTAATTAATTGAAAAAAAAAATTGGTTCTAGCATTGACGTGAAGTCAGAAGCTTTTGCGCGTATGTTCTATTGTCCATTCTCCTGTATTGGACACTCTTAATCGAATTGAATTCTATTGTGTGTTCTCCTGTGTTGGACACTCTTAATCGAATTTACCATGGTAAATTCGATTAAGAGTGTCTTATATTTATATTTTGTACTAAGTTCACTAAAATTTGCCAAAAAAATTGGTTCGAGCACTGACGTGAAGTCAGAAGCTTTTGCGCGTATGTTATATTGTCCATTCTCCTGTATTTTACACTCTTAACCGAATTTACCATGGTAAATTTGATTAAGAGTGTCCAATACAGGAGAACACATAATAGAATTCACCGTGCTAAATTCGATGAAGAGTGTCCAATACAGGAGAATGGACAATAGAACATACGCGCAAAAGATTCTGACTTCACGTCAGTGCTTGAACCAATTTTTAGTTTGGTGCGTGCACAAATACATTTGATGGTTTGCAATTGTTTTGAAAATGCTATTTTAGTTTGACCGCTCTGCAAGATACACGCATTCCTGTAAAACTTGGGCCATTTCACAGTTTCTTGACAGGTTGCACGTTGGATTTCCATTTGTTTGCATATTCAAGGGTAACTTATGTGCTTATTACGCTGTTCAACCACCGTCAAACAATGCAGCTGCAATTCTAAATGAGGCAAGTGCCAAAACATTCCGTTTTGCGCGGAAAGAAAATTCCTTCAGTTCCATCGCAAACAGCTTTCATCCGACTGTAATAAACATACTTATTTGTTTGATGATTTAAAAAACTTTGTACAATCAATCCTTTCAATGCTTCGGAATTATCTCTTGATTGAATGTGGTGATGGAAAAAAGTTTTCAGTTGTTCCACTGTCTGTCACCTTATTAAACTATTGTTAGCTCAACGTTGAAGTCAGAACTCTGCCCGTTGAAAAATGAATAGAGTAAGCCGGAGTAGAGTCAGTTGTGTTCTGTTTTGACTTTGGGACTGTATCCTTGGAGCAGCCTAAGCACATCACTGTTTATTGCTGCGACAGTGAATGTTGTCCATTACCGTCTGACTAGATCTCCGCCTTAACCTTCTTACTCAGCATGAGGTACTCATAATTCATTTCAAAATTGTCAAAGAAAACTAGCGACCCAAAGAGTTCTTACTGCACGTCAGTGCATTTTATACTTTTTGAATTCTATATATTCATGCCATCCTCACTAAAATTTGAATGAATATTCGCATCCCCACTCCCACCATGACCCATTGAACCAAAAAAACAGTCACTTCTCTTCTGCGCATGCACAATCCACTCGTGTTTAAAAGTTCTTTGCAAATCACACACCTCACACAAAACACCGATTCTCCAACACCAGTGTTTAAGGAAATCTTCAATCTACGTATGCGCGGACCATCACAATGGGATTCTATGGACGGATAGCATCCTCCAACTCAAAACCCCAGTTCTCTGGGACGAAACCTGTAGTAGTTATATCACTTCTCACCGTTCATGCGCATAACGACAATGGTCGAAATTTGCGCTTACATTTCAAAATGAGCCAAGGACCACGGTTTGGACACTATTCCGCAAAAACTTGCGGAACCGTTATTTGAAAATACAAACTTGGTGAAGTTTATTCTGTAAATTAACATTTTTGCTTGTAATAAGTGGTTCGTATTCGAAAACACAGATTATAGTAAAACGTGGGTACAAGTATATACGACAATATAGCTGAAATTGAGTAATACTCTCGAGAGAATTGTTCATCTTGTATTGAGAACAATACAGCAAAACCTCATAAAAATCTCTTCCAAAATTGAGAAACGCTTCATTTTAGGAGAGCAAATGAAGGAGCTTGTCGATGTTGAAAAAAGGCAAAGCCAGCTGGGTCGTGGACATTTAGAAAACGGAATGTAGTAGAAAGACGTGAAGGAACATGAATTATTCACTCGTTCTACTCAATTTCATCCACGCACACTAAAAATGTAATCGCATTTTGAGAGTCCGGCTCGAGGTTTCGTAACCATATTTCCAATTATTCAATAGAGATATTTTCGAAACCACGTTCATTATGATCAAGGAGGACATAATAATCCTTGCAGCGATTTTCATTCGAAATAGTCTCAGAAACTTCTTTCCTTCACTCAGATGAATTGTTTGCATTTTATTATTTTAAGTATCATTTATAATTTGTGGTAGATAGTATATTTTTTATTAACCATTCCATGCACTGCAATAATCGAGGTGAACTTAGCGATTGAGATAAACCCCAAGAGAGTTATCAAGGAGAATTTTTTTAATATTATTGCATGCACATCATAATACAATAAAAATTTTTTGGGATATAGTGAGGTTTAAGGTATGAGAACTTCACATTCTGAATGAATCTTACAATAAAATCCTTTTTTATAAAAGCACAACGAAGATGAAGCAGAATATAGGAGGGCATTAGTCCATCCGGTTGAAAATAATATTTCACTTCTTATATCTCAAAATCCCTAAACAAAAATTTCGCAAATATTATCCAATGCGATATTCTAGAAGAAAATAACCAAAGAATCGAAAATTATTTAATTCCTGCTCTTCAGATTTCATTCATCATTTCAGAATTATTAATGCAAACTAGCAAGCGCTGAACTATATATAAACATAAATAAGAGTCCCAAACGAGAGCCATCAGCATAGATGCAGGTGTTCATGATGTCACCCCACCATTCAGCAACCTTGAGATTCCAGAACGAATTCAAACCTAATATTTAATTGAATTAAATGCACCAGCGACGATTCTCCAAGTGGTCAGATCGGGTGGACGCCCACAAGTCGAGAGACTGGAAAAAACTATACGGGAACCAATACTGCCGTAATAAGGTAAAAGGCAGTAACTGCAAATACTATGATTCTGAGATAATCGCAGTTTAAGTTTTTGGGTGTTTTTTTTCTTATCTTTAATTCAATTTTATTGGGACAAGGATTAAGAATTACTACTAAATATCTGTTATTTCATTATTGAATACAATTTTACCATTAACAGCTGACCTTGTAGTTACTGCTGTTTGCCAGAGTTTGTTTTAGCGTTAGTTGATGAGATAGGATCACCAAACCCAGTGTAATAGTTGGGAGAGTTACTGCTTAGGCCGGTTGCGCTAATATCTCATTTATGATGAAAATGTCAGTTACTGCCTTTTACCTTATTACGGCAGAATATACGCCAACTGTACGCGGCGCCTCTATCGAGCGAGGTGTTGTACTAAAAGTATACAGCAGGTAAAGTAGACTCGATCGAATTGAAACTTGGCAACTAGTTGTAGAATGTCGACATATAGTCAGGAGCTTTTGCGCGTATGTTCTATTGCCCATTCTCCAGTATTGGACACTGTTAATCGAGTTTACTGTGGTAAATTCGATTAAGAGTGTACAATACAGGAGAATGGACAATAGAACATACGCGCAAGAGGTCCTAACTTCACGTCAGTGCTAGAACTAATTTAAATATCATCTGATTCTTTGTAATACTTCAATCCATCATGTGAATGAAGGGGTTTAAATCATATATTATTTGTTGAATTTCGTTTCTTGCGGATTTCAAAAAAAATTTGCAATAAGCCGACTTGTTCTTCGAAAATAATCAAGATCACAGCTTGATATATTAAATATTGCGGATTCTAGCGTAATAAATTATTCTGACTATTCCATTCATATCAATATCTGACCAACCAGAGGTATTAAGCGAAAACCCCAAATGTCTTTGAATTATGAAAGGTGTCATTGAAAAATGGATCCTTGCACAGCACACTCGGCACTGGAACGAAACTTTGGGTAAGTGGCATATTAAGTTATTGATGGGACAGCCCTACCTCTCATTAACTGAAGAAGTCCTACCACTGAGTAGGAGTAGGCTCAGGACAGTAACTGGTCTACTAACCGGACACTGTACCCTAATAAAGCACCTGCACAAGAAGGGGATTTTCCGAGAAGACTCTGTTTGTAAGATTTGTGGGGAGGCAGACGAAACTGCCTGACAAGTCATATTTGACTGTTCGGTCAAGCCAGCAGTAAAAACAAGCCCTGACGTGAAGTCAGAAGCTTTTGCGCGTATGTGCTCTTGTCCATTCTCCTTTATTGGACACTCTTAATCGAATTTACCATGGTGAATTATATTGTCTGTTCTCCTGTATTGGACACTCTGAATTTTCCATGGTAAATTCGATTAAGAGTGTCCAATACAGGAGAACAGACAATAGAACTCACCATGGTAAATTCAATTGAGAGTGTCCAATAAAGGAGAATGGACAAGAGAACATACGCGCAAAAGCTTCTGACTTCACGTCAGTGCTTGAACCAATTTTTTTTTCAATAATTTTTTAAAAATTTTCTAGTGCTACAATCCTCACGAAATTTTGCAAGAATTTTCGCGTTGGTATTCTACACCTAATAACCATATTTGAATTGGATCGGATTAGTATTTCTTGAGTTATTGAGGAAATAACAACCAAATTTCAGATGATTGAAAGAACTCCAAAATCATTTGGCCGATTATGCTAGTTAACGAACTTATATGTCGTATTCAGATGCGTAATATACCCTGAAAACTGCAAGTCCCTATTTATTTCTGTCCTCAAGGAATCATGAGATACATAATATTTTTTCGTAAATTTTTAAAAATGTTCTAGTGGTACGGTCCCTACAAAATTCTACACACGTCTTCATGTCGATATTCTACAACTAGTTATCAAGCTTTAATTCGATCGAGCATATATTTTTTGAGTTATCAAGGAAATAATATTCCAGGTGGTTATAACTCCGAAACCGATGGAATTATTATTTCCAAAACGTATGCCGAACTCAAACTCTCCCATTAGGAAGTGCAACCTACCCTGAAAATTGCGAGTCCCTATCTCCTTTCATTCGAAAGGTATCGAGGCAACGGTAACCCTTCCAGCTACTGAACTCACACAAGGCATCTCGCGGATCCCCAACAATATAGATCCGGTCGTGTTAAAACTTGGAACTTGGTAGAAGAGTTAGGTTCTGAAGGCTGTCGCAAAATGTCAGGGATGTGGTACGAATAGTTTCTGATATATAGAATGTAAAAATTTGATTTTCAATGAATTTTGAAAAATTTTCTAGAGATACGATCCACTCAAAAATTTTTAAGAATGTAAACGTTGGCATTCTACAACTGATAACCATGTTTGAATTGCGTAGGTTTCGAATTTTTCGAGTAAGTGAGGAAATAACAACCAAACTTCAGATGGGTATAACTCCAAAATTGTTGGCCGATTATGCCTATAAATGAACCCAAATGTGCCATTCAGATGCACAACCTGACCAGAAAACTTCAAGTCGCTTTCTCTTTCCGTTCTCAGGTTATCGCGACATAAATAATATTTCTTGATAATTGAGTGTGTGATACTCACAAATGTCCTTAGTTTTGCATTCTACAACTACTCAAGTTTCAATTCGATCGGACATGTATTGGTTGAAAACAAAATTATTACTCGGAACCATTGGGACGATTATGCCCATTAACGAACTTGTCCGTCGTATTGAAATGCACCACCTACCCTGAAAATTTTAAGTCGCTACATTTTTCCGTTTTCAAGTTATCGTGGCAACGGACGGCTGACCGTCCGGCTTGACAGAATGAAATTTGACCTCGAATCCTTCATCAGGGAGTCGAACCCAATCGTTTGATATCATGTTCAGCAAAAGATTCGATAAAGACATGTTAACGCGATGTTCCCCAGAACATACGCGCAAAAAGGTCTATCGAAACATAGCGTTCAGTCAGAGAGCTTAAGCTTTCATTTTTGCGCGTATGTTCTGGGGAACATCGCGTTATCATTTTGCCCAAATGTGTGTAATTTTCGAATTTTTTGACGAGAATGTTCTCAAACGACTAGGTTCGACACACTGATGAAGAATTAGAGGTCAAATTCGATTCTGCCCGGTCGGCCGGCCGTTCGACGGTAACTTGAAAACTTCAAAGTAGGTGGACCATCCAAATACGGCGGACAATTCCGTTAATGGGCATAATCGCCCCAACAGTTTCTGAGTAATCATTTTGTCATCAACCAATACAGATCCGATCGAATTGAAACTTGGTACCAAGTTGTAGAATACAAATTTGAAGACGTTTGTGAAATTTTGTAAGAATCGTTTTGCTGAAAATTTTTTAAAAAATGATTAAAAAATATTATTTACGTCACGATAACGAAAAGGGATAGCGACGTGCAATTTTCATGGTAAGTTGTGAATATGAATTCGACATTCGTGTTTATTTCCTCAATAACTCGAAAAATTCAGAACTGATTCAATTCAAACTTTGTTACTAGTTGTAAAATTTCGGCACGGAAGTTCTTGCAACACTTCGCGAGAATCGTATAATTACAAAATTCTAAAAAAATAGTTGTAGATCATTGAAAAAAATTCTATATATCAGAAACTATTCGCCCGACATCACTGAAATTTTGCGAGAGCCTTCAAAACCTAACTCTACTACGAAATTCCAAGTTTGAACACGATCGAATGTATATTTTTGAAAATCCGAGCAGCCTTGGATAAGTTCAGTAGTTGAATGGGTGACCGTTACCTCGATAACTTTCGAACGAAAAGAGGTAGGGAGTTGAAATTTTCAGGCTTGTTTGGGCATAAATTGGCCCAGCAGTTTCGGAGTTATAAACATCTGGAATATTATTTTCTCGATAACTCAAATAATACAGACCCGATCCAATTGAAACTTGGTATCTAGTTGTAGAATATCGACCTAAAGACGTGTGTGGAATTTTGTGAGGATTGCACTGCTAGTGAATTTAAAAAAAATTAGGAACAAATATTATGTATCTAACGATAACTAGAGAACAGCAAGAGATAGCGATTCGCAATTTTCAGGGTAGGGTCGCAGCCGAATGCGACATCGGAATCTGTTTATAGTCATAATCGACCAAACGTATTTGGAGTTATATCTATCTGAAATTTGGTTGTTATTTCCTCAATAACTCGAAAAATACAAAACCGATCCAATTCAAACATGGTAATTAGTTGTAGATTGCCAACGCGAAAATTATTGTGAAATTTCACGAGGATCGTTTCACTAGAAATCGGAGATAGGGACTTACAATTTTCAGGGTAGGTTGCGCATCCAAATGGAAAGGTCAAGTTCGATTTTGGGCATAATCGGTCCATCGGTTTCGGAGTTATGCCCACCTGGATTATTATTTCCTTGATAACTCAAAAATAATATATACTCGATTGAATTGAAGCTTGGTAATTACTTGTAGAATATCGTGTATGGAACCCTAGTGGGCTATTGTGCTCAACAAATGAAAAATCGGCAGAGACTTTGGCCAACACATTTTCTTCATCCTTTTCTGCAGAGCCTAGTGGATCCGTACCAAGACTTATCTTCCCACGATGTGGAGAAGATCTTACTGAAGTCACATTCACGAGGGAGGTGGTGGAGAAGCACTTGTCTGTGTTGAATTCTGCCTCTTCACCTGGCCCCGATGGACTCTCCTCGAATATGCTGAGGATTTGTGCAGGAAGTTTGTCCCGGCCCCTTACGACGATATTCAACGAGTCCATGCATTCCAATATTTTACCAAGGGGTTGGCTTGTTTCCTCGGTGACCCCAGTTTTCAAGAGGGGGGATAAACTCATGCCTGATAATTACCGACCAATCAGCCTTACTTCGGTCGCTTCGAAGGTTTGCGAGAGGATTATTGCCCAGCAGATACTGAACTTTGCAAGAGAAAACGAACTACTCCCACCGAATCAGCACGGCTTTGTACCTAGGCGTTCAGCTATAACAAACCTCCTGCAATGTCTGAACGACTGGTCCTTGGCATATGATGCTGGTAGACCTATAGACGTAGCGTATTTGGATTTTTCAAAAGCATTCGACAGGGTCCCACACAAGCGACTACTCTATAAGCTGGAGCACCTTGGTATTAGGGGCAACCTGTTGATGTGGATTTCTTCATTCCTTGGAACCGGAGTTACAATGTGAGGGTTGGCGATTCTTCTTCCACCTCCAGACCAGTGGCAAGTGGAGTTCCACAGGGCACCGTTCTTGGTCCACTGTTATTCATATTGTATATTTCTGACTTATGCCACCATATCTCTTCTCCGTCTTCTTTTTTTTGTGGATGATGTTAAAATCTACAATTATCCACTGTCCAATACAAGTACACTGCAACATGATTTGAATAGTGTTTCCCATTGGTGTGCCAATTGGCTTCTCCCACTGAACATTGAGAAATGTACGGTCCTCCATATTGGTAAGAATAACCCCAAGAAAAATTACTTTTTGTATGGAACCAGAATTGTGAGTACGGAGTCCCAGGTTGACTTGGGGGTGACAATAACCCATGACTTAACATGGTCGAATCATATCCATAGCATATATTCGAAGGCATCTCGCTTAACATATTATCTCTTCCAACGATTTTTCAGGGGTTGTGACCCCAGTACATGTTCAGTTTTATACAAGACTTATATCCGACATCATGGAATAAGTAGGGCCCGTCTGGAGTCCAACTCTTGTGGGTGATACTAATTTACTGGAGACAATACAGCGTCGTGTTACAAGAATTCCATACGGTCGTGTACGTCCTAGTTACGAAACTCGCATGGAAATATTTCGGCTTACACCATTCGTGGACCGAAGGATGTGAGGTGACGCGATAGTGACTTTTCGAATATTGAAAAATATCCTTGGCTGTAATATGTCCCACCTATTCCAACTGAGCCACAATCTGAACCTGCGTGGACACTCATTGAAGTTGTACAGGGAAAATTTTAAGACTACTCAGAGACAGCATTATTTCAGTAACAGGGTGTTCGACACTTGGAATAGGTTACCGGAGAGTGTAATAAGATCCAACACAGTCAACGGTTTCAAGAATTCTTTTGATGTGTGGTTTAATTCTGAACGTTAGTGCTAGTGAAGGTGACTCATTCATAATTAGTTTATTTTTAATTAGTTTTTTTTACCTCTTTCTCTTGTTGGAGTTTTGTTCTTTTCTGTTTTTTTTGTTTACATTAGTCAATACGTGCATCATATTTGATTTTTATTTGTATGAGTCCCATAGGCGTATGCCTTGACTCTTATTGTGGAATTAATAATAATAATAATAATAATAATAATTTATCCTGTCTTGCTCATTTATTTCAGACATTTCCGTTTGTAAATATACAGGGTGAGTCTTTGACCACTGCATTAATTTTAACCAAAGATTCCTCTTATCAAATGAAACACTTTTTTCCCTTAATATTTTTCCAAATTCAGCTCAGGTAAAAAGATACAGGCTGTTGAAATTTTGAAAAAAATCAGTTTTCATTTTGTAGCTTTGACATCCTTTTTTCGAATAAAATGAATGTTGGCGTTAAGTTTCCTATAACTATGATACATATTTTCCAAATATCAGTTATTTTCAACTTCTACTGGTTTTCTAGTTATGGACTCGTGGATTCATAAAACTAAACGAAATTAGCATAAATAAAGCATATAAAGTTTTTCTTGAGTCAATTCAAGAATATTCCATCGTTTTAGAACATTATATTATTCCTCATCATTTCTCCTTAAACGCACCGTTTTCGAGATATTCTTCATTGAAATGGAAAACTCCAGAAATTTCACTACTTTTATGGATCCGTCCCTGAGCGTTGGAATCCCGAATCAAGCTGTAAACCACGTTACCATGCCTTATTCTCGTCTGCCAACAATGTCATAGATAATTTATATGCGGGAGTGTATTAGCACATTGTGAAATCTTTAAAGGCTTGTAACTTTTTACCTGAGCCGAATCTGGAAAAATGGTAAATGAAAAAAGTGTTTCGTTTGATGAGAGGAATATTTGGTTAAAATTGATGCAGTGGTCAAAGACTCACCCTGTATACTGAGATTGACATCATTGTAGTGTATTTCAGACAGTGAATGGTAGTGATATTGTAATATATTCGAACATAGTTATAGTGAGTTTTATTACAACATTATATCAAGACCGTATTATCCGAAAGAAACTGGTACCACTCAATCGCTTACACCATAGATTGCAGTGAACCCTTCTCCAACTGTGTAAAGGCTACCTGGGGAAAAGGGAAGTGTACGACAAGGAGTTGTAACCTTGTAACAAAACTTGCAACTGGCGTCCGAGGAAAAGTCCGTAGGGTAGAAAAGGTCGTCACAAAATGGCGCCCGAGCAGGGACCTGATTTCTTTCAAGGATCGCAGGAGCAGGAAAGGCCAGTCATGACCATGGAGGTTAACAGACTGAGGGCTGAAGATTTGATCTGGGAACTCGAAGCCCGGGGATGCCAAGCAAAGAGGACTGTCCATGAAAACCGTACCGAGTTGCGCAAGATACTTGCGCAGCGGAAAGCGTTCTGCCCGAAGACAAGGAACACCGATGAGGAAATGGACACTGCCAACCGGATCCTGGGATGTTTGATAGAGGAACTCCAAGAGTTTGACGAGGAAAATGCGACGAACAAGGAGACTCGGATAAGGATCCGTCTACTACATTTCCAACACAGGATCAGCCAGATCAGACCGTCCACGTTGGAAGAAGAGAATACACTGGAGGACTTGAAGTGAGTCTGGACCCAGACGTACGAGATGAAAAGGATGCCAAAATCCTTGCCGAATCCAGACTGGTCCTCCAGGACCCATTGGGGGACACCGGCAGCCGATCAGGACGTCCTGTGATGGACAGTGTGTCCCAACTGGAACAGGATGGTGAACTGATTAGCTTTGACGTTCCGATTGAGCCCAGGACTCAGAACACCGGGCTGGTTGAACAATTAGCCGTGGGTACCGAGTGCCCTACAACCCCAAGTCCCACCAGGAGGGAAGGGGACCGAAGAAATCATTCCAACTGGGACGAAACTGCAGTCACCCAGCAACCCGAAACTTCCCTGAGGACTGGATTCACCGTGGATCTTCTCCAACGACTCCGTGAACGAGCTTGTGAAGCTGTCCGTCAAGGGCTGAACCTTACCAGTCCCATCAGACGACAGGGGGATGACTTGATACAGAGGTCAGTAAGGAATGGTAGGCCGACCGTGGCGGTATCAACCCGGAGGTTCTCCTTCCCATTCTTGGAACGAGAGGCAGAACTTAATAGTTTGATGGAACCATATAGGATATCGCAAAATCAGTCAGGAGAACTGAGGGTTGACTGCCAAAACCCCGAAGTTAGAACCAAAGACAGCCAAGATGGGCCCAGAAACCGAAACGACCACCATCCGATAGTACCCGTCTATAAGTGGCAAGTCTAATTCGATGGTTCCACCAGTGTGAACACCTTCCTGGAGAAGGTCGAACGGATGGCTGAAGCTCGAAACATCGACCACCAACATCTGTTCCAGTCCGTGTTCGAGCTACTCAAGAAGGATGCGAGGGATTGGTACGTTCCAAGAAGAGGTTCTTTCAGGGATTGGAAAGACTTCAATGAACAACTACGTGAAGATTTCCTTCCCCCGGATTAAGAGGAGAACTTGTTTGACGAGATAAGGAAACGAACACAAGGTGACGGAGAGAAGCTGTTACTGTTCGTCACCAGGATGCAAAACCTCTTCTTGAAGTTGACGACCAGATGCCCGTCCGAGGAAGAACAGATCGCCATTATCAAGAAACGTCTGATGCCAACCCTCCAGAAAGCACTGGCCTTCCAAGAGACCAAAACCTACCGGCAGTTACTGGACAAAGGAAGGGTGTTTGAGCTGGTGCAAAGGCAGGCTGACAATTACGTCCCACCGCCGGCTCGAAAGGGTTTCATTGACGAACCACACCTGGTGTATGAAAGCCCACAGCCGAAAGCTCCGAAAAACCTGACCTTACATGCAGCACATCAAGGGGCGAGTCAGCCAGCGCAACTGCCTCCCTCGGGAAAACCGCCGTCTGTCACGGAACCAAAAACCGTCGTCCAGCAGCCAACTCCATGCATCGGTGGACCCAGGAATACAAAGTCACCTGAACCAAGGAGGGTCCAGTTTAAGGAGACAGGACCGCAGTGCTGGAGGTGTGGTGAGACTGGTCACATGAGGAGTGAGTGCCGATCTAGACCAAGGCTGTTCTGTTCCCGATGTGGGCGGCAGGGAGTCCGATCGAGGGATTGTCGCTGTTCGGGAAACGAGAACGGGGCTGCCAGGACCTGGGGAGAAGGCAGTTCCCATCTCCAACTTCCCCAGTAGAACCCAAACCACCGAACCGAGAAAACCGCCCTATCATCAACGTATATATTCGAGACACGCCCGTAACGGCCCTATTGGACACAGGAGCATCCCGCTCATTCATAAGTGGAAAGGCAGCCCAGAGTTGTCGGAATGGTGGAATATTCCCAGACCAAGTCCATGATATGCTGGCGACCGTTGCCAATGGAAGTTCCGTCACCGTTGAAGAGGTATATCACCCCCAACTGAAGATAGGAAACACGCTGATTGAAGCACGACTGTTCTTGGTCCCACAACTACCCATGGACCTGATTTTGGGTATGGACCTACTGTCATCTCATGACATCCAGATCGACTTCCGAACTACCCGATGTTTCCTGGGAGGAGAACCGCTGACCAGCCCCGTACTGCCACCGAGCGTGCCACAAAGTTAGGGTATAGGCTCTCTGACTTCGAAGGAGAAACTAATCCTGCAGGAGTTTTTGGAGCGGGAGATCAGTGGGTTCGAAGATGTACAAGGTCTAACAGATATGATTGTAACGAAGCAATTTTCCATTTTTAATGACGCCCCATTTGTGAAGCCCATTTCCTCTAGGTCTCCATCCGTTGCTAACCTTTCCTCCGAAACTAGAGACCTTGGGCGCCACCTCTAGTTTGAAGTGTTGAGGACACTCGGTACCTGTGGGCGGTATCCCACAGGGGTCCGGGAGCTACAATCAGAGAAGGTTATGTCCAGGGTTCGGATGTTCGTGGAAGTCGGGGCAGTCCTTTATCTCTGAGAATGTCTTCTTGTTATTCGGGAAAATAAAACACACAATAATAATGAAACTTCTATTCGGTGAATTCTACTACATGGGGGTGGTATGTAGGATGATAGGTTGATTAAGCGGTGCAGAAGTAGAAGCGGGATGTAACATGCTTTTAAAACGGTACCTGGGCACGAGCCTTTATAAATCTACGGAATGAGTGAAAATGGTCAAGTGAACAACGTTAAATGTGTAATCATGCGATGAAAGCCATAATGAAGCGAAAGTGCGTGCGGAATATAAAGCAATCGGTAACACCAAGCGGCAAATTTAACATGGGCAAAGTATATATACAATGAAAGAAATTGGAAATAAACTGATCCTCAAAACTGCTGGCATAACAAAGGGGATCGGATAGGTAGAGATACGGTAAGGGTTCTACAGAAATGCATGATGCACCGTTTCAAGCTAGCATACACACCCTGTATATCCCGAAATCCAAAGGTGTCATCCAGGCCGTTTCAAGCTACTACACAATGCTGAGGAATTCGGGCGGTCGGTAGGAAGGAAGGATATAAGGATGCATGATGCGCCGTTTCAAGCTAGCTTACACACCTTGTATATCCCGAAATCCAAAGGTGTCATGCAGGTCGTTTCAAGCTACTACACAACGCTGAGGAATTCGGGCGGTCGGTAGAAAGGAAGGATATAAGGATGCATGATGCGCCGTTTCAAGCTAGCATACACACCCTGTATATCCCGAAATCCAAAGGCGTCATGCAGGCCGATTCAAGCTACTACAAAACGCTGAGGAATTCGGGTGGTCGATAGGAAGGGATAGAGGCGAATAGTACAATAATACCAGCAGAGAGAAAAATAAATAGTCTTACCCTAATACCTTGCCCATGCGGAACCTCTGAAGCTACTTACTTTTTCGGCGGAGTCGGAACGGTGGTGTTGCTGTCGCACTGTCGTTTCATTGACTTTCTTTGACCTTTGACTTGACTTGACTTGACTGTACACTTGTTTTCGCGGGTCGAAGTTTAGCTTCATATTCCGCCATCTTGTATTTTCTTTCGTTGGTTATTTCTGTTTCTTCGTATGCACTGTGCATGGTAACTTGGCTGTTTCGTGTTCTTTGATTGTTTCTGTTTTTTTCTTGTTCAACATTCTCGTCGACATCGCTCTCCTTCTTGATCAGTCCTTTCCAGGACCTTTTCTTTGATTTCTTCTGTGGGAATGCTATTTTTCCCCTGCCTTTGTTCTTCCAAGACCAGGAAGTCTACTTCCAGGTCCCGAGTCTTGATGTGGGACTCTTCCGTTCTTTTCTTCTGTGGGTTAGTTCTGCTCCCATGACTTTGTACTTGTGTTTTCTGGGTCCTTTGGTTACTTCTAGGATACCGGACCGCAACCTCCAGTACCTAGTTCGTGACCCTCTTTGGCCTCGGTTGCGTCTTCCCTCATTTCGTAAAAGTTCCGCTTCCGAGGGGATTCCGGCCGGTCGTTGAACTCCGCTGCGTCGCAACTTCGCCCATGCCGTTGAAGAATTCTGGCCCTCCCAAGGTCTTCTGTGCAGCTCCTACGCCTTTTGTAGAAGTTACTGCTACTGAACTCTTCCGTGCCATCCTCCTTCTTCGACACCGACCGGTCGTCCGGCCGTCCAATGGTCTTCTGTGCAGCTCCTACGCCTTTTGTAGAAGTTACTGCTACTGAACTCTCCCGTGCCGTGTCTCACTCTTCTCTTTCTTTGACTTTTTTTTTTTTTTTTTTTTTTTTTTTTATACAGGAGAAACCCTTTATGGGCGAACCTTAAAAGGAACAGTGTGGGAGTCCATCTTCTCCTGAAGATGTTTACCGCACTAAAACTCCTGTCTCCATCAGGGCGTCGATGGGTGTTTTGAGTTAGTATTCAATACTTTTACTCATGTTGTCTCTATTTTTATTTCCTTCTTGATTGTTAGGTAAGTGCTACATCTTCACTTCTTTAGAATTCGGATTCTTCATTGACCTCCGACAGGTAATAGTGCCATTTTTGGCCGTTTGATCTTCGTGGGTTCTTCTGGGTCATAGTCCAAAGCTTCTCTAAGTGTTGGGTTCGTGTGGCGTTCTGTATTTTCCAGGATCCTCTTGTTCCTCTGTCGTATCTGTTTTTCTATCGTGCTCACCTCTAGGTCTTGCCGGATGTTTCTATTCCTGATGAACCAGGGCGCATCAGTTATCTGTCTCAGGAGTTTGTTCTGGGCTGTTTCCAGTTTCTTTATGTGGCTTTTTGCTGTCTCTCCCCATGCAGTTGAACAGTACAACATGCGTGGTACAATTATTGACTTGTATAAGCGTAACTTGTTGCTTATACTGAGCTTATTGTTTCTAGCAATTAGTGGATAGAGTTCTATTTTTCTCACAGCAACTTTCTGCATAATATAATCGATGTGGTCTTTCCACGTGACTTTTCTATCAAATATTACACCCAGGTATTTGATTTTGGCTTTCCAGGGAATCGTTTCTCCGTCTATCTCTATTTCTTCTGTGGGTAATGTTCTTTTCTTGCTGAATACAATAGCCTGTGTCTTTCCTGCATTCACTTTAATTTTCCATTTCTCCATCCATTCTAGGATGATGTCAATTGCTGTCTGTGCATATCGGGTTCCTAGGTTCAAGTTTCTTGAGTGTGCCAGGATTGCGGTGTCATCTGCGTATGTGAACACTTTTGTGTCGTTGGGGAGTCCATTCGGTATATCTGCGGTGTATAAATTATACAACTTCGAAGATAGTTTTCCTCCTTGTGGAACTCCTCCTGTTATGGGAGTTTTTCGGGATCTATTCCTTCCAATTTTCACTTGGAACGATCGGTTCTTCAGGTATTTTCCAATTATCTTTATGATTGGTAGGCTTATATTGGTTTCTTTCATCTTGAATATCAGTCCTTCATGCCACATCTTGTCGAATGCTTTCGAGACATCTAGGAATGCTGCCACGTTCACGTGTTTTCTGTTTATGTTGTGGATTATGTTTTCCGTCAGTCTTAGTGTCTGGAGTTCTGTTGAGTGTCCAGCTCTGAATCCATATTGTTCTGGTGGGATCACTTTTTTCTCTTCCAGTTCATCTTCTAATCGTCGTAGTATCAATCTTTCTACCAGTTTTCCTAGTGTGCATAGCAAGCTTATCGGTCGGTGGTTCTGCGGGTATAGTTGGTTCTCTCCTTGTTTCGGGATCATGATCACTGTGGCATTCTTCCAGGCTTCAGGGAAGTATAACAGTCTTAATATGCCGTTGCAGATGTTCACGATGAATTCCAGGTATTCCATCGGAAGGTGTCGTAGTTGAGTGTTGTTTATTCCATCTTCACCGGGTGCACTCTTCTTTTTAAGGTGTTTGATTTCTTCTTTCACCTCGTCGATTGTTGTAGGCCTAATTCGTTCATCTGTATCTGTTTGCAGTATTCGTGCTGCTGTTCTTTCCACTTCCTCTTCGAAATCGATGTCGTCGTCTGGGGTGCGATGCGGTGCAAATTGCAGCTCTAGCGTCTCAGCAAATGCGTTCGCTTTTTCTTCGTCGGCGTATACTATGCCATTTACCCCGTGTAAAGGCCGTGATCTGTTGCACCTTTTCTTCAGGATTCGATTTAATCGCCACATTGGTTTATAGTGGGCGTCTTGTTCTTCGCAGTCTTCGTTGATGCTTTCAAGTAGCACTTGCCATTTCTCGTTCCTGTACTTCTGTATTTCTTCTTTGACTAAGTTTGCTAGTCTGTTGGCCTTTCTCTTATCTTCGGGATATAGAGTTCGTTGTGATATTCTTCGTGCTCTGTTTTTGTTCCTGATTAGAGTTTTCAATTCAGGGGGTAGTTTGTTGACATCTTTGGCACACTTCTTGATTGTTTTCGTGGCTTTTCCTAGTGAATTTTGAATTTCCTTGGTCACTTTGTTTACTTCTAGTTCGATGTCGGTGGTAGTTCGTAGATCCGGTGGAACTCTCTCGGTATTCTTCAGTATTTCGGTGAATTTTCTCCAGTCGATTCTTCTTTCTTCCTGTTGTTGAGGTATTGATTTCCAGTGATCCAGTGTAAGAATAACTGGATTATGATTGGAGCTCAGTACCGCCTCGGTGTCTATGGTGGTGGGTTGGTTTATATTGTTAATAATAAAAATGTCTAAGAGATCTGGTCTACCTGTTGACCCGTAGAACGTCGGTTGGTCCGGTCCGATTACCGAATAGTTATTTAAATCCGCGTGTGAAGCTAAAGTTCTTCCGCGTGTCGTGGTTATTCTGGAGTTCCAGATACTGTGCTTCGCGTTCAGATCTCCGCCTAAAATTATTTCGTTGGGCGAAGGGAAAATTTCATCCAAGTCGGAAGTTAATAATGTTTTTCTGGGCGCGTTATATGCGGCTATGACAGTTATTGTCCTGTTGCCAGCCATATATATGTTTACCGCGGCGTTTTCTAAATTTTCCGTATTGAAATTATTGATCCGCTGGTGCGCTATGGAGTTCCTAATGAGTACGGCTACTCCGCCTCCCATATTAGTTCGATCACTCCGGTATATCGCGAAGTTCGGTAAAGCTAAATGAACTTGGGGGTCGAGCTTTGTTTCACTCAGTAACGCCACGTCGATATTTTCTTCGGATAAATAATCCCCAAGCTCTAGAATTTTGTTCCTGATGGAATTCGCGTTCCACGCAAGTATCTTTAATGATCGCGGTTTTGATTTATCCAAGACGACTGGCTATCTTGGTCATCAGCACTGTCATTTGTGCCAACATCTCTGCGACTTGATTAGGACTTGTATTTGTTTTCGTACTCTTTTCCGGCGTTGGTTTCGCGGATCTCTTTCTTTGACCTAATTACGCTCGCGAATTTATACCCGCAAGCACTGCCGGGCCTGACCACGCCCACATGTTCAATATAGGTAATCGAACTTGCACATGTGCCGATATTCCTTCGATTCAGAGGAACGGAAATTAAAAATGGAAAATTGCTTCGTTACATCTCCCTTCTTCTTCGGATCGAAAAGAGGAAACGAGTTTTCTCTTTTTGGCGACCTAAACCTCACAACGCTAAATAATAAGAAAATATATTATACCTCAAAAAAAAAACAATCTTTATTCACAAAATATCCAATCTTAAGAAAGTTTGTCACTTCTCTAAATTCCATCCTGGGCTACCAGACGCCATCACCCGTGTCAACTCGCACTGGACTCCCTGGTCCCTGGACTGCCGCGGTCCTGGTCGTGCCTCCACTTCCTTCTTCCGTGGACACCCACACTGATCTGAACGGACTCCCACCTGTCCACACCTGGAACAAAACGTTAAGGCGGGTCTCTGGCATGTCCTGCGGTCGTGGTTCGGATAACCACAACGCCAGCACATCGGGAATTTGTCGACCGGTAGATATATCGGGCCCAACCTCTTAGTGACGGGTTTTTCTTCAACGGTACCTAGGTTCTTCGGTTGGCCGTTGTCATCCGTAACGGTGCCTGGTTCGAGTACCACTTCCTCTTGTAGTACCAGCACATTGTCTGCCATGATCTCTTCGGTTCTATAAGTCATACACGGGATGGTAAAGACACAGAAAAAGAAAACAAAAAAAAAGAGATGGTTCGGTCACACTTTATATTAACAAAATAACAAATATCAAGGGGCGGCAGGAATCTTGAGCCATTTAGTCTGTGATCCCACAGATATCTTCGCCCTAAAATATTTTTCCGGCGGCCAGTCCTGCGGACGAATCATTCTTGTTAGAGCCCAGATTTCTGGGGTCCAATTTTTGGGTCCCGGGGGTAGTGGGGATGAGAGTTGTCCGAACCGCTCTATCAGTTCCTCCCTGGTCGGCGGTGGCGGGGGAGTTGGAGGTAAAGGGCTTATTAGCCGTGGCACCACGAGGTCGGGGAACAGCGGTTTCTGCTCCCTTCGCTTCGGAGGTGCTCTCATTTTCGTGGGTTTCGTCGATTTCGGCATTTCGTCTGTAACATAATTGTTCGGTTCACCGTAGGGTTTGAGATCTTTAACATGGATTCTCCGGACTACTTTTCCTGCTCCATCCCGCAGATCGTACACTACTGGCGATATAACTCGGCAAACGGTAAACGGTCCGGTATATTTGGGGGCTAATTTCGCCGCGACATCATTAATAGCACGTGAAAGAGGATGCTCCCGTTTCATCACCCTATCACCCAGGTGGCAGCTCCAAGCACGTCGACGGAGATCGTAGTACCTTTTTTGTTTATTGAAGGCTTGGGCTAGTTGACGACGCACCAGAATGAAGGTCTCTTGTAGTTTTTCCAAACGGTCGGTGCGTTCCTGCAGTGAAGCTGGACTCGGTTCGACATCATTCGGTTCTGTGGGGTTCTTGGTAGCTTCCCTGTAGATCGTTCTTGGGGCCTCCAATTCTCTGCCGAAGTTCAGAAAAGCCGGAGTGAAACCCGTTGATTCGTGTCGAGAACTATTGATGGCGAAGGTGAGTTATTGCAGGTGATGGTCCCATCTTTTATGGTTGTTCTCACAGAACTGTGCGATCATGGTCTTCATGGTTCTGTTCGTCCTCTCGACAGGATTACATTGCGGTGTGTAGACCAGTGTAAAACGGTGTTGAATACCCATTTCCTCCATCATTCCCTTAAAAACCTTACTATCGTATTGAGATCCGTTGTGGGACAGGATAGTTCTGGGACACCCAAAACGTGTTATGATCTCCTCGTACAGTGCCTTGGTCACAGCAGCGGCGGTGACTCGGCGGATCGGTCGGCATGCGGTCCACTTAGTGAATCGGTCATGGAACATCACCAGATAGCTGTTTCCCTTAAAGGATCGGGGGAGCGGCCCTATCAAGTCGGTGCTTACAGTTTCCCATGGTCTAGAGACCGGATTCGGTTGCATCTTTCCTGGTGGTTGTTGTTGCGATGGTTTGTAAGACTGACAGACCTTACAACTGCGGACGTACTTGCTGATTTCACGGTACATGTTCGGCCAATAGTAGCACCGAGCTATACAAGCGGCGGTCTTAGCAATGCCTAAATGTCCGGCTGTGGGCACATCATGATTTTCTTGCAGTACAGTTTCACGCTGGTAGGTTGGTACACACAATTTCCAAGGATCGGTGTCCTTTTCTTCTTTCAGGTCGCTGAAGTCCCAGAAATGTCGAAACAATTTTCCTTCACGTATGGAGTAATCCGGAAAGTTTTCAGGTATCTGTTGGATTTCTCTCATTTTCTTCTCATACCACGGACATAGGTTAGGTTAGGTTAGGTTAGGTTCGTTGAACTCCGCTGCGTCGCAACTTCGCCCATGCCGTTGAAGAATTCTGGCCCTCCCAAGGTCTTCTGTGCAGCTCCTACGCCTTTTGTAGAAGTTACTGCTACTGAACTCTTCCGTGCCATCCTCCTTCTTCGACACCGACCGGTCGTCCGGCCGTCCAATGGTCTTCTGTGCAGCTCCTACGCCTTTTGTAGAAGTTACTGCTACTGAACTCTCCCGTGCCGTGTCTCATTCTTCTCTTTCTTTGACATTCACTAAAACTCCTGTCTCCATCAGGGCGTCGATGGGTGTTTTGAGTTAGTATTCAATACTTTTACTCATGTTGTCTCTATTTTTATTTCCTTCTTGAATGTGTTGTTGAAGTGTTACATCTTCACTTCGTTAGATGTCGGTTTCTTCATTGTCCTCCGACAGGTAATAGTGCCAATTTTGGCCGTTTGATCTTTGTGGGTTCTTCTGGGTCATAGTCCAAAGCTTCTCTAAGTGTTGGGTTCTTGTAGCGTTGTGTGTTTTCCAGGATCCTCTTGTTCCTCTGTCGTATCTGTTCTTCTATCGTGCTCACCTCTAGGTCTTGCCGGATGTTTCTATTCCTGATGAACCAGGGCGCATCAGTTATCTGTCTCAGGAGTTTGTTCTGGGCTGTTTCCAGTTTCTTCATGTGGCTTTTTGCTGTCTGTCCCCATGCAGTTGAACAGTACAACATGCGTGGTACAATTATTGACTTGTATAAGCGTAACTTGTTGCTTATAGTGAGCTTATTGTTTCTAGCAATTAGCGGATACAGTTCTATTTTTCTCACAGCAACTTTCTGCATAATATAATCGATGTGGTCTTTCCACGTGATTTTTCTATCAAATATTACACCCAGGTATTTGATTTTGGCTTTCCAGGAAATCGTTTCTCCGTCTATCTCTATTTCTTCTGTGGGTAATGTTCTTTTCTTGCTGAATACAATAGCCTGTGTCTTTCCTGCATTCACTTTTATTTTCCATTTCTCCATCCATTCCAGGATGATGTCAATTGCCGTCTGTGCATATCGGGTTCCTAGGTTCAAGTTCCTTGAGTGTGCCAGGATTGCGGTGTCATCTGCGTATGTGAACACTTTTGTGTCGTTGGGGAGTCCATTCGGTATATCTGCGGTGTATAAATTATACAACTTCGAAGATAGTACTCCTCCTTGTGGAACTCCTTCTGTTATGGGAGTTTTTCGGGATCTATTCCTTCCAATTTTCACTTGGAACGATCGGTTCTTCAGGTATTTTCCAATTATCTTTATGATTGGTAGGCTTATATTGGCTTCTTTCATCTTGAATATCAATCCTTCATGCCACATCTTGTCGAATGCTTTCGAGACATCTAGGAATGCTGCCACGTTCACGTGTTTTCTGTTTATGTTGTGGATTATGTTTTCCGTCAGTCTTAGTGTCTGGAGTTCTGTTGAGTGTCCAGCTCTGAATCCATATTGTTCTGGTGGGATCACTTTCTTCTCTTCCAGTTCATCTTCTAATCGTCGTAGTATCAATTTCTTTACCAGTTTTCCTAGTGTGCATAGCAAGCTTATCGGTCGGTGGTTCTGCGGGTATAGTTGGTCCTCTCCTTGCTTCGGGATCATGATCACTGTGGCATTCTTCCAGGCTTCAGGGAAGTATAACAGTCTTAATATGCCGTTGCAGATGTTCACGATGAATTCCAGGTATTCCATCGGAAGGTGTCGTAGTTGAGTGTTGTTTATTCCATCTTCACCGGGTGCACTCTTCTTTTTAAGGTGTTTGATTTCTTCTTTCACCTCGTCGATTGTTGTAGGTCTTATTCGTTCATCTGTATCTGTTTGCAGTATTCGTGCTGCTGTTCTTTCCACTTCCTCTTCGAAATCGATGTCGTCGTCTGGGGTGCGATGCGGTGCAAATTGCAGCTCTAGCGTCTCAGCAAATGCGTTCGCTTTTTCTTCGTCGGCGTATACTATGCCATTTACCCCGTGTAAAGGCCGTGATCTGTTGCACCTTTTCTTCAGGATTCGATTTAATCGCCACATTGGTTTATAGTGGGCGTCTTGTTCTTCGCAGTCTTCGTTGATGCTTTCAAGTAGCACTTGCCATTTCTCGTTCCTGTACTTCTTTATTTCTTCTTTGACTAAGTTTGCTAGTCTGTTGGCCTCTCTCTTATCTTCGGGATAAAGTGTTCGTTGTGCTATTCTTCGTGCTCTATTTTTGTTCCTGATTAGAGCTTTCAATTCAGGGGGTAGTTTGTTGACGTCTTTGGCACACTTCTTGATTGTTTTCGTGGCTTTTCCTAGTGAATTTTGAATTTCCTTGGTCACTTTGTTTACTTCTAGTTCGATGTCGGTGGTAGTTCGTAGATCCGGTGGAACTCTCTCGGTATTCTTCAGTATTTCGGTGAATTTTCTCCAGTCGATTCTTCTTTCTTCCTGTTGTTGAGGTATTGAGTTCCAGTGATCCAGTGTAAGAATAACTGGATTATGATTGGAGCTCAGTACCGCCTCGGTGTCTATGGTGGTGGGTTGATTGACGTTATTCGTAATAAAAATGTCTAAGAGATCTGGTCTACCTGTTGACCCGTAGAACGTCGGTCTGTCCGGTCCGATTACCGAATAATTATTTGATTCCGCGTGAGCCACTAATGTTCTGCCGCGCGTAGTAGTTACTCTGGAGTTCCAGATGCTGTGTTTAGCGTTCAAGTCACCGCCTAAAATTATTTCGTTGGGCGAAGGGAACATTTCGTCCAAGTCGGAAGTTAAAAGTGTTTTTCTAGGCGCGTTATATGCGGCTATGACAGTTATTGTTCTGTTGCCAGCCATATATATGTTAACCGCGGCGTTTTCTAAGTTTTCCGTATTGTAATTATTAATCCGCTGGTGCGCTATGGAGTTCTTAACGAGTACGGCTACTCCGCCTCCTTGATTTGTTCGATCACTCCGGTATATCGCGAAGTTCGGTAAAGCTAAATGAACTTGGGGGTCGAGCTTTGTTTCGCTCAGTAACGCCACGTCGATATTTTCTTCGGATAAATAATCCCCAAGCTCTAGAATTTTGTTCCTGATGGAATTCGCGTTCCACGCAAGTATCTTTAATGATCGCGGTTTTGATTTATCCAAGACGACTGGCTATCTTGGTCATCAGCACTGTCATTTGTGCCAACATCTCTGCGACTTGATTAGGACTTGTATTTGTTTTCGTACTCTTTTCCGGCGTTGGTTTCGCGGATTGTTTTGCTGCTGAGAGGTAAGATTTACCTTCAACAACTCTGCTTTCCCGAATAATTCTTTTCGGTTGACTTTGGGTCGATGTTTTGGGGGTATTTCCCGGATAATATTTGCACCCACGATAATTAGCGGGGTGAGCAAGCTTGCAGTTGGCGCACACTGCTGGGGTATTTGTGGGTTTCGCGCATTCATTGGACCAGTGTCCTTCGCCGCATTTAACACATCGCGGGAGGATGTGGCAAGTCGATTGAGTATGGCCATAATTTTGGCAACGGTGACACTGAAGGTGTCTCTTCGTTGACCTCTGCGGCTCTACTCTGATTTTGAAGAATCCTAAATAATTCATTTTGAAGATGTCTTTGCTGTCGTCCGTTTTCGGCAGCTTGACCAGCATGAGCGGAAACACATGTTTGACACCTGCTTCCCGTTTATAGAGTTGGGTTACTTGGATTACTTTGAATCCCTGGTCGGTGAGTTGTTGGAATACGGATTCTTCCGTCTCGTGCGACCGGATTCCGCGAATGACTACCCTTAATACTTTCTCGTCATCACGAGTGTAGGTATAAAACTGTTGTCCGTGCCTTTCAAGGCCTTTCGTCAGTTTACGGTGATCGGCTTCTGTCTCTACGTGGATGTGCAGCGCGTTGCTGTTTTCCGTGGCGTATTTGATTTTAATATCGTCGTTCTTTGCTAAACTGGCAATGGCGGGGAATGACGCTTTGTTTAAAATTTTGATTGGTGGAATTCTCTTCACCGGGATCTTTTTGGGGGTAACAGTGGTCTGACTGACCGGAAGTGGAGGGAAGTTAATCAAATTTGAATTCCTAGAGTTCCTTCTCGAATAGGAAACTCTGGGATTGCTGTCGGTAGCAGGGGTATTGTCATTCACGATAACAGACTCTGTTGACATGAGCATGTCGTCATTATCGTCTTCATTTTGAAGAACATCAAATCTGTTTGATGTTCTTACCGGGGAATTTGAGTCTTGGCGTTGAACGCGGGGTCTTTTTCGATTTTCCGTTTTCTCAAACGCATTTTTATTGAGAGGGAAACCTAATTTTTCCGCTATTAGCACGAACAGCTTGGCTAGCGTTTCGCGGTCTCCCGCTATCGTTTCAATAAACGATTCCGCGGAATAGCCGGCCATTTTCGAATTTTAGTTTCTCAGTAGATAGGGGGTTATATAATCAATATCATATTTTCAATAAAAAAAAAAAAAAAAAATATTAAAATATCACAGTCGTAAGACTCACCTGTAGTTTCCTGTGGAACCAACGATCCGAAGATCTGGACTCAACACATCACTACAAACATCACTAACTTGTCACCAGTACCCGTAACGGGTCGATCGAGTCGGCTAACCCGTCAGACGGGTTGAACTTAACAGCACTGCAAACTGGTACGGGAGCGCATGCGCACTGATCGGACGAGCACTGAACTGACGTCTGCACTGGACGAAGCCACGACGGAGACTCTTTCTTTGACCTAATTACGCTCGCGAATTTATACCCGCAAGCACTGCCGGGCCTGACCACGCCCACATGTTCAATATAGCTAATCGAACTTGCACATGTGCCGATATTCCTTCGATTCAGAGGAACGGAAATTAAAAATGGAAAATTGCTTCGTTACATCTCCCTCCTTCTTCGGATCGAAAAGAGGAAACGAGTTTTCTCTTTTTGGCGACCTAAACCTCACAACGCTAAATAATAAGAAAATATATTATACCTCAAAAAAAAAACAATCTTTATTCACAAAATATCCAATCTTAAGAAAGTTTGTCACTTCTCTAAATTCCATCCTGGGCTACCAGACGCCATCACCCGTGTCAACTCGCACTGGACTCCCTGGTCCCTGGACTGCCGCGGTCCTGGTCGTGCCTCCACTTCCTTCTTCCGTGGACACCCACACTGATCTGAACGGACTCCCACCTGTCCACACCTGGAACAAAACGTTAAGGCGGGTCTCTGGCATGTCCTGCGGTCGTGGTTCGGATAACCACAACGCCAGCACATTGGGAATTTGTCGACCGGTAGATATATCGGGCCCAACCTCTTAGTGACGGGTTTTTCTTCAACGGTACCTAGGTTCTTCGGTTGGCCGTTGTCATCCGTAACGGTGCCTGGTTCGAGTACCACTTCCTCTTGTAGTACCAGCACATTGTCTGCCATGATCTCTTCGGTTCTATAAGACATACACGGGATGGTAAAGACACAGAAAAAGAAAACAAAAAAAAAGAGATGGTTCGGTCACACTTTATATTAACAAAATAACAAATATCAAGGGGCGGCAGGAATCTTGAGCCATTTAGTCTGTGATCCCACAGATATCTTCGCCCTAAAATATTTTTCTGGCGGCCAGTCCTGCGGACGAATCATTCTTGTTAGAGCCCAGATTTCTGGGGTCCAATTTTTGGGTCCCGGGGGTAGTGGGGATGAGAGTTGTCCGAACCGCTCTATCAGTTCCTCCCTGGTCGGCGGTGGCGGGGGAGTTGGAGGTAAAGGGCTTATTTGCCGTGGCACCACGAGGTCGGGGAACAGCGGTTTCTGCTCCCTTCGCTTCGGAGGTGCTCTCATTTTCGTGGGTTTCGTCGATTTCGGCATTTCGTCTGTAACATAATTGTTCGGTTCACCGTAGGGTTTGAGATCTTTAACATGGATTCTCCGGACTACTTTTCCTGCTTCATCCCGCAGATCGTACACTACTGGCGATATAACTCGGCAAACGGTAAACGGTCCGGTATATTTGGGGGCTAATTTCGCCGCGACATCATTAATAGCACGTGAAAGAGGATGCTCCCGTTTCATCACCCTATCACCCAGGTGGCAGCTCCAAGCACGTCGACGGAGATCGTAGTACCTTCTTTGTTTATTGAAGGCTTGAGCTAGTTGACGACGCACCAGAATGAAGGTGTGGTAAGTAGGTTCCTTTGGGGTGATGATTTAAACACAGTAGTTAGACTTTCTACTTTATTTCCCTTTTACCTATTCTATCAGATTCTTGTCCCATACTAACTATATATACCTAAGAACTCACTACTACTTGAACTCATTGGGTGTCAGTCCCCCGTACAGTTCAAAGTTCCAAATATGTCATGCATCAGCAAATAGTCAAATACATTCTACTTCGAATCGATCATTTGAACTTTAATTAGGATATTCAAAATTGCTGACACCCATACCTATACTACACCTCCTGGTTTATTTTTTGTGTGAAATAATTTTCAATTTATCGGGAATTATTTCAGAACATAGTTTTCAATCCCCTATTTTTTACATAATAAGATGATTACACTAAAGTTTACATTCTCTTATATCTAAGATTAAAGTCTATTAAACGGTTTTGTCCTATTTTTATGCACTGTTACAAGTTTGTTGTTTTTATTCAGTGTAACATTAGGTTCATTTTCACTCACTACCACGTAAGGACCTTCGAACAATGACTCTAGTTTGTCACCTGTTTCGTTTTTAACTAACACTAGGTCACCACTTTCATAACTAACAGGGTTTTTGTTTTTATCATACTGTCTTTTTGTTGTGTCTTTACTTGACACTTTCTACTTTATTTCCCTTTTACCTATTCTATCAGATTCTTGTCCCATACTAACTATATATACCTAAGAACTCACTACTACTTGAACTCATTGGGTGTCAGTCCCCCGTACAGTTCAAAGTTCCAAATATGTCATGCATCAGCAAATAGTCAAATACATTCTACTTCGAATCGATCATTTGAACTTTAATTAGGATATTCAAAATTGCTGACACCCATACCTATACTACAAAGGTCTCTTGTAGTTTTTCCAAACGGTCGGTGCGTTCCTGCAGTGAAGCTGGACTCGGTTCGACATCATTCGGTTCTGTGGGGTTCTTGGTAGCTTCCCTGTAGATCGTTCTTGGGGCCTCCAATTCTCTGCCGAAGTTCAGAAAAGCCGGAATGAAACCCGTTGATTCGTGTCGAGAACTATTGATGGCGAAGGTGAGTTATTGCAGGTGATGGTCCCATCTTTTATGGTTGTTCTCACAGAACTGTGCGATCATGGTCTTCATGGTTCTGTTCGTCCTCTCGACAGGATTACATTGCGGTGTGTAGACCAGTGTAAAACGGTGTTGAATACCCATTTCCTCCATCATTCCCTTAAAAACCTTACTATCGTATTGAGATCCGTTGTGGGACGGGATAGTTCTGGGACACCCAAAACGTGTTATGATCTCCTCGTACAGTGCCTTGGTCACAGCAGCGGCGGTGACTCGGCGGATCGGTCGGCATGCGGTCCACTTGGTGAATCGGTCATGGAACATCACCAGATAGCTGTTTCCCTTAGAGGATCGGGGGAGCGGCCCTATCAAGTCGGTGCTTACAGTTTCCCATGGTCTAGAGACCGGATTCGGTTGCATCTTTCCTGGTGGTTGTTGTTGCGATGGTTTGTAAGACTGACAGACCTTACAACTGCGGACGTACTTGCTGATTTCACGGTACATGTTCGGCCAATAGTAGCACCGAGCTATACGAGCGGCGGTCTTAGCAATGCCTAAATGTCCGGCTGTGGGCACATCATGATTTTCTTGCAGTACAGTTTCACGCTGGTAGGTTGGTACACACAATTTCCAAGGATCGGTGTCCTTTTCTTCTTTCAGGTCGCTGAAGTCCCAGAAATGTCGAAACAATTTTCCTTCACGTATGGAGTAATCCGGAAAGTTTTCAGGTATCTGTTGGATTTCTCTCATTTTCTTCTCATACCACGGACATAGGTTCGGAGCGTTTGTCTATGCGTCTCCATTGTCGGTACCTCCAGTCTGCACAGTAGCGGTTGGTCCGGGCAATGGATCTCGGGATAAAGCATCGACAACTTTGTTCAAAACTCCCTTTCGGTACTTGATATCGAAATCGTACTGTTGTAGGAAAACACTCCAACGGGCAATCCGTCCGGTCGGGCTCTCGATGGAATGTAGCCACTTCAAACTTTGATGATCGGTGATGACGGTAAAGCAGTAACCCTCCAGGTAAGGTCTCAACTTCTCTATACCCCATACGATGGCTAAACATTCCTTTTCGGTGACAGAGTAATTCCGTTCCGCAGGTTGTAGAGTGCGACTAGCGTAGGCAATAATACGGTCATGTCCATCCTGATTTTGTATTAGAGCCGCTCCTAGGCCTTCTTCTGAAGCGTCTGTTTGTAACTGAAACGGCCGGCTGAAATCAGGACAGGCCAGCACTGGTGATTCCGTGAGACACTTCTTGAGTTCTTGGAAAGAACCTTGTTGATCATCGGACCATGACCATTTCTTTCCCTTCTTGAGTAAACTTTTCAGAGGGGCAGCGATCGTCGAGAAGTTGGGTATGAACCTCCGGTACCAGGAACAAACTCCCATTAAGCGTCTCAAGGCACGGATGGTGGTTGACGGTTTCATCTCCAAGATGGCCGCGACTTTATCCAGATCGGTGCCGATTCCCTTGGATGTGACTTCATGACCCAGGTATTTAAGAGAACGGTTCCCGAACTCACATTTCTCAGGGTTGAGTTGGAGATTGGCTGCTCGTAGACGGCGAAATACTTCTCTCAAGTTCTATAAATGATCCTCAAAAGTCTCTCCTAACACGATGATGTCATCTAGATAGGCGAACGCCCGGGGATCCATGTCTGGTCCGATTATGCAGTCTAGCAACCGTTGGAAAGTTGCAGCGGCGGAATGTAACCCAAAAGGCATAACCTTGAACTGGAATAGTCCACGACCGGGTACGGTGAAGGCGGTGGTCGGTCGGCACTTTCTTGCCAGTGGAATCTGCCAATATCCTTGTTTCAAGTCTAGACTGGAGATATATTTTGCGGTGCGGAGACGGTCCAGTATGGCGGAGATGTACGGTAGTGGGTATGCATCCTTACGACTAACCTCATCAACTTGTCGGAAGTCGATGCAGCACCGGGGTTTCCCATCTTTCTTCTTCACAAATGGCACCCGAGCAGGGACCCTTGTTCGCAGATGGTTGCTAAAATCCGTCGAAATGCCCCAGACAACTAGACGGAAAAGAGATAGAGGAACCGAGGAAAATACCAGTTGTGAATCAACCGACGAGCATCAGCCTGGCACTTTGAAGATGAGTGAGTACCGAATACCGATCCGAACAAATTCCGACCGATGAACCATATACCGAACTAACGGTATTCCACCGCCTGACCGCAACCCGCCCGCAATCCGACCGAACCCCGACCGCAATCCGACTCCAACCCGACCGCAATCCGACCCTAACCTGACCGCAATCCCACCCCGAACCCGACCGCAATCTAACCCAAACCTGACCTCAATCCAACCGCAACCCGACCGCCATCCGACCGCAACCCAGCCAAGATTTCCCGAAAACGAGTTTCACGGACCAGGAGGACATGGAAAAATGTCACACCACCCTAGGAGTTGTGGTGCGCAGGATCATGAGTCCCCACCACCGATCTTAGAGGGGGAAAACGGTATATAAAGAGTCATCCAGAAGAGCGGAAGGAGGTAGTGAATTCACAAGAGAAGAAGACGCAACCAATCACCCGAATTCCTCAGCGTTGTGTAGTAGCTTGAAACGGCCTGCATGACGCCTTTGGATATCGGGATATACAGGGTGTGTATGCTTGCTTGAAACGGCGCATCATGCATCCTTATATCCTTCCTTCCTACCGACCGCCCGAATTCCTCAGCGTTGTGTAGTAGCTTGAAACGGCCTGCATGACACCTTTGGATTTCGGGATATACAGGGTGTGTATGCTAGCTTGAAACGGCGCATCATGCATCCTTATATCCTTCCTTCCTACTGACCGCCCGAATTCCTCAGCGTTGTGTAGTAGCTTGAAACGGCCTGGGTGACACCTTTGGATTTCGGGATACACAGGGTGTGTATGCTACCTTGAAACGGCGCATCACGCATCTCTGTAGAACCCTTACCGTATCTCTACCTATCCGATCCCCTTTGTTATGCCAGCAGATCAGTTTAATTCCAATTTCTTTCATTGTACCTACATATACTTTGCCCATGTTAAACTTACCGCTTGGTGTTACCGATTGCTTTATATTCCGCATGCACTTTCGCTTCACCCCGGCCTTCATCGCATGATTACGCATTTAACGTTGTTCACTTGACCATTTTCACTCATTCCGTAGATTTATAAAGGCTCGTGCCCAGGTACCGTTTTAAAAGCATGTTACATCCCGCTTCTACTTCTGCACCGCTTAATCAACCTATCATCCTACATACCACCACCATGTAGTAGAATTCACCGAATAGAAGTTTCATTATTATTGTGTGTTTTATTTTCCCGAATAACAAGTAGACATTCTCAGAGATAGAGGACTGCCCCGACTTCCACGAACATCCGAACCCTGGACATAACCTTCTCTGATTGTAGCTCCCGGACCCCCGTGGGATACCGCCCACAGGTACCGAGTGTCCTCAACACTTTGAACTAGAGGTGGCGCCCGAGGTCTCTAGTTTCGGAGGAAAGGTTAGCAACAGATGGAGACCTAGAGGGGATGGGCGTCACATGATCTATCACCAAATCAAACTCAAACCTGGAATCGAGCCGATCAAACAGAGATACCGCCCCTATAATCCAAAGATGCAGGGGATTATCGATCAAGAGGTGAGCAGGATGCTGGAGGAGGGCATCATAGAACCGTCCCACTCTCCATGGAGTTCGATAGTTGTCATAGTGAAGAAGTGAAATGGCAGTCGATTCTGCATGGACTTTCGGGCCGTGAATGAGGTCACCGTCAAGGACGCACACCCGTTACCGTACATTGCTGGAATCCTGGACAAGCTCAGGAAAGCCAAGTACATCTTGACACTGGACTTGAGATAGGGATATTGGCAAGTTCCCCTTACCGAGAAAAGTGAACCCATTACTGCCTTCCACGTTCCTGGAAGAGGCTTGTTCTATTTCAAGGTATTGCCGTTCGGCTTGCACTCTGCTGGGGCGACATTCCAACTATTTCTGGATCGTGTGATGGGCCCTAGGATGGACCCAGTGGCTTTTGCGTATTTGGACGATATAGTGGTAGGTACTGGGAGAAACGTTCGAGGAAAACCTGTCGAACCTGCAAGCCGTATTCCGAAGTCTCAGGGAGGCCAACCTGAAAATCAACCCAGAGAAAAGCGAGTTCGTAAAGAAAACCCTCAAGAACTTAGGACACGTGGTGACGGAAGATGGGAATGCGTCCGCCCCGGAGAAGATCACGGCTATAAATTCTATGGCACCACCGAGGACAGTCCGGGAACTGCGTAGGTTCCTGGGGGTGGCCAGCTGGTACCGTAGGTTCGTGGAAGATTTCACGAAGATTGTAACACCCCTGACTCTGTTATTGAAGAAGAGACAAAAGTGGAAGTGGTATCCCGAACAAAAGCAGGCTTTTGAGATGTTGAAGGAAAAGCTAACCGAGTCCCCTGTGTTGGCCTGCCCAGACTTCGTACAACCGTTCACTTTGCAGACCAACGCATCCGAAACCGGACTTGGGGCCATCCTAACCCAAGTGTTGGATGGGCATGAACGTGTGATTGCCTACGCCAGCCGTACGCTGAATGATGCCGAGAAAAATTATTCAGTGACCGAGAAGGAGTGCTTGGCTATAGTGCGGGCCATCGACAAGATGAGGCCATACGTAGAGGGGTACCTCTTCACCGTAATAACCGACCACATGAGCCTTCGCTGGCTGAAGTCGATTAAGTCACCGACCGGGAGGATAGCGAGATGGAGTGTCTTCCTGCAACAGTATGACTTCGAGATCAAATACAGGAAGGGTGCCCTTAATCGTATCAAGAGGAGTCATGCTTAGCCGAAGATGTGGTGATGTGTTCCTGGTACGCCCGGAGGTTCCAGCAAGTGTCGAAAGAGCCAGCGGACCATCCCAACTACTGCATCCAGAACGGCAGGTTGTATCGTCATTTATGGAACTCTAACGATTTCACAGAAACCGAGATGGGAACTCCGTGGAAATTGTGTGTTCCTACCGAGGATCGTCAGGCCGTGTTGAAGGAGAACCATGACGAGCCAGTGGCTGGTCATCCAGGTGTCACGAAGACCATATCCCGGGTGGCCCAAAACTACTATTGGCCCGGAATGTTCCGCGAAGTGACCCAATATGTGCGGAGGTGCGCACAATGCCAGAAGTATAAGGTATGCCAACAGAAACCCGCTGGGAAGATGCAACCATACACGATTACCGAACCGTGGCATACTGTGAGCACGGATATGATTGGTCCACTTCCCCGTTCGAAGAAGGGTAACACCTTCTTAGTGATGTTCCATGACCGTTTCTCCAAGTGGATCGAGTGTAAACCCCTCAGAGCCGCCACTGGAAAAGGGGTGTTCCAGGCATTGTACGAGCAGGTGGTGCTGAAGTTTGGATGTCCCAGGACCGTCATCAGTGACAATGGTTCCCAGTACGAAGGCAGATTGTTCAGGGGAAACCTCAGGAGCTTAGGTGTACGTCATCGGTTCGCCCCAGTATATTTTCCCCAGTGTAATCCGGTGGAAAGGGCAAATCGAACGATCAAGACCATGATAGCGCCATTCTGCGAAGGGGATCATCGCAACTGGGACGAGCACATGGTTGAATTAACATTTGCCCTGAACTCAGCGAAACATGAGTCGACCGGATTCACCCCAGCGTTCCTGAATCTTGGAAGGGAAGTCCGGTCCCCGGAGACGAGCCGCCGAATATTTCCCGATCCAGGTAATGGTGAGGAGTCCGTCGATGAACCGCTCGTACTGGGCGTGGACCAGTACACCGACCGAATCACATGACTGTGGGAAACTCATGATTTCGTGCGAGTGCAACTGGCGAAGGCATTCAACGAACAGCGCCGTTATTATAACCTCCGTAGAAGAGAGTGGTCCTGCAGATTAGGAGTCCAGGTCTGGCACCGAGAATATCATTTATCTTTGGCAGTAGACGGTTTTGCGTCAAAGTTGGCCACTAAATACGCCGGTCCGTATACTGTTGTCAAGGTGGTGTCTCCTGTGGTCTACGATCTCAAAGACACATCCGGAAGGTACCTTCGTAATATCCACATCAAGGATTTGAAACCGTACGGAGGAGGTGAGAACCTTGACGAACCGCTGTCTAGCGCAAATACCCCGTAATACCACAGACATTAAGAGAGCATACTAACCGATACCGCCGTCCGTCCACCCGTCAGATTCACTCTGAACATCCAGGTTGAGGACCCCATAGGACGAAATTCGTGATTTTATGTACCTAAACTCTGTCAGTTTTCAGATTAACATGTATCTGTTAGAATGGGAAATCATCGACGCCGGCCTGGTGGAATCGTCACCAGAGAGCTGTGATGACCTGGTGGAGGAGGAATTCGCCGATTGGGTAGAGAAGCGGCGCAAGGAACGGGACTCCGTGGAAGACCTGATAGCACCTCCAAGCCTGGACAAGTAACCAATCTCGCAACAAAATCGGAACAGGATACCCGCAGTAAGAACTTATCCCAGAACCACTGCAGGACCCAATCATCGAAAAGGAAGTCAAGACCACGACCCAAGGTTCCACGAGTTCACCGAGATGACCAAACACCTGCGTCGAGTAGAACCCATGCCGACAACCGAACCGACCGATTACCGAAGGTGAGAACCCAAGGAAGGATGAAGAAAGCCAATCACCCACTAAGGGAACCCCAGTAGGTACGTGCAGTTGTCCGAGGGCGCATGCTGGCGATGTGGATTGACTGGACATGCCAGGAGGGAATGCAACAACGCTGCAAAGCTTTCTGTTCCGGTTGCGGTCGATTGGGAGTCTTATCCCGTGAATGCCCTTGCCGGTCGAGAAGCACTCGTCTGATGAACGAACCGGACCTCCGACTACAAACCGGACCCCGCAGAAACATGGAAACGCTACCCAGAGTGGGTCCCTCGTCAAGCCGTTTCGGAAGATCCGTCGGAGTGCAGTGTGAGATCCTGGCCACGCGAACCAACGAGATGCCGATGCTATGGCAGCCCAGCGTTTTCTACGCCGTCTGCAAATAGGTGGTGAATGAGCGAGTAGGGGTAATAGGTAATAGGTAATAGGTAGTTGGAAATAGAGCAAGTCTAAGGTAAAAATAAAGAAATCCTCCGTTTTTCTTTATTTTTTGTGGAAGAAAGGGGACCAATTTAATCTTGAATATAATAATAAAAAAACGGTCGTCCCACGTTAAGTTTTTTGAAGTTACCTATCTACTTGTCGTTATTTTGAAATGTTGCAAATGCGTTATTAAGAAGAATAGGCACAGACAAGGAATAAGGAATGGGCATCAATATATAGGAAACCTGTACTGACCCTTTTCATTCACCTGCTGTTTCTTCGATGCTGAAAAATGTCCTCCGTTGTCCACCGTTGAGTCAAACGTCCAATATTCGTTGAAGGCACAAATTATACCGCAACGAGAGCTCTCGATGATCTCAATTCACGTTTAATACACAAAATATCCGTGAAAATCACCTTTTCACTGCTTCTAAAATATCCAAAAAAAGGAAGATAATTCAGTCTTACGGTCCTTACACAGCGTCTTTTCGTCGTTCACTCTCTTCCTCGCGCACGGCCACATATTTGGATTTGCGGTCACATGACAAGGACAAGTTTTTGTTAATAGAAATGGAAAAGGGATCGAACGCGTTTGCAAAATAAAACAATTATTCTCGTTATAATTCAAAAAATAAAAAAATGAAATTATTGGCGAAATGGTTACATTTCAAACATATTCCCCCGCCAAATGGGACATTTGAAGAAGATAAAAACATTGAAAAATTAAGAAGAAATTATATATTTGTTTTTATAATTAGGTAGACCCATCCATGAGCAAAATAAATTTCGTCAAATAAAGTAAATTAGGTAAATAATACCAATCCTTGAATAAATTAAACTTTCACTAAATTGGCAAATAAAACAAAAAAAAATTATTCACAAGTAGATTCAACGATCTTATGGGGGTGGTAAAATAGCTACCTTATTCAAGGGACGTATCATTTCCCCTGTAGTAGTTTTAAGACGCACCACCCGCGCAATACCATCAGCGCCACTAATCAAATTAAGAACACGGCCCACCGGCCAGTGAGTTGGAGGTGCATTAGGCGAATACCACAACACTAAATCACCCTCCTTTATCTCTTTTGGGGGATTTGTCCATTTAGGCCGTTTTTGCAAGGACTGTATATAATCATTCGACCACCGTTTCCAAAATGACTGCACAATTTGTTGTGATAACTGCCATTGAGTCAATCGATTTGTTGGAATCTATGTTAGATCAACTTCATGACTTGACAATAAAGCACCACCAATTAAAAAATGCCCTGGTGTCAGGGGGTCCAAATCATCATCAGGTGATGAACTTTGATTACAAAACGGTCTAGAATTCAGGATGGCTTCTATACGCGTTGTGATGGTCATAAATTGGTCTATGTGCATCTTTGCACCTCCTATTACGCGTTTAAGGTGATGTTTGAAGGATTATGATGCCAGGAAATACCATGAGTGGCCAAATAATGCGATATAGCAGGATCAGCATCTTCAAAAAATTTCGACAATTCCGAAATCTCCCTGGCAGCACCTCTGAAATTGGAACCTTGATCTGAATATAAATCTGAAGGCAAACCTCGTCGTCCAATAAATCTATCAAGGGCCACCAGGCAGGCTTCAGTAGTAAGTGATAAAACAAATTCTAGATGTACGCTCCTAGAAACCATGCATACAAATAAGCACACATAACACTTTTGATACCTTGCGTTTTTCAATTTCGAAATTTAAACCTCGAAAGGGCCTGAGAAATCTAATCCCGTGTGAGTGAAGCATCTAGTTGGTTGAAGTCGACAGGCTGGTAAATCCCCCATAGGTGGCTGAACAGGTTCAGCTTTGAATCGATAGCATGGCAGGCAATGAAAAATTCTAGACCGAATTAGACGACGTGAACTAGGAATCCAAAACCTGCGATTAAGCAACGACTGGACTAGTCTCGGACCACCATGACATGTATAAATATGATAATAGTCACAGAGTAATGTAGCTAACCGACTTCCGTTTGGTATATAAAAGGGATGTTTCACACTATAGGAAAGTCTAGAGTGTCGCAAGCGACCTCCCACCATTAGATAACCCGTTGGAGAAATAAAAGGGGATAATTCTCGAAGTTTTTTCGAGCACGGTAGCCCTTTTACTATTAAGTTAATTTCGTTGGTGCAAAACTGTGATTGTGTGATCCGTATAGCGAAGAGAAGAGCGTTATCGTACTCTTTAGCCGTTAAAGGACCAGTTAACCAGTTATTTTTTGGTTCTTTACATTTATTTTTTCTCCAATTGTAGCAAAATCGGATGATATAGGCCAAAACTCTCTGAAGTTTGGGAAGAGTTGAAACGCGATTGAAAACTTCGACAAACTAATTATGTTCAAAGCGAAGCGTTAATAGAGAATTTATTTCAGTTATTTCCTTTACTTCTGGTAAATCCGTAGGAATTTTCATTTCAACTCCCAATTCGAAATCGTTTTCCAACAAAAATGTTGGCCCCTCCCACCAAAGACTACATTCTAACAAATGTTTCGGTGTAAGACCGCGGCTAGCAGGATCTGCAGGATTATTTTTTCCGGACACATAACGCCAACGTACCGAACTTAGATTTTCATGAATCTGAATTACCCTATTAGCAACAAAAGTTTTCAGACTATGAGGGGCGTTTTTATCCAACCCAGAACTGTAGTTGAATCAACAAAACATATCGGTTCCGATAACTCTACGAAAGAATGGAAAGACTGCAAGGTTGCTCGAATTAATTTAGCAAGAAGACAAGCTGCTCCAAGTTCAAGTCTCGGAATTGTCCAGGTTTTAATAGGGGCAACTCGAGTTTTTAAGCCACCAAATAAATAAAATATTGATGCCCAATATTCAATCGCAAATAAATTACGGTTGCCATCCCTAGTACGCTAGCATCTGAAAATCCAATCAACTTCCCACCAAAAGAACCCGGTTTCCAAATGCATCTCGGAATTTTGATATTTTCAATTAAGAATAATTCATTTTTAATGCGTGTCCACTGATCCATTATATTAGCCGGTAAAGGTTCATCCCAATCTATTTTGAGAAGCCACAACCTTTGTATTAGAGTTCTCAATAAAAATGTAAACGGAGCCAGATAGCCATTTATATCATAGGTACGAGCAACTCGAGATAATATACCACGTTTGGTTGGCGGTTCGTTCATATTTTGTACTTTATATTGAAAATGATCGGTTCGAGTATCCCAAAAAATTCCCAATACCTTTATAGAAGACGGAATATCCCCCAGGGGCAATTCTAGCGTTTCGCCCGAAGAATCGATAATCTCAGGGTGAGAACATGCCCATTTTGCCAATTGAAACCCTCCTCGCTTCAGTAAATTATTTAATTCGTTTTTTAATTGAAGAGCTTCTTGTTTATTAGCTGCCCCCGTAAGTATATCGTCAACGAAAGTCTGACAGTTTAAAGCTTTGGATGCCAACGGGAAATGAGGGCCTTCATCTTCAACAAGTTGTTTCAGGGTCCGAATATCGAGATAAGGAGAACAAGTTGCTCCGAAAACAACCCTGGTATGTTCCCACTCAATAAGAGGTTCATCAGGGTGAAAACGCCAAAAGACTTGAAAATATTGGCGATCTCCAGGATGTAGTAAGATACTCCTGAACATTTGACATATATCACACGTTAACGCTATAGGTTTTAATCTGAATCTAGTTATAATATCCGCTATATCCTGGTGTAATTTCGGCCCACAATATAACATATCATTGAGCGATTTTCCTTCAGCACCTTTTTCGGCTGGATTGAAAACCACTCTTATACTTGGCCCATCCAATCGTTGTTTTGTCACACCATGATGTGTCATCATATACGATGTTGTGGATGTCGTTGGTATTAAGTGACCCTGATTAATATAATCGCGCATATTGTCGGCATAAAGTTTATAAAAAATTTCATCCCGTTTGAAACGTTTTTCCAGTTTTAAAAATCTATTCCGCGCAAGTTCTCGGGTATTATCTAATATCGGCTCTTTATTTTTCAAAGGCAATCTTACAATATATTGGCCATTTTCGTTTCGTTGTATAGTTTCGGAATAATATTGCTCACAAAAATTATCTTCAGGTGAAATTGGTGTAGGTAAAGATATTTCTTCGACTTCCCAAAATGCACGAAGCGTTTCATTCAGAGATGGTTCAAGTTGAGTGCAAATATTTGAAACCATATCAGGAATTAATGCAATTTGCTTTGGAACGTTGCCTAGAACCACCCATCCAAATAACGTTAAATATGCGGCAGGCTGGCCTTTGAGAATCGAAGGTTCATTTGGCGTCACATCCAAAACAGCCTGTTCACCTAACAACATATCAACCGGTGAAGATATATTAAAATCAGGATCAGCTAATTCGAGTGTATCGAAACGTGTTTTTACTTGATCAGATAGGGTTACTGAAGGCAAGTTAGTTGTTATATGTGACATCACGACAGCCTCGAGTGTCAATGCAAAATTCCTATTATACATGGATGAGATTATACATTCCACTTTTCCCTGCATTTTACTCGGTGTGGATTGTCCCACTCCCTTAATTTCATATAAACAGCGTTGACGGGTTAAACCTAACCTACTTGCCATAGAGGCAGTTAGAAAATTTATTTGGCTACCCCCATCTAATACCAGTCGACATGGAAACCATTCCCCGGTAAAACTTTTAATAAGAACTCTTGCAGTCGCTAATAAGGCCGCAGAAGTATTTTCCATAGCACAAGAATGGACCAGAGCTACCGATGAATTAACCTGTTCCCGATCCTTCACTTTATTGCCCTCCCCCGAATCACCTTTGGAAAAATTATATTCTCGCTCATGTAAGAGTGTGTTATGCCGCGAGCTTGAACAGTATTCACTGCGAATTTTCACTCTACATTTAGATATAGGGTGAGGGTATAAACAAGCATAACAAAAGTTTTGAACCTTAACAAAATCATGTCTTTGTTGTGGCGATAACTCTCTGAATTTAGAACATTTTGTTAATCTAAAATGATCACCTTGTGAACAAAATGGACATCTAGCAGCCGTTATATTTGTAGAAGTTACATCTTGGGCGTTCATAGAAATACGTTTATTGAAAAAATTAGTCGATTTGGATCCCTTTACGGTAGGAACATTATTGGAATTGCCAATTGTGACACGATTTATACTTTTAATATCCAAGCTAGCACCAACTAGTTGTGCAACGGAACATTTATCACGCAAGAAATCGATAAAATTAGAAAAGCTTGGAAATTCGGTACTCAAATATTTATTCTCAAATTCTTCCTTCGTTTTTAAGTCTACCAACCGTAGGGCGAATTGAACAAAAATGTAATCGCTTAGATCAGGAAGTTTCATATCTTTTAGTGCAGAAACGTTAGTTTGCAAGGTTTCGCAGAGTTCACTCATTGCACTATAATTATCGGTTTTCAAGGCGTTCAGGCTGAATATTGTGCGTAAATAATGGTTTACTATAGTGTTGAGTAGGACATACAAGAGGCGCTTCATTTGTCCCGGACATGACGTCAAAATGTAAAAGTGCCTCGAAATTTAAAATTGTACTACTTCAATTTAGTTGTCGCGGTCGAGCGAGAGCGAGGCAGAGGCAGATAAAGAAATTCCATTTTGTGTCGGAACCTTTGATGTGAGGGTAGTAGAATTGCCTAATTTCATAATAATTGTACTAAACAATCAAATGTGGTTCATCCTCCTAATATCTGTCCGTTAGATATGTTCTTGCCGAAACCCTCATTACATAAGCTAAGCACTCTTACAACTTTCCAAGTTCGAGTGACAAACCTCCTAGAGAGCTTACTCATCAATACCGCAGTGACAAAAGCACGTCGCGTCTAACATTTGAGGCGCCAGGAGGCGCGCATAATTCGTACTACATATATACTATAATAACTTCAAATGGTTCAGTACGCCTCGCCTCTTTTGAAGTGGGACATTGTACTGGCTCAGGACAAAAAAGAGGCTACTCTTACAAACTCTTTTTCAAGTCGTGTCCTACTCAACACTAGTTTACTATGACCCGTTTATTAGTATAACGATTTATGAGTTGGTTGTACACTACCAAATAATTTTCCGGTGAAAATCGCACCGTTTGAGCGAATTTTAATGCGGAGTTTTCCAAACTATTCATTAGAATTGTGAACTTCTCGATATCTGAGTAAGTGGTAGCGTGTACCATAGCGTCAAACATCGCTCGAAATGCCGGAAAATTTTCAGGACGGCCATCAAATTTTGGCAAATGTATATCACGCAAACTTAATTCCTTTTTAACGCTCGACGGGCTTCCAGAAACAGCTGATATAGGTTCGCTGACCGGTGGTGATGCATATTCACTCGCAGACGCTGAAATATCAAAATACATGGCATCAAAAGCCGATTCTAACTTCACAACATCAGTCTGAAAGTCATCGTGTTTTTCCGATAACACGAATAATTTATCAAGAACATCTCCGAAAGACTGTCTCACTTCATGAATTTGACCAACTCTAGCTTTAAATTGTATTAATTTATCGGGAAGTTTTCTTGTAAGATCATAACAGTCCTGCAACTTGCGCCACAGTCTTTCCTTAGAACCTGTTAGACGGACAAATGAAGCCTTATCTTGTTCAGCTGGAATAGGCATCATAAATCTACAATATTGCGGAAAGGAACAAGTTAAAGAATAATGACAAAGGATTCGCCTAATGCACCTGAATTCATAAAATGTCGATTTCAATGAATGAACAGAGAAACCAAGAATGATATACGTTCGGAAAGAGATAACAATAACTTCCAAACACATAAAGCGAATTAATCCTGACGCAAAATAAATTCAATATGTTGCGCCGATAAGAAAGGCGGAGAGATAAAAATCAATGTGTGAATGCCAATTTAATGACTCGTTTAATTTTGTAAATATAATATGGAATTTTACCTCAAAGATTCGTTTTTTCGTTGAAAATTATGAATAATCGATTATAAGACTTGAAGAAAGTAGATATAAGTAACCACGCTCTGCTACCAAATGTTTGGGACCAATTTAATCTTGAATATAATAATAAAAAAACGGTCGTCCCACGTTAAGTTTTTTGAAGTTACCTATCTACTTGTCGTTATTTTGAAATGTTGCAAATGCGTTATTAAGAAGAATAAGCACAGACAAGGAATAAGGAATGGGCATCAATATATAGGAAACCTGTACTGACCCTTTTCATTCACCTGCTGTTTCTTCGATGCTGAAAAATGTCCTCCGTTGTCCACCGTTGAGTCAAACGTCCAATATTCGTTGAAGGCACAAATTATACCGCAACGAGAGCTCTCGATGATCTCAATTCACGTTTAATACACAAAATATCCGTGAAAATCACCTTTTCACTGCTTCTAAAATATCCAAAAAAAGGAAGATAATTCAGTCTTACGGTCCTTACACAGCGTCGTTTCGTCGTTCACTCTCTTCCTCGCGCACGGCCACATATTTGGATTTGCGGTCACATGACAAGGACAAGTTTTTGTTAATGGAAATGGAAAAGGGATCGAACGCGTTTGCAAAATAAAACAATTATTCTCGTTATAATTCAAAAAATAAATGACAAAAGTATTGAAATTGATTATGCATTAAACGATGTGTTCAAATGTCAAATTATTACCATATTCCATATCGACAGACATTCTTGTAATGATTATGAAGAATTAAAAAGGTTTGATGGCTAATATAAAAATTTGTTCAAGCACTGACGTGAAGTCAGGAGCTTTTGCGCGTATGTTCTATTGTCCATTCTTCTGTATTGGACACCCTTAATCGAGTTTACCATGGTAGGGTGTCCAATACAGAAGAATGGACAATAGAACATTGGTTCAAGCACTGACGTGAATCAGGAGCTTTTGCTCTTCTTAATGAATTTACCATGATGAATTCTATTGTCCGTTCTCCTGATTATACCCTTTTAATCGAAAAAAAAATTGGTTCAAGCACTGATGTGAAGTCAGGAGCTTTTGCGCGTATGTTCTATTGTTCATACTCCTGTAATGAACACTCTTCTTAATCGAATTTACCATGATGAATTCTATTGTCTATTCTCCTGTATTGGACACTCTTCTCAATCGAATTCACCATGATGATTTTTATTGTCTATTCTCCTGTATTGGAGACTCTTCTTAATCGAATTTACTTTAATAATCGAATTTATTTTAATATATTATATATAATATATAATATTTAATTTATTTTAATGGACAATAGAATTCATCATGGGTTAGGGTAAAAGAGTTATTGTGAAAATAAGATTCATTTATTTAGATACCAATCTATATATTGTTTTATACTATCTACTAAGGGCCGATTTATTCAACCTCTCCGTAAAGTATTCGTCAACTATGTGCTCGTTGAATTTACTGATCCCCTCTAAAGTGAACATTTACAGATTACTTTACTTTCGGTAAGGCTACTTGACAGTTTACAGGTCGTAAAATATATCAGCCCTCAGTGAACAAAAAAATTGTATACCTCACTGAAGCCGTAATACAAACAAAGGAAATAATTTCGAATAAAACTCTATTAACATATTCGATTATTTACTTCAAGAGAGATCAAGAATAACATTCATTTTGAAAATTCAATACTACATCAAGCAGCATGCAATACATTTTTTCGAGTTTGGACCACTGCTGCCCACATAATCATGGAGGATTCGTGAATCACTGCAGGGAGGATAAATACTTGTATATAGATTATTATTAAAATATGATAACTGACTTTCTCCGTTTCCTTATATACTACTTCTCGTTGTAAAATATACTTGGATTTTCCTCCGCAACACTAGGATACATCATTTTCAAAGTTAGCGTTGAATTATCAAGCCATTCTATTATAATTTTAGTAAAATCTGTTCTTCAGAGGTATTCATTGTTAAGCATGCTAAGCAACAAGCATTTAAGAAACATATAGCTGAAGTTCCACGGGAAAACAATATACATAATATATACCTACACACATGTTATATTGCATCACCTTCTACTCCTATATTTTAAAATATTCTGCAATTAGAAAAATTAAAATGTTTCGTTAAAAATGCCTATTATATAGGTACACGCTGGCATCCAAACACCCTGATGATGGATCGTAAGAGACCCATGATATCAGGAAAACAGAAAAGTGTTCAAAATTCACTGGTCTAAGCGTAATTCAACTGTTTTTTTTTGTGCAATAGTATTATGCAAATGTTATGTGTAAACAGGTAAAAGTGGCTAAGGGCCAAATCTGAATAATAGGGTAGGTGCAGAAGTCATTTGAAATGTAATTCATGCAGTTTTGCTTGCTAATGACATGTTTATGATTATACTAACCATTCTAGGTCTTCCCTAAGGAAATCCCACAGAAGCTCCTAGGAGAGTCAGTTTTGTTCTGTATATATTTTATTAATGTATCCTTACGACAGCTTAGGCAAGTCACTGGGTGGTTTTCACCTAAGTATATGATGAATAGAATACTCATCCCATAATATATATAGCTTCGGCAAAATGACAAAACAGAATTAAGTGTAAAATGTAAAATTTTGAGTTGGCTTTATTTTTTATAGTCAAGGCCTACTCATAACAACCACTTTCTTAGTAGATTGCGGAACATATTTAAATGCACCTTGAATCGAGCATTTACGGTTTATTTCGTTCACTCCCTGATTTATCGTTCACTCTCGAATTTCAAAACGAGAATATCTTGAAACTTGCTTATTGCAGATACGTCCCTTTGTCATTTCAACGATATGAGAACCACCACCAATTTGTTTGAATAGAAACACTAGATTTTCTTCTTGTCTATTCCACTCTTGAACTTTAAAAATTTTAGTGTTCATGTCATCTTGGTTGCCTCTTTTCAATATTAAATTTTCTCATGAGATATACTTAATCTTCACAAATATTCAATCGACTAAGTTCCATATACCTCGTTTTTAAGAATTCTATCTGCAGTAACTCCAAGAGTAACTCATGCATTCTATTTGTCGAAAAGCATTACTTTTTTGCTCTACGTCAACTGGACCTTAATTCATTCCAACCTGAAAGGAAATATTAAGACTTGGATTTCTCTGAGTAAAGTAATTCATTCAATTCACTTCTATTACTTACTGCTGATTTTTAGCCAGAAATCCTGAAGGACATATACCAGATATCTTCATTCTGAACAACTTTTCCACAGTTCTCCATAATTTGGAATTTCTTTCACATACGTAAACAATATTTCTAGATTCCTCCAATCTTCAAATACAAGGTAATCTCGATTATTTTCTACGGAAGGAATACTCGTTCGTACTTCGTGGATTGAGAATATTTTGTTTACGTATTGTATTTGTGTTTTGATCAGATTCAGATTCGATGTTGAGGTTAAAACGGGGCGCATGCGTAGATCAGAATGTAGGTTGTAGTTTATCCATTAATCATTTATTATTATTTATTATTTACCAGAAATTCATCACAAATCGAAACTATTTAAATTAGAAATGTCAATTTTTACATGACTAACCCGGACTTAGCCATTTAACCCTGCTATTTTGCCGGATTAAATTTTTATAGTTTTAACCCAGGGTTAGGCCATAGACAAGATAGGTTAGGCTCTAACTCTTGAAGGTGCAATACCTATTATCAATTTAACCCTAGGTTTAGAGTTAATCCGGATTTAATTAGATAACCCGCATTCGTGCAAGTGGGCCTTAGTGGCCTACATGGCCTAAAATTCCTCTCACGCTGATTTGATATCCACAAATGAGCCTCTCACCTCACAAGATCAGAAGCCTTCAGCAAAATTTCAGCGATATCATATTAAAAATAATACATAACCTTTCAAAAGTCCCCTCTCGCAAATATACTCCTCTGAAGGCACATGGATCTCTTGAAGAAGAATCGCCTTCTCTATTTCTCAAAGATATTCACTCTTGTTCATAGAAATCCCTTCAATATTTAGTTGCCTCCTCCTAAGGAGCATCTCTTTCAAAACCAGGTCTGACCACTAATGTAGGGCTATCATCTCCCATAGATTTGTGATGAAATAAGACGATTTTCCCATAATATACGAGCGAAAATATGTCATCATGACATTCATATTTTTATTTTATTTTTGAAGGTTCTCGCAAAATACGACCATAGACTACATATTATCATACGACGATTCCCATCCGCTACACTTGGCTACCACTACGCTACCGAACTCACAAAAGCCTGCCCGGTTCTCCAACAATATAGATCCGATCATGTTCAATTCTGCAGTAGAGTTAGGTTCTGAAGGCTGTTCCAAAATTTCAGCCATGCCGGACGAATAGTTTATGATATATAGATTTGTTTCCAATAATTTTCAACTATTTTTCTTTTAATTTTCTAGTTATACTATCCTCACGAAATTCTGCAAGAATTTTCGCGTTGGCATTCTTCAACTAATAGCAATGTTTGAATTCAATCGGTTTAGTATTCTTCGAGTTAATGAGGAACAAAAAACTACCAAATTTCAGAAAATTTCAGATGGCTATAACTCTAAAACCGTTTGGACGATTATGCTCATAAACAAACTCAAATGTCGCATTCAGGTGCACAACCTAACCTGAAATTTTCAAGCCGCTATCTCTTTCCGTTCTCAGGTTATCGTGACAACAAAAATATTTTTTAATAATTTTTTCATAATTTTCTAGCGATACGATTCTCACAAAATTTCACAAACGTGCTTAGGTCTATATTCTACAACTATTCACCAAGTTTAAATTCGATCGGATTTATTTTGGTTGAAAACAAAATTATTACTCGGAAACCATTGGGCCGATTATACCCATTAACGAACTTGTCCGTCGTATTGGGATGCGCCACCTACCCTGAAAATTTCAAGTCGCTAGCTCTTTCCGTTCTTAAGTTATCGTGGCAACGGCCGGACGGCCGTACGGCACCACAGAATTAAATTAAATTTGGGCTAAACTATAACGCGATGTTCTCCAGAACATACGCGCAAAAAATTAAGTTATTGGCGAAATGGTTACATTTCAAACAGGGGTGTGTGATGAAATGTTTTTTTTCGTTACTAAATAAATTCAGGATATTGTTTCCAACATTTTTCATTTCGAAATAATTCCTGTATTTATTCCGTAGAGTCATACCGTAAGATACGTTCATGAAGGAAATTCGAAATTCTTCCGTTCAGTCCGTTTCCATATAATTTAAATGACAGAATTAATTATATCGAGAAATATTCATATAGGGAATTTAAAATCATTCCGATTATTCGGATGCATTCTAAATTCGCAGCCTATGTAGAAAAACTCCGTCAACTCCAGTTTATCGCTTATCGCCGTTTTTTGCCAGATGTGGACAGATATTACTACGATGAAAAGGCGCAAAAACTGGAGGTCCGTTGTGTATGCTCTCGAATGTTCGACTTCCTTCTAGAATAAATGACATAATGTCGGACCAATCAGAGACGTCCAAAATCCACCTCCCTTCAAAATTAGACGAATTTGAGATCATGTGACATGTCATCCGACCGAGTCTATATAAGGGCTTTCCGAGTCAAAATTAGGATTTTTTGGTAGATTTCCGAGTGGTACACGTCGAAACTTTTTGGTAGATTTCCGAGTTATACACATCGAAACCTGTTAGATAGATTTCCGAGTGTTTGAATATTAATTGTTTGAATATTAATTCGGTGTATAATAATACACCGAATTTTTCCGAAAACACATATAAACCGTCTTTTTGATTACCGTTATACGAGAAAGAGACTCTATTTTAACCGTAATTTGTGAGTGAAAATGGGTTCTGATTTGGGTAAGCATTCCGTTGGCCCTTTGGCTTGCCGTTTATTTTTCCGCACTGCATACAGGGTGATCCGATTCCATTGGTGTATTATTTTATTGAATTGTCTGGTAGTATATTTTGAATTGATTGTTATCTTTGCTAACTTTGTAGGACGTAACTCCGGTAAACTTCCTATTCAGACCCTAGTGTTTCAGCGACCAAGCCTTGGCATTTTAGGGGTTGAACTAGAAGCGGTGATGCGTCTGAGGCATCTTCGAATAATTGGATTGAGGTGAATGTCCATATCGTGCTAGCATGAGGGGGGTTACTCGGTCTGGTATTCGGGTTTGAATTGCCGAACCATGAACAAGGTATTTAACCGTTCGAAACTTAAGTACCGATTATTTTGTGTCGTTAATAAGCTCAGAACACAAGCATATATCTTTTATAGCCTAAGGGACCCCAATTTTTATTACCTTCAGCATGTTCACTTGGTACTGTATGCTTTCGTTGTCTGTCCTGTATTCCTGTTGATGCTTTCACTGCTTATATTACCTGCTCTGCTCGCTATTCTCACCTCCGCAATCACCGTTGACCTTCACTGCTCATCTGCCTGTGACTGTGTATACTGTATATATTATTTTTGTGGTCAGCCAGTAGCAAACTTAACATCAAGTAGAAATATTCGATCATAATTTCTCCTGTCTTGCTCATTTATTTCAGACATTTCCGTTTGTAAATATATACTGAGATTGACATCATTGTAGTGTATTTCAGACAGTGAATGGTAGTGATATTGTAATTTTTTTTTGTACATAGTTATAGTGAGTTTTATTACAACATTTTATCAAGACCGTATTATCCGAAAGAAACTGGTACCACTCAATCACTAACACCATAGATTGCAGTGAACCCTTCTCCAACTGTGTAAAGGCTACCTGGGGAAAAGGGAAGTGTACGACAAGGAGTTGCAACCTTGGAACAAAACTTGCAACTGGCGCCCGAGGAAAAGTCCGTAGGGTAGAAAAGGTCGTCACAACCCTATACTTTGAAAGACTTGTTAGGGATGTAACTCATTTTGAAATGAACAATATTGTTATCAACACGTTGAGCTGAACGATTTGTATATGTATATATCTTCAATACTTAAATCATAGTGAATCATACGTGATTCAAGAAACTTCCACATCAAGTCTTGCATTGGACTTGAATTTTTTAAACATTTAAATTTCATTCATTTCAAATAGATTCTAAATGCACAACAGTTCCCACAGAACTGCTCAAACACACAACTTAATCTCTTTTAGCACTACAGCTGTTGCGTTCATGAATCCCATATGAACATGTAAAAAACACTGGGTTTTTTTCTGGATTACTGAAAAGTAAATATCCTTATAATCCCCTTCTATAAATAGAATAACGACTTAGTTTTGTTGCTCCATATTTCTGGGATATATTATTTTTGCGCGTACGTTCTGGAGAAAATCCAGTTATTATTTTAGTATTTTTACAAAATGACAGATTGTCACTTGTCACAGACTGGTGCAAGTGTAAAAAGATAACTTTAAAAGAGAGCCTTTTAAAGGTTCCGATGCTTGTAACTTTGACATAATTCAATGGGAATATTTAAAATTTTTTAATTTTATTTTGGAATTGTTAGGGAATAGAACTGCATAATTAAAATTAAATATTTACACATAAATTGGAAAATAGCGTCACTTGCCTTTGTCTAGCTTGTTTCTGTAAATATATCAGTGGTCACTTGTACTATTGTATAGTGTACTTTATGTTTATTTACAAATTAAAGAGAAAAAGGAGAGCGAAAATCATAATAATATTATATAAATGTAATTGAAAAATTAAAGCTTATTAAACTGAAAATAATTATTTTTTCACCTACTTTTAACATTTGCATCAGTTTATTCGGTGCTGATAAGTATTTGTGCCAATTTATCTATTCAGTACTGTGGTCATAAACTTGGTTATTTGTATGGTTGTTGAAAGAAATGTCAATTAGAGGAACAAAATTATTCGCACTCCAAATGAATAAATATATGGAATTACCATCCTAAAATAATATGATATAAAAAAAAATTCTTGTACTTAGATACATAGGTACATTTTTTGACATACAAGTATTGGTTTTATGAAGTTACTTTGCGCGTATGTCTGGGGAACATCGCGGTATCATTTTGCGCTAATGTCTGTAATTTTTGAATTTTTCGCCGAGAATGGTCTCAAACGATTGGGTTTGACTCCCTGATGAAGAATTCGAGGTCAAATTTGATTCTGTCCATCCGGCCGGCCAGCCGGCCGTTCCCACGATAACTTGAGAACAGAGAAAGCTAGCGACTTGAAATTTTCAGGATAGGTGGCGCATCGCAATACGACGGACAAGTTTGTTAATGGGCATAATCGGCCCAATGGTTTCCGAGTAATAATTTTGTTTTCAACCAATATGAATCCGATCGAATTGAAACTTGGTGAATAGTTATAGAATATAAACCTTAGGACGTTTGTGAAATTTTGTGAGAATCGTATCACTAAAAATTTTAAAAAAATTATTAAAAAATATTTTTTATGTCTCGATAACCTGCGAACGGAAAGAGATATCAACTTGTAAGTTTCAGGTTAGGTTGTGCATCTGAATGTGACATTTGAGTTTGTTTATAAGCATAATCGGCCAAACGGTTTTGTAGTTATCGCCATCTGAAATTTGGTTGTTATTTTCTTAATAACTCGAAAAATACTAAACCGATCCAATTTAATATGGTTATTAGTTGAAAAATGCAAACACGGAAATTCTTGCAAAATTTTGTGAGGATCGTATCACTAGAATTTTTTTTTAAATCATTGAAAATCATTGAAACAAATTCTATATATCAGAAACTATTCATCCGACATGGCAGATGTTTTGCGAGAGCCTTCAGAACCTAACTCTTGTACCAAGATCCAAGTTTGAACACGATCGGATCTATATTGATGGAGATCTGAGCAGCCTTGTGTGAGTTCAGTAGCTGGATGGGTGACCGTTGCCTCGATAACTCCCCAACGAAAGGAGATATGGACTTGCAATTTTCAGGGTAGGTTGCGCATCTGAATGGTAGAGTGAAGTTCGCTGTTGGCCATAATCGGCCCAACGGTTTGTGAGTTATTCCCATCTGGAATATTATTTCCTCGATGACTCAAAAAATATAAACCCGATGAAATTGTATCTTGCTAACTAGTTGTAGGAATCGACATAAAGATGTGTGTAAAATTTTATGAGAACCGTACCGCTAGAAAAGTAAAAAAAAAATTACGAAAAAAAAATTGGTTCAAGCACTGACGTGTTGCTTTTTCCCGTATGTTCTACTGTCCATTCTCCTGTATTGGACACTTTTAGACAAATATACCATGGTGAATTCTATTGTCCGTTCTCCTGTATTGGACACTCTTAATCGAATTTACCATGGAAAATTCGATTAAGAGAGTGTCCAATACAGAAGAATGGACAATAGAATTCACCATGGTATATTTGATTTAGAGTGTCCAATACAGGAGAATGGGCGAGTGAAGTTCGCTGTTGGCCATAATCGGACCAACAGTTTGTGAGTTATACCCATCTGGAATATTATTTCCTCGATGACTCAAAAAATATAGACCCGATGAAATTGTATCTTGCTAACTAGTTTTAGGAATCGACATGAAGATGTGTGCAAAATTTTATGAGAACCGTACCGCTAGAAAACTAAAAAAAAAATTACGAAAACAAAATTGGTTCAAGCACTGACGTGAAGCTTTTTCCCGTATGTTCTACTGTCCATTCTCCTGTATTGGACTCTTAATCGAATTTACCATGGAAAATTCGATTAAGAGAGTGTCCAATACAGAAGAATGGACAATAGAATTCACCATGGTATATTTGATTAAGAGTGTCCAATACAGGAGAATGGGCAATAGAACATATGCGCAAAAGCTCCTGACTTCACTTCAGTGCTAGAATCAATTTTTTTTCTTGAAGTCAGGATAGAAAGCAATGATGTAGTAATATGTGCGCCTTATAACGTACAAGAATATTTTGAATTTTGTAAAGCTGAAAGAACTTGTTTCCTTCAATGTAACTATTGCTGACATTCTTTCCTGTACAGATCTCTGTACTTGCACTTGTACTATGACCTTATGGTCTATTGTGCCCCCCAACCCCCCCAGAGATGTGGATGTCATCACCATCTACAGCTTGCCTTCCAGTTCTAGAGTTCTTATGTACGCCAATATGTTAGCTACCCATTTCCTTTCATTCCCGAGTGACCAGGAACCCAGACAACAGGATTTTAGTGATAGAGTTTTTGTTACAAAAGGATTTAAATCCGAAAGTTAAAACAAGCGTCCAAAAAAATGGTACACTTTTTGGCCAAGAATAGTATCAAACGATTAGTTTCAACTCAATACATTCACTGTTCGAAAATGAAGAGTGCTGTGTTTGCTTGTGGCGTAAGGTCTCATTCGAATACATTCATCCACTATTGGTTCAAAATTATTTCAAGTCCTGTGGACAGGAGCTTTGGTGCTCTTGTTCAAACTTTGACAAGATTTGTTGTTATTTATCAAGATTAAATGAGCAATCTGAGAATGAGGACCATGGAAGAAATAAAATTAAAATAGCTGAAATGAATTTGACTCTCTCTTACAGAACAAGATGACATATGCGAGTATGAACACAGATCATATAATAATTCACAGATAGAATAATTATTATAGCATTCTGTGAAAACATAGAAGTACGATCCATTATTGAATTTTTGAAAAATCGTATATCCGAGAGTATTACCTTGTTGGAGTTAAAAATGATATCAATGGAGTTTTATGGAGAACATCTTACAAAAAATTGAATTTGAAATTTGTGAGTTGAAAAAAATTATTTTTTTTGTTACTCCGAAACCATCTGGCCTATTCTGCCCAATAATGAAATTAACCGAGATATGTATCTCTTAAACCTGCTCTGAAAACGTCAACTGCCTAGCTCATTCTGTTCGAGAACTATTGTCGAAAAAAAATTTTAAAATGTAATTTTTTTTTTTTTACACTTTACGGTGATTCAATCAATAAAAAACCTCGCATTCGTATAAAGGTCATTATTCTAAAATCTGAGGCAAAATTTCAGATAGATCGATTAATCGGTATCGGAAATATCCATAAAAATTATTTTTACTGAAAACAGCCATAACTCCTAAACCCCTTAGTGGATTCCGCCGTTAAAGAACTCGTCTGAGATATTGAGGCTCGAAACCTACCCTACAAATTTCAATCCTCCAACTCCTTTAGTTCGAGCGTAATCGTGCTGACGGCCGGCCGGCCGGACATAATCAATTCTGACCTCGGAGTCTTGATCAGTGAGTCGAACCAATTCGTTTGAGACCATTTTCAGCCAAGAATTCGAAAATTACAAACATTTGGACGAATTGATAGGCACTCTGTTCATAGAACAGTGCGCAAAAAATACATAATTCTTCTCAACTTACATAGGAATGATCGTTACCGGTATTACATTTGAGACGCTATTATGAGTAGAAAATATCACCCTCGTATCACAACTCTAATCTAAATATTCTTGAAGATCTTTTTCTTATAAATCAGTGACAATGTTTTGTCATCTACCACATTTCTTACTGATAGTTTGTATACTTCTACGTGTGTTACTCCTCAGACATTGTATAGTTTTAGAAGCATCTTCTTAGAAAGCATTATTCAAAATGTAGCATAAGTAAATCTTTGTCTTGAATGTTGATTTCACATAATTAACCCTGCGTCCGACATGTGGGGTGTGACAAACCCCAGCCATCGAAAAGTGCCTGTATCTTTATGAAATTGGCGTTTCAGTAGCGGAGATTTTCAGTAGCTTCCTTCTATAGTCGCCCCCCTCATATTTACATCTCAAATCAGTGGTCGTTCGGCGTGTATTTGAATCGGACGCGTTATAAATCCACTGGGGTGCACCAAACCCCACCTGTCTCGATACGTTTTAAAACTGTACACCTATAAAGACAATTGAGCATATATTTTCTTTGGGTTTTACGAAATAATCTTTTTTCCGCTGAACCGCATTATTTTAAAAAGACATACATACATCCTATGCTTTCCATTAAATAGAAAATGGGGGACTACGAGAAAGAAATAGCGCGTCTTCAGGCTTTATGGGATGAAATAAGAAGTGATGATGAAATTGATGGATATGATGTTGAAGAAACTCAGGATAATGTGAGCATTGGTAGTGATTACCCAGATTTTGAACAAGATGCCGAAGATATTGTCGGTATCTTGTCGACAATGTGTCTCGAAATTGTCGTCGATGGCCTTTGGTTATATTTTTTTCTATTCTCAATGCTGCTGGTATAAACGCCCAGGTTATTCAAAGAGAAAATAATGGTGGAAAAATAATAAAAAGAAGCGAATTCCTGATGCAACTTGGTTTCGAATTGATAAGTGATTATCAAAAGGTTAGAATGATAAACGAAAGGATTCCTCGAGAGCTAAGGATGGCAATCTGCCGGATAAGGAACGAAACTTGAGAGCCACCTGACAAAAAACATAAACCAAATGGTCAAGGAAGGTGTCAAGATTGCTCTCGTGCCCGTGATCCCAAGACAAGATACACCTGTGACACATGCAATAAATTTATATGCTTGGAACACGCAGAAACGTACTGCAAAACCTGTGTAGGAATAGCAGAAGTTGACGAACCATAACTTTTTTCAACTTGTTTTTTTTATACGAATTTTCGATATTATCATTTTCTGATATTTTATTATTAGTATGAATCAGTTGTTGAGTTTTTATTTTGATATTTTACGTGTAATAAAAGTCTTTGAAGAAATCTTCGATTTTCTCATTCTAGAAAACCCCTTTGTTCTGAGAACTAGAGATATAATATTATTTTTATGTTGTGCTAACAATCAAAACTTTATTTTTGAAGAAGAGATTTTAAAGAATAGAAATCCAATCACAAACATTACAAAATGGCAAAAACAAAAATTTCAGCCAAAAAATTTGATTGGGGTTTCACACACCCCACCTGTCTTCCAATGTTACGGAATTTCACCTGTCGGACGCAGGGTTAAGATGGCATCAAACACTGTCTTTGGAAGTCGCAGGTATCTTTATGTACGGGGTCATTTGTATGCTTTCCTTTACAATCCCAGATTTTAAAGCAGTCAGTAGAACTATCGGAATTTCACATAAATTATTATAATTCAGACGCTTTAGAAATGATTGTAACATCGCAGATGGCTTTTAAATATTCTTTATTTGCGGCAAATATATACTGTTCACATTCACGATTCCATCTACATAATTTATTCAATGACAATACAATCATCAAGGCTGTTAATTTCAAAAGCCTGCAAAATATATGTGGTGTCGTTATTGTTTGTTGGGCAACATTGTTCGATTCATTGCTTCTGACAAGTATCTTGTGTTTCTTACGCAGAAGCAATTCACAAAATGATAAATTTTTATTTAACAGACATTTTGAGTTTGGGAGAGAAAACCCAGAAAGAAACCATTTAATAAGAATAGTAGTAATTAATCAATTCAAACTATAATTTATACTTATAGTATTTAAAATGCTACAGTAATTCGTACCTTCGTGATTGTACGGTGTGTTTTATTGGCTGGGTTTAATTCCTAATAAATCTAGTATTAATTGATTTCGCGAACGCTTCATGATTCCTATAATATTATCAGTGTTACTGAACTTAAATAAAAACCTGATAAATATCGGTAAATGTTAACCATTGAATATGTAAAGTGAAATTCGTCGCAGTTATACCATTGTAGGACGTTCAGAAGTAACGTCGCCAAGCGCTAACTGATGTAATGGTCATTTGCGTTCGCGAGCCGTATGAAGCGCACTACCTACACTGGTGTAAGGAACTCACACCAGTGCAGATGGTTCTCTGGCACAAAATCATGTCACTTACACCAGTTTATAAGTTTATATCTTTGAAACTAATTGATATTTCAAGATGAGTTTTATAGGATATAAAATATAGGTAATTTGAATGCTTTTGGCGCAAAAATATAGTTTTCCTTATTTTGCGGGTTACACCAGTATACGTAGGACCCGTCAATGTGTAATATCAAGATCATAGTGGAAGATAAAATTCTTGAAAGACAGATAGGTGGAGTAGGTTACCAACATCAGGGTATAATTTAAAGTCGAAAATCAGAAACTTTTGGCTACTTGTTTGGTTGAATATAAATAGAGTGGACCAGTTTACTACAATCTTTGGAATATTTTGATGTTTCGACAATATCTTCACCAATTTAGATTCAATCAAGTTCAAATCTAGAACTTTACTGTAAAATAAGGTATCGAAGGCTCTCGTAGAATTGCAACGATATCTGACGGATAGTTTCTCAGTTACAGAATTTTTTGCGCGCGTGTTCCGCAAGGAACAAAGTGCTATCATTTCGTCACAATGTCTGTATTTTTCGAATTTTTTTTCGAAAATGGTCTCAAACGATTGGGTTTGACTCCCTGATGAAGAATTCGAGGTCAAATTCAATTCTGTCCGTCCGGTCCAGCCGGCCGGCCGGTCCGGCCGTTAGCACGATAACTCTCGAACGAAATGACTTAGAGCGTTGAAATTTGCAGGGTAGTTTTGTAGCGTAAATATCTCGTACAAGTTCGTTAACGGTTGAAATCGACCAAGCGGTTTCGGAGTTAAGGCCATTTTTAGTAAAAACGTTTTTTATGAATATTTCCGGAACCGATCACTCGATCTTTTTGAAATTTGGCATCAGATTGTAGAATCATGACCTTTATATGCCTGCGAAGTTTTGTGTTGAACGAACGGCCCTAAAGTGGCAAAAAAAAATTTTGAAAATTTGAAAATTTTGTTTTCACTATAACTCGAAAAATACTGATCTGATTAAATTGAAACTCAGTAGTTAGATGCAAAAGACCAAAGCAAACACTTTTGCAAAATTTCGTGAAGATCACGTGACATGAAAAAAATAAAAAAATTACTACTATGTTGCGGAATACTTTGCTTTTAATGCCGAGACATATGTTTTTGAGGTTCATGCTGCCCTTTCCGGGCATTTTCCGTATTGCGCATGCGCAGATGAGAAGTCCTTTAACTGCTGTAGTTTTCGTCAGAGAGGATTGGGGTTTTGGGGTGGCGGATGCTATTCCTCCATAGAATACGATCCCTGATGAGGGTCTGCGCATGCGTAGATTGAAGATGCGATATCTTCCGAACCACAAGTGTTGGAGAATCGGAGTTTTTTGTAAGGTGTGTTATTTTGAGAGGACAATTAGCCGCCAGTAGATTGCGCATGCGCAGAAGAGAAGTGACTCTTTTTGGGTTGGATGGGTTATGTTGGGAGTGCTGAGTCAATATTATGAGGTTTTAAAAGAATATTCATAGCAATTCAGTGCAAGGACAAGTCAGTTTGGGGGATGTAGCGTTGTTTCCGAGTTAATGTGTCCGTACCGTGGCCCTGGGGCTAATTTTGAAATTGATGTTACCCCTTACAGGCATTTTTCGTTATGCGCATGAGCAGACCATCAGTGATTCAACTGGTGGTGTTTTCGTCAGAGAGGATTAGGGTTTTGGGGTGGCGGATGCTATTCCTCCATAGAATCCCCTGTTGAGGGTCTGCGCATGCGTGGATTAAAGATGTGATATCTCCTGAACCACTAGTGTTGGAGAATCGGAGTTTTTTGTAAGGTGTGTTATTTTGAGAAGACTTGCAGCCACGAGTATACTGCGCTTGCGCAGACGAGAAGTGAATGGTTTTGGTTTGTTTGGGTTATGTTGGGAGTAATGAGCCGATATTGTGAGGTTTTAAAAGAATATTCATGTCAATTCAGTGCACGGACACAAGTCAGTTTGGGGGAAATAGCGTTGTTTCCGATTTGAAACGTCTGTATGGTGGCCCTGAGGCGAATTTATAAATAACTATATTCGGTAGATCTATATTAAAATACGTTCGGATTTAGAGAAGATGCAATTGCGTCCCTAACGGATGACCCACAACCGCATTTTTACCGATCTACGGTAAAGCTAACAGCCAAACTGTATTGATAGCTATATTTGTTAAAGGAACATGAAAAAAAAAGCACTGACGTGAAGTCAGTACTCTTTGGCGCGCGTGTTCACGGTGGGTAATTTGAATTGAATGATGAGTACTTCAAGCTCAGTGGATGGAGCGAGCCGAAGATCTACCCAAAGGATAGTGGACACCATTCACTGTCGGTTCAAAAATTAACAGTGCTGTATCTAAGCTGCCATCAGGATAGAGTAACAAAGTCCTTAGTCGCACAAGCTCCTAGAAGATTTGGGAAGGTCAGTATAAACCTTATCATGTTTATAGCACGCGCGAAAAAGCAGATTGACTTAACAATGAAAGAAAAAGTGTAAAAAGTCAATCTGCTTTGGCGCGCGTGCTATAAACATGATTAGGATTATACTGACCCTCCCAAATCTTCTAGGAGCTTGTGCGACTAAGGAGAGTCACTTGTGTTCTTTTCCAACTTTGTTACTCTATCCTGATGGCAGCTTAGATACAGCACTGTTAATTTTTGAACCGACAGTGAATGGTGTCCACTATCCTTTGGGTAGATCTTCGGCTCGCTCTATCCACTGAGCTTGAAGTACTCATCATTCAATTCAAATTAGCCACCGTGAACACGCGCGCCAAAGAGTACTGACTTCACGTCAGTGCTTTTTTTTTAATATTTGTTTTTTTAATTTTGCAGACATGCGATCCTGATAAAATATTGCATGAGTCTTCGTGTTGGTATTTTTCAACTAATGACCGTGCTTTATTCCATCAGATTAGTATTTTTCGAGTTATTGGGAAAACAAAATTTCATATGGCTATAAATCTGAAACCACTTGATGGATTTTGCCCATTAACTACTCAGCCGGCGCATTCGGACTACAAAGCTATTCTGAAAATGTCAACTCTCTACCTCATTGCGTTAGAGCGTAATCATGCTGACGGTCGGTCGGGCAGAATCAATTCTGACCTTGGATTATTGATCAGTGAGTCGAAACTATTCGTTTAAGACCATTCTTGGCCAAATATTCGAAAATTGCAGATACTTGGACGAATTGATAGGCACTCTGTTCATAGAACAGGTTGCCAAAAAAGAAAACATCAATTACAGGAAAGACTCCAACCATATAGACCCTTGACGGTGAGTTCCGTATGAAGTTCATTAAATTCTGTAATAAACATCTAAAATCAGCTATCTTCAGAAAAATCTATATAAGCATACACAATTAAGCGCGCACAGCACTGATATAAGACTTATAACAAACAATTATTATTTGTCCCTACAATGTCGAACATGTCAGCGCGTACATGAACGTGCGTTGATAAATTCAAGCAGGACCAACCAACATGTTCGTCGGTCTTTTAAATGAAATTTTGCCTTCACACTGGCAAACATCAACTTGCGTACATGTACTCGTACGTGCATTCATGTTTATGTATTAGGACTTGTTCTTGTGTCTGTAGGTGCCTTAACGAAGTGAATTTTCGGGCTCCTAATAATTTGCTGGAAACTTGCACAAACCTTGTACACTTGAAATTTTTCGCGAATCTTCAAATAGCTTCATCCTTCAAATACTAAACATATCATATTTGGCACAAAGTTACTAACAGCACGTCTATCAGAGGTTTTTGAATATAGATCCATATTAGTGAAATGTTTATTTTTTTTTAACCATGAAACTAGAAGTCTTTCCTTATAACTCCACAAAATTCCATTTGGTAAATAATTGGGATTTTCCAAAAATCTATAAACAGATGAAAAAGTATGTTACTATATCCTAAATATTGGACAAAATATCATTGACAACAAATAGATGTGATTGCGTTGCAATTAGGAACTTTTTTTGAACCATAATAATTGAGAATATTAGAATACATGCATGAATTCCGAAGCATTAGATATTTAAAAGAACAACATGCGATAAAAAAATGTCACAAGTTTTTAGTGCAGTCTGAAAATTTTTTTTCGAACATTCTAAGCAGATAGGATATTGACTCTTAAAACATATATTTGAAGTCCTCGTTTTCAGTTTATAGAGACACAACGAACGGTTCTTTTCTGTTTTTAAGTTTTTCTTCTTTATTAGCTAGTGTTTCTGGTTTACCAAATAGGTTTTAGTACATGTAATTAAGGGTTTCATATACTGTAATGTAACATACCCTGGAAAAATTTTCATGCAGCTTTTTTATTCCAGCACCTATTCATTGGTTGCCAGTTCTTTCAAACATTGTCCCGCCCCACATTCGCAGGCAGACTGCTGTTTCAAATTCTTGGAATAAATTTCATTCTTTTCCGAATTCATTTCCGATTATCTCCTACATTCCAGGCAATAAGATTCCGAGATTGAAGTCACGAAACCCTTTATGGTCCAACTGTTTTCTTAATTCGAATAAAAGTGACAAGGAAGTTTGGCGGTCTGAATGGATTTCTTGCAATTTATTCAACAAAGATTTAATTTCTGATCCTTCAGATAGAGTTCCGGGGTTTGATCTTCCAAGGAGAATATGGTCTATTCTGAATCGTCTAAGAACCGGTCATGGTCGTTGCAACAGCATGCTTTTCAGGTGGAACTCAGTTGAGAGTCCTAGTTGTGAATGCGGGGAAGCAGAGGAAACCATAGATCATTTAGTTAATAATTGTCGCATATATAGATTCAAAGATGGTTTTAGGGCTATTCATAATGTTTCTGAATCTTTTTTAGAATGGGTAGCGAGTTTCAAATCTATTTAATGAAATATAGAATATTCCATTTTAATTTGTTCGTTTTCTCCCTTTGTTTTTTCCTTTTCCAGATTGGGTTTCGGACCTTGGAGAATCTTCTCTGCTTGTTGAAGGAAGAAGCGATAATGAAGAAAAAGATGCCCTTCAATATTTAATATTTCAGCATATTTTGTTAACAAAATCAATTTTCATAAATCACAACACTAACGGGGAGATAGGGTTTTTTTGCTGAGGTTTTTTCCCTAAGCTCTAGTATCATATTATATCAAATAATATGGTACCCCGTTACACTAACCTCTGCTAACACTTCTTTCATACACATGCTTTATTGTTAGATACAAAACAAATTGTAATGCTCAAGTTCAAAAGAATATATATATATTCCAGCAGAACGTGATGAAATTATATTCGTTCCATTCACACTGTCGTTACGGAATAATTATGTTCCAACACCAAAATTATTTTGGTGTTATTCCAGAGAATGATAATGCACCTTCACTACAAGATATCCTTAGAACCTTGCTCATTGTAAAATAAATTTCAAAATCTGTTAATATTTCAACTTCACTCTTCAGTGTTCACGTCCATGTTCAACTGAAATAGTAAATTTCACAGGGAGTTGGACGGAATAAAACTAATCAACTATAATTTTGCCGACGTTTCAGAACCATCCATAATTCGAATTTACTATGGTAAATTCGAAATAAGAGTGTCCAATATAGGAGAATGGACAACATAATTAACCATGGTAAATTCGATTAAGGGTGTCCAATACAGAAGAATGGACAATAGAACATACGCGCAAAAGCTTCTGACTTCACGTCAGTGCTTGAACCAATTTTTTTTTCGTGATTTTTTTAAAATTTTCTAGGGGTGCGGTTCTTGAATTTTTTTTTTTCGTCATTTTTTTCAAATTTTCTAGGGGTACGGTTCTTACAAAATTTTAAACACGTCTTTATGCTGATTTTCTACTACTAGTTACCAGGCTTCAATTCAATCGAATCTTTATTTTTTGAGTTATCAAGGAAATAATATTCCAGGTGGATATAACTCGGAAACCGTTAAACCGATTATGCCCAAAAACGAACTCAACTCTCCTTTTCGGATACGCAACCTACCCTGAAAATTGCATGTCCCTATATTCTCTTGTTCGAAAGTTATCGAGGCAACGGTCACCCATTTACTGAACTCACACAAGAATGCTCGAATCTCCAACAATATTCAACTGATTGTGTTAAAACTTGAAACCTTGCAGAAAAGTTAGGTTATAAACGCTCTTGCAAAATTTCAGCAATTTCGAACGGATAGTTACTGATATATAGAATTTTTTTTTTTTATTTTCAATGATTTATTAAAAATTTTCTACAAATGCTATCCTCACCAAATTTTGCAAACATTTTCGCGTTGGCATTCTACAACTAATAAACAAGCTTGAATTAAATCGGTTCAGTATTTTTCGAGTTAATGAGGAAAAAAAAACCACCAAATTTCAGATGGCTATAACACTAAAACCGTTTGGCCGATTATGCTCATAAACAAACTCAAATGTCGCATTCAGATGCACAACCTAACCTGAAATTTTCAAGCCGCTATCTTTTTCCGTTCTCAGGTTATCGAGAAAACAAAAATATTTTTTAATAATTTTTTTAAAATTTCCTAGCCTCACGATTCGCCCAAAATTTCACAACCGTGCTTGAGTTCAAATTCTACAACTACTCACCAAGTTTCAATTCGATCGGATTTATATTGGTTGAAAACAAAATTATTACTCGGAAACCACGGGGCCGATTATGCCCATTAACGAACTTGTCCGTCGTATTGCGATGCGCCATCCACCCTGAAAATTTCAAATCGCTAGCTCTTTTCGTTCTCAAATTATCGTGGCAACGGACGGCCGGACGGCCGGCCGGACAGAATCAAATTTGAACTCGAATTCTTCATTGGGGAGTTGAACTGAATCGTTTGAGACCAATTTCGTCAAAAAATTCGAAAGTTACAGACATTTGGGCAAAACTATAACGCGATGTTCCCCAGAACATACGCGCAAAAATGAATAAGGTGGTCTGTCTGGGTCGATTTTCTATAAATACTGAAAGTAATCATGTTATTTTCACGGTTCAATAAAAGATCTGAAAAAGGAATTATGCAATCTTTTTCTACTTCCATGGTGAAATTCACCTTAAGATGAAGATTATTTATCCAGTCAAAAAGCTGGTCAGTTCGTTGAGATCTCCGGTCCAACAAATTATTAAATCATCTACATATCTGTACCAAAACAATATATTATCCTTGAAAGCATTACCCACATTAAATACCAACTTTCTTTCGAAAAAAGACATGAACATCTCGGCAAAACAAGGAGAGAGAGGATTTCCCATGCCGACACCATCGCGCATCGCATAAAAAATATCCAGATATGTAGATGATATAATAATTTGTTGGACCGGAGATCTCAACGAACTGACCAGCTCTTTGGACTGGATAAATATTCTTCATCTTAAGGTGAATTTCACCATGGAAGTAGAAAAATATTGCACAATTCCTTTTTTAGATCTTTTATTGAACCGTAAAAATAACATGATTGCTTTCAGTATTTAGAGAAAATCGACCCAGACACACCACCTTATTAATATTTCATCATCACATCATTTGAGCCAGCGTCTGTCTGGACTAAGATTCTTAGTGCATAGATTATTTAGTGTTCTTCTTTCGGATTATGATTTCCAGTCTAAGCTCAACATCATAAGGCATCTTGCTGTCTTGTTCGACATACTATTGAAAATACCAGCATCAGATGACACGACATCAACTTAGTGGACCTGATAAGTTTTTTAATCGTTTTTTAATCATTTTATGATCATTTCGTAATCCCTTTTTTAATCCTTTCTCACTGCATTTTAGTTTAACGTTGTTTGTTTCACTTGTGCATGTCCTTTCTGCCGCGCCGCCACTGTACAGAGAGTCGTCTTCGACCTTGACCATTCAGTCATGTCTCATTAATTCTTTGGTTCAATGTGTTCACCTGCGCACTACTAATTTGTGCGTTTTGTCTTTAAATTTGACATCTCGTTTTTATCGACTATATTCTATTTTAGATTGTGACGTTTTATATATTAAATGTTTCCCCGTCGATTGTTCTGTCCAATTTTGGAGCTGTGACAGGACTACTGCATTGTGAGTTCTTGAAGGTAGAAACAGACTATGCCCACGTACGCCACGTACGTGACGCAACGTGGGAAAGCTAGCGTGCACACTTGACCCACGTACGCAACGCATATTGACATCAGTCGTTGTCATTTGTCAGTAGTACGATGTTTTCTGATTCAGATAGTGAATTTGAGGAAGATTCATTGAGTTTGTTGTTTGTACATGAATATGTCCGTGCCTCAAGAAAAAAAAAAGAATTAAGAAGAGAAGATGTTGGATACACAATATAAATAAAGACAGAGAGAAAAATGGAGAATATCATACATTGATGCGGAGACTAGAATCTGACGAAGACCGATTTTTTATGTACTTCCGCATGTCTAAAGTACAGTTTGAGGAGATTCATGGTATGATCGAATCCGATATACAAAAAGAAAATACACATCTTCGGAAGCCGATAAGTACCAGAGAAAGAGTAGCAGTTTGTCTAAGGTAAGTATAAATTATCTTTTTGCGCGTATGTTCTGGGAACATCGCGTTATAGTTTTGCCCAAATGGTGTTCATATATCTGATGCGTACTAGGAGCTTGGTTATCACTTCGTGAATATTCAGAAATGGCTCACCCATTTGTAAAATTCTTAGGTTGGCCGTCTTTGGGCCTCCGCAAACTATATGTTCGGCAGTTTACTTTTTCGATCCACAGAGGCTGCATGTTTCGTCTGCTCATGAAATATATTATAAACAATAAATATTGAAATTGTTCAGGATAATTTTATTCTAAATGTATATTTTCGTAATAAAGTTGAATATTTTTTACAAGATTAGTATCAACGGAAATTTGAGTCTTAGACATTTCAACTAAATATGATGGGGAAGAATATGATGTGTAGGCTTGTGAAAAACTTCCAGAAGAAGAATTTATATTTTCTTGGTTTTGGCTGATTATCTGATCCTCAATAGTAACTGGTGCTCTCAAGATATTTTGTTGCAACTCTGCTTGTTTGAGCTCTGCTTCACTTACAGCTTTAAGCAAATTCATTTTAATTTGAATTTGATCCTGCTTTGAGAGCTTCTTTACCGTTTTACTCATACTTTAAAAGAATGTGTCTAAATCATCCATTTCCTGTTTTTTACTTCTTCTTGCGTGCGAGTTTTTCATAATTTCCACCAAATCAGCCAAGTTATTGTCCCTACTAGAACTGGCCTTTCTTTTGCTTGATGGATTGGATGTGGGAGTGTTGGTGTGGGATGGAGTGCTATCAGAGGAAAATAAATGAATTTCTTCAAGGGGAACGCTCTCTGGAGAAGGAAGAGGGGAATTTGCATTAGATACAGCAGCATCCAGGTTTCCGGTAGTATGACGGCCTTCTGAATATGGCTTCAAAAACGACATCTGTTCCTCAAACCCCCAAGGCGCAATAATTTTCCCAGCTTGTCCACTTTTTTTCTTGCGTCGTTTCATAGCATTATTGAAGCAATTTCGCAACTTACCCCAACTTTCTCTACACATTTCAACTGCAACAATAATAATAAAAATTCTTATAAAGTCAGTAGCTTTTGCGCACATGTACCATTGTCTATTCGAGCCTCATACAATGTCGATAATGCTGAAATTATAGTGACTGTAGGCCTAAGTTTTGGTTCGTAGTAGGGACAGTAGGTACCGAATGGGTTCCAAATAGTGGGACAAACGCAGCGTATGAAAGGTTTCACCCAGGTCCAATTACAATAAACGACTGTGTGACTACTTTGAACGGTTCTTGGACCGTCTCAATTGCAAACCAAAAGAAGCCCTATATTCCCATATGGGAATATTCACTGTGTTATTTACTATTCACACAGCATCATCTAGCCCTAAACATACCTAATTTTTAAAAATTTGTATTATTTATTTTACAGATTCCTAGCTACGGGTAATTCATTTAGGAGCATTGGATTCAGTTATCGCATGGGTTTTTCTACTATACGTATAATTGTGCAGGAGATTTGTGAAGCGATTTGGAAACATCTTGGACCTATCGTGATGCCGCAACCCACAGCGGAAATGTGGAAACGAATAGCAAATGATTTCAACCGCTTTTGGAATTTTCCAAACTGCATAGGAGCTCTAGATGGTAAACACGTGAACATGAAGTGTCCAATTAAAGGCGGCTCAGATTATTGGAACTACAAAGGTCAAAATTCCATAGTTCTTCTTGCTTTGGTAGATGCCCATTACAAATTTGTAGTGATAGACGTGGGCTCCTACGGAAGAAATAGTGACGGGGGAATTTTCGAAAAATCAAACTGGGTAAACTATTGGATCAAAAGAAATTGAACATACCAGAAGATCGACCTCTAATGCTAGGATCAGAACCATTGCCGTATATTATAGTCGGCGATGAAGCATTTCCCCTTAATCAATATTTACTGAGACCTTACAGCAAAAATGCTTTGCTCAATAATGAATCGAATAAAATTTTCAATTATCGATTGTCTAGGGCCAGAAGAATCGTGGAAAACGCATTTGGGATATTGAGAGCAAGGTGGCGGGTATTTCAAGGGCCTGTTCAGGTACAACCAGAAATGGTGGACAAAATAGTTCTAGCAGCATGCTGCCTCCATAACTATTTGGGCACCACTTTTGAGCTGCAGGATGAAAGAGGAACAGAACCTACACCACAACAATCATTAAATACATTGGATGGTCTAAGAAGGAATCACACGCAATATGCATATAATATCAGAGAAAAATTCAAACAATATTTCATCTCAAGCGAGGGTTCAGTGCCATGGCAATTAAATATGGTGAGAAGAGGATTACAAAATCCACCCAACGAAAATGATTAGTTCATGGATTATTTCTACTATAAAAATAAAATGTATTAATAAATAAATGAAATGTTTTTTATTAACATTATGTGTATGACTTATGAAACATCAACTAGTACATAAGAAGCAAGTATGTACCTAATGACTTTAGAGAGACTACAACTCTGACTACAAATAAATACTCATGTCATTACGAGTTAAAGGACAACAGGCTAAATTCGCATCATTTATTTTGGTGATTTGCTAAAAAAGTAATGAATGCATTTTGATAAACTTTTACCAATCATTAATATCATAAATAAATAAGCAAACAAAAAAGGAATATAAAAATCCAATAGGTAATTGAGAAATACGTGCAAAAATATCATACACAAGTATAGGTACCACCTACCTACGTTATGAAATTGTAATAATAATAAAGGACTATTAGATCTATATAAATATATACGGGTCGTATTTTTACCTCCTTTTTATAAAGTAAATTATACAGAAATACCCCACATATTCATTTATTCAGTATTAAACGTACCTATACTGTCTATATATACTTACATAACCTACCCAATTCGAATTCATACAGTACAAATTTAGTAGCATGTAGGTACTTGCAACAGAAATACCCACACATATTCAATTATTCAGTATAAAACGTGCCTATATTGTAGCCAATTCTTACAGTACAAATATGTTTTAGAAAATTATAGTAACAGGTAGGTACTTGCCAGGTTTGCCAATTTTGTGGGCTATTTCTTCCCATGCTGCATTTCTCAATGTAGCATCGCGATATTCCGCGGATTTAATATTGTAAATTACCTCGTAATTCTTAATTAAATCGATGAATTGTTCATCTGCCATCTTTTCAAAATCTAACTGACGTGTTTCGAATGTAAATTTCTATAGAAACACACTAATCTACGCCACCTTGGCATCTACAATCCCCTACACCTTCCCCCGTCGATCTGGATCGGCGGATATCGCGTTGCGTGGGTCGCGTGGGATAGCGTTGCGTATGATAGCGTCGGTGTAGTGTGTTTCTTGGCAAATAAATTCAAGGGTCCAGATATCGCGTTGCGTCGCGTACGTGGCGTACGTGGGCATAGTGTGTTTCTACCTTAATTTATTCTTTACCTTATTTATCTTTTAAATCTTTTGAAATTTACTATTTGAAATTTTTTTCCCTTTGCAGTTGTCTTGTTACTCAACTCTTGAGAATGGCGAGTTTGTACCGCCAAAACTAGTCGAGCAGACAAAAATCTTTATAGTCATCAATAAATAGGTCCACCAGAAATAAGGCCTTATGGTATAGATCTTTCCCTGTTATAAATAAAACTAGTAAATTATATTGATCTCACACCTTTTCGAGTGTGAATATACTTTGGGTAGCACTTAAAAGATACGTACAATTATATATAATCCAATAGATCATACAAAACTTTTGACCAATTACAGGTCTTTTTGACATTTTTTCTTTGATTTTTGTAATTTGGTTTGATTTATTTGAAGTTCTTGGGGGTATAACTACCAAACTCCCGAACAATTATCCACATTGTTCCACGCCTTTTTATTAGCATCCTTCTTCGAATATCCATAATGTTTATAATTATAAAGATCGTGATGCTTCTCCACCTCCCCAACGAATATTAAATTGAAGGCCTAGAAAGTGATATTCATTAAAATTGTAGAAGAATTTATGGTTATTTTACAGATTCCTTATCAGTATCTTACAAATTATGAAGTACTCGTATGTATCTGAAAGGTAGAGGGAAAACGGTGATTGAGGTTGATGTAAGCGAGAATCTTCATTAAATTATTTTTTTTTTGACAATTTTTCTATAAATGAGCGAATTTTCTGCCCTAGACTCTTCAGGTATCTACTTATAATTAAACATTGAAGGTATGAGCCATTTATGCAAAAAATAATGGCCTAAATCAATACAAATAGAAATTAAAACTACACACACTTACCTCCATGACGTCAGCGACGCGCGATATGTCGGTAAACTTCCTGCACTCCGATTGCGTGAATCTTTCATTCCAAATCGTACGCTTCGAATCGTAAACGAGTATGACGTCTAGTTATAATAAATGAATTAGTTTGTTATATGCAAGATGCATAGAATGTTATTCTATGCGTCTATGATATTTGCATAGACATGATATTCTATACTGGATATATGTAATAATTCGAGTGAAGATACCGCCCTTGATCATAATTTTCTAACCTGAAAGATCATAGAATAGAGTAGTGGATATGGTAAATCGCAAATAACATAACTTAATACGATTTTGCCATCGCAAATTGTTGGTGGGTGAAAGAGCTTTTTCTATTCATCATTTTGCATTGATTTCGTTCTTGTATTCAATATTATTGTATGTTGGATGTTAAGTTATGTGGAATAAAATATTATGCGCTTCGATGAATTTCAGGCTTGAATGAATTTTATTTTGTGATCATAAGACTGAACGATAAAGCAACACCCTGAATGACAGATCGATAAACTGCCGATGCGATTCCGATCGCGTCAAATATATCGCGGTCGACCCGTGTGCGTCGGCTCTAAGTGTTTGATACTATTTTCATGCTGTCTCATCCTATCTTCTAAGTACTGCTTTGTTTGACCCACATATAGCTTTTCGCAGTTTTGGCAGGAAATTTTATATACCAAACTAGATTGTTTAGATGGCAATCTGTGATGATTTTGTCTTTTCTCCTCATCAAAATCATAGTTGATTAGTTTTATTTTGTCTAGCTCCCTGTGAAATTTACTGAAACAGCCAATCAAATTAATATTTTCTTCCGCATTATCCTAGATGTGGGTTGTGGTGATCATAAAACTCGACACAGTTATTAAAATTTCAACGGAAAAAGCCAATTACTTTCCTAACCGACCTTATGTGTGAACGGTAATGGAAAGCAGCCCATTTTTCAACATAAAAGGGTTCCACTTAAATAGTTTTATGTAAAAATGTCAATGAAGACGTAGTCGAAGGCAAGCCGTGATTTATTTCAGTATAAGTAGTTATTGCACTAATGGTCATAAAAGTGTAATTTATTATCACTTCTCTAGTGAACTTGAATCATTATCTACAGCTAAATTGAAATATTTCAAACTTTCAATTATTTAACCCCTGAAATATCTATTTCTTATTTGAGTGCTTTCATAAATGGTACAACTGGCCATTATAGATCTGGCATGTAAATTTCTCCACATTAATTCCTATATTTTAACACAGAAAATGTTAACCCCATCTGAACGTGTCACAAATCATAAGATATTCGTTCGATGTTACAGAGAATAATCCGTAGACAAAACAGTACCTTAAATATGCTTTCTTTTAGATATTGCCTGGTGACCTAGACCAGAAATCCGCTGATAAATTAGTCTTAAACGTTCAGTTTCGACCAACGGTAGGCAGATTTGGAGGCTCTTAGACTTAGAGAAAGTATGACTAGAAATTATCCGTCAGATGTCGCTGAACTTCTGTAATATACTTGAAAAACTAATTTTACAGACAATTTATATATCTAAACTCGATTGGATCTGAATTGCTTGAAAATTCAACCTCACCTGTACGCGTGACTAATCATATGATGAACGTTCCGTGTTATAGAGAGTAATCCTTCGCTCTACAGCACCTCATATGTATATGCTATCTGATAGATATTTCCTGCGGATCTCGTCCGGAAATCCGCTTATAAATTGGAATATATGATACCTAATATACAAACTAATATAGTCATTTGTATTGTATACAGTGCCTTCATGAATATTCAAAACTGTATAGGTTGTTACCATGTTGGCCGAATCCCATCTTGTCAATTTATGAAGGGATGCGAATAAATATATTCATGTTTCGCAAAAACAGAAAAATGGAGCCCGCCACAGAGTAAATCCCACTGATATGTTTTTCCAATCCGCGTAACAAGGTGGTGAGTTGAAAAGGCGACTGAAAGATTGTTACCTATTGATACAGGGTGAGCCTTTGAGTTGTACATTAATTTTAATTAAAGATTCGTAGAATCCAATGAAACACTGTTTTCATTCACCATTGTCTCAAATTCGGCTCAGGTGAAAGGATACAGACTCTTGAAAAAAAATCAGTTTTTATTTTGTAGCATTGGCATGCCTTTTCTGAATAAAATGAAAGTTTGTGTTAAGTTTCTCATATACATGTCACATATTCTTCAATTATCAGTTTTTTTTCTACTTCCACTGGTTTTCTTCTCATAGACTCACGGATTCATGAATCTAAATGAAATAAGCGTAAAGAAAGCAGATAAAGTTTTTCTTGCAAAATATCAGGAATATTCAATCGTGTTAGAAAATTAAGTTATTCCTTTTCATTTCTCCTTAAACGCACAGTTCTCAAGATATTCTTCATTCAATGTTATAAAATCAGTAATTTCAGGAATTTCACTACTTTTAGGGATCCGCCACTATGCGTTGGAATTCCAAATGAAGATGTGAACTACGTTACCGTACTTTTTTCTCATTCAGCATTATGTCATAGATAATTTATATGCAGGAGTGTATTAGCACATTGTGAACTCTATAATTGCTTGTAACTTTTTACCTGAGCCAAATCTGGAACAATGGCAAATGAAAATAATATTTTATTAGATGAGAGGAATATATGGTTAAAATTAATGTACAACTTAAAGACTCACCCTGTATTTTGGAGTAGTATTCCCAGAAATAAATACTCAGAATAAAGCAGAGAAAACAAATTCAAGCGTTTATTGGGATATCACAGTTAATATTTCTGAGAAGTAGTGTTCGAAAATCAAATTTGTATTTGAAATACGTGATGGAACGAAACTCAATATTCAGGGGTGGTATGGAAACTACTTTTTGCGCGTATGTTCTGGGGGACATCGCGTTATCATTTTGCCCAAATGTCAAATTTAATTCTGTGCTGCCGGCCATCCGGCCGTTGCCCCAGTATAACTTGAGAACGGAAAGAGCTAGCGACTTGAAATTTTCAGGGTAGGTGGCGCATCCCAGTACGACGGACAATTTCGTTAATGAGCATAATCGGCCCAATCAACACAGGACAATCAACACAGGACAAGGTAAATGTGCCGACTCCCTACACCGATGGGGCCTCACCGACAGTTCGCAGTGCGATTGTGGATCACCGAGACTAACGATCCGCCACATCGTTTCAGACTGCCCAAACCATGCTTATGGCGGAAACCCACAGGACTTCGCAGAATGCTCTTGAGACGCATTCGCATGACTCTGCAATTTGGATATTAATGTATAGTTTGTCAGAGGATCTATGACGTATATATATACATAGGGTGTCCCTTATTTTTCAAAGTTTCAATTTCACCACGCATAGGCTCTGGTTTTGTTCATTTGCACCCAAAACACTCGAAAACCATTTTTGACCTCATTTGGAAGAGAACTAACCGTGCCGACTTGCGCGTAAAGATGTTGTTCATACAAGTTCAGTCACAGAAGCGGCGCATGCCTTCTGTTCTGCTTGTCGAGTAACGATTCAGTATTATTTTGATTTTTGAGGATGTCAGTGGAATTAATAATAATAATAATTTTTGTTAATTGGTGTAGTAGGTCGCCAAATAACAGGTGCAAAATTACCGTCTATTCGTCAAATTCTTATGTATTTATTTTTTAATATCCTGTTCGTAATGATGCTAAGAAGTTAGTGGATCAAGTCTGGCGTGAGCTTCCAAAGAACAGTAAGAAGATTCAGGATGTTTATAGGCACTACCAGGTAAACCTTGAATTATGCAAATAATTTATTCGATATCGCACATGCTGATACTCTCGAAGGAATAAAAATTGAGAAGATAAAATATTCTTGCAAAAACAAAGCGAGCCAAGACGTCCGGGATACTTAGCAGGTGTTGACAAAAAGTTGGCTGAAATTGAACAAAGACCAGCGCTGAGTAAACTGGCAGGAGAGAAAAGAAAAAAGAAGGAAAATGATTTCCGAGAGTTTATTGATTCTTCACACAGCTTTGAAACACATGGAGAAATAGAGGAACAATCTACAATCACTGAAGAAAGTCTGGAAGAACCTCAGGCTGACACATCTCAATATGTAAGTTGACAAGAAGGGGAAGAAAAGGTTTTGTGACATCAAAATTAGTTTGAACTTTAGATAGATGTCAAATAAGCATCAAGCGAAAGCAGTAATAAATGCACTTAAATGCCGGGTTCTCAAAACACCGTTGGATCCAATATCCAGCTAGTTACTAGTAGTCCTGCTATTACGCTGTTCAAAAGGTTTAGAGACAACTGAATGGATATTAATCCTAGTGCCATCAAACCATGTATCGATTTTGTTCAACAACACCTCTGTGGTACAAATAAATATTGATGAATTGTTGACGTTTTTCAACAATGAACTGGCAAAATCGATAATATGAGATCATAATCGTGAAATAAGGACCGACCACGGAAATAGATCAAATAAACTTTTTCGGAAAAGGCTATATTTTGAAGATTTTTCCCGTTTACGTTCGTAATAAGGGGACGTGAACGGAGGTACTGCCGGAGAGATAAAGGGTGGTTCTATGCGGGACATTCTTCCGTCTCGGCCGAAAAACGTGGCGTCTATTCAAAAAAAATCCTAAAACCAGTCAAAAACGTCGTTTTTTGCAAAAGGTGAAAAAAGAAGCCTTTATGCGTGACCTGGTTGGCAAAGGTCGGGAGGATATTTGAGTAGGAACGGAAAGACCAAAGAATAAGGGACTCCAGTACGATTCACTCTTTTCAAAAAAAAAAATCTGGTTACTTCAAATTAAGATCGCAAAAAGTGACTTTTCTCTCGAAATTCTTACCACACAGAATTTTGGCTGACTTTTCCATCGAATGTCGCTGTCGTTCGTTTCTGTTGCTCACCGAAGTCAAATTTGACAAATCAAGACGCATTGAAGACAATGTCAAAAATCGTTTTAAAGGAATAATTTGTCCGATTATATTAGAATAACACGTGGATTCGTTTGGAGATGGTTGAATCATGGATTCCGTATCGGCTAAACAACATATAAGATGATATTTTGCCAGTTATTCGGACCAATTCCATTCCCGAAGGAATTCCAAACAAAGGAAGAAATATCTGAACGGTAAGATCGGAATAAGATATATGAAGATTACGCGATAGGTAATAATCATGCGAAAATATATTTTAAATTTCAGAATGAAACTGACAATATTTGGTCCCCATATTACTCCGGAGGTTGTGTGTAGGAACATACAGTAGTAGATGGCAATTGAGAAGAATATGCTATATTATTCAGGAAGAAAGACCTGTTTATAAAGAGAATGCGATCCAAAACCAAAGCATAGGTTTAGCATAAAAAATCTAAAGTACTTATGCCGAAAAACTCAATTTTTCCCAAAAGACATTCATGGATACCGTATAATAGCTCACTTCCCACTATCAAGCATTTCATAGTAGGTATTCTTCGTACCCATTCACTCTCTGATAGTTTTTGCTTTTCCAAATTAATCAACGCAATAATTGAGGATTCATATACGTTGCATTGAATTGTTTCATTTGAAATTGAAGTACATTTTTGCACAAGCTGGATAGTTTGCCATAGATAGAATTACGTTCCAAACGAAGGAAGAAATATCTGAACGGTAAGATCAGAATTAGATATTAAGATTACGCTGTACGTAATAATCATGCGAAAATATAACTTAATTTTCAGAAGAAACCCACAATATTTTATCCCTTATTACTCTAGAGGTTACGTGTAAGAATATTCAGTAGTAGATGGTAATTAAGAAACAGATGCTATTACTATTCAGGAAGAAAGACCTGTTTATAAATAGAATGCGATCCAAAACCCAAGCATAGGTTAGCATAAAAAATCTGGAGTATTTATGCCGAAAAACACGATATTTCTCCAAAGACATTCATGGATACCGAATAATAACTCACTTTCCACTATCAGGCATTTCATAGTAGGTATTCTCTGATAGTTTTTGCTTTTCTTAATTAATCAACGCAATAATGGATTTCTTGAGGATTATCATACGTTGCATGGAATTGTTTCATTTGAAATTAAAGTACACTTTTGCACAAGCTGGATAGTTTGCCATAGATAGAATTCTTGAAGAAATGTATCACTTATTCACGATTTCCATAGCAAAATTGTGATCATAATTTAACAAATTCAATCTCGATGGATACCAGTATGTTGCGTTGTTGAAAAATTTGTGAATTTTGCCAGGTGAATAGATTCCGATAAGTTTCTTGAAATGTACAACAATTCTTACAATCGGATTACCTACTCATCAGGGCTCACCCAGTTGAAATTGCGGTATAATATCCAAATATTTTCAATGCTAGAAGAGTTAAAGATAACTGAATTAACGATTTTAGTGTTGACATTGAACATTGAAAATAAAATTGATAATTTGAATGGTCACTTTTGGATGGCTTGGCTAGGTATATTTATCTTTATCTGTTGGGTAGATCACGCTGGACTAGCTGGCTATGTAGATCTACCAGTTACGTTGCCGGTTATGTAGATCTACCGGTTCATTGATCTGGTGGCTATGTAGATCTACCAGCTAAGAAAATCAGCTGGCTATGTAGATCTACCGGTTAATTGATCTGGTGGCTAGGTGGATCTATGGCTAGGTAGATCTGCTGGCTCATTTGTCCGCATACTAAAATGAAGATGTAATTCATAGGAGGAGATCAAAAGAAACTTCTTGAAAATTTTATTATATGGTTTTTTGGACGTTAGGAGGGGGGGGGGGTTGGGGGAAATTTCGAGGGTGTTTATCGATGAAAAATACGGAAGTTTCGTAGAGTTTCGCGTTTTCGGAGCGAAAAGACTGGGGTGTATTTTAAAAAAAATCGCGAAAAGTCGAAAAAACGCCGATTTTGTCAGAAGGAGCAAAATTGTGTATAGGCATTCGGAGGAACGGTGGCGTTCACAACGACAGTATTTGTGGGACCGCGAAGACGAGATTCAAAATTAGTCCGTATCACGGCCTTTTTCTTGAATCTCTCCTTCGTTTTCCCGGAAGAGCGATAGGAAAATGTGACTTTTCGCGAAAATCGACAAAATTCTGACGTTTCACGTGTTTCTGTGGCGAGTTTTAACGCGGCTCCTTCAAGGTCGACGTTTTCGGTCTGAACGAGCGGTGCGAAATGTCAAATCGAAATTGAATTGCTTACGGAGTTACTCGAAAATCTTGCAATCGTCTAGAAAAACCGCAAGAAATGTGAATAAGTAACCGATTTCGATCGATCGCTTGACAGGATTGACGATATTCTGAAAATTCAAAGTCGGAAATCATCCGAGTACTTGTAACGAAGTGTTTTTCGTTACTAAATAAATTCAGGATATTGTTTCCAAAAATTTTCATTTCGAAATAATTCCAGCATTCATTACATAGTCATACCGTAAGAAATGTTCATGAAGGAAATTCGAAACTCTTCAAGTTTCATCCGTTTCCATATTATAATTTAAATGAGAGAATTAATTATATCGAGAACTATTCATATAGGGAATTTGAAATCATTCCGATTATTCGCATGCATTCTAAAACCGCAGCCTATGTAGAAAAACTCCGTCAACTCCAGTTTATCGCTTATCGCCGTTTTTCCCAGATGCGGACAGATATTTTTACGATGAAAATGCGCAAAAACTGGAGGTCCGTTTTTTATGCTCTAGAGTGTTCGAATTCCCTCCTGAATAAATGACATAATGTCAGACCAATCAGAGACGTCCAAAATCCATCTCCCTTCAAAATTAGACGAATTTGAGATCACGTGACATGACATCCGACCGAGTCTATATAAGGACCTACCGAGTCAAAATTGGTAACTTGTTGGTAGACTTCCGAGTGGTACACGTAGAAACTTTTGGTAGATTTCCGATATTAATTGCACCGAATATAATATACCGATATTTTTCCGAGAAAACCGATAAACCGTTATTTTTTATTTTGATTACCGTTATACCGAGAAAGAGACTCTATTTTAAACGTAATTTGTGAGTGAAAGTGAGTTCTGATTTGGAAAAGCATTCTGTTGGCTCATTGACTTGCCGTTTATTTTTCCGCATTACTTGTGTTTCTTAATTTCAATTTTTTCCGAGTCAGGTCAAATGCTGGATAATAAGTCAAATTAACCAAATAAATTAAACAAATTGTCGAATTGATATATTTAAGAGACGTGTTTCTAGATGCTCCAGAATTTATTCCAATTGAGAGTGTTGTAATTCGAGTTAAAACTTAAAATTTATACCATTTAAAAACTGAATTCGCGATCTATCCGATACTGGTTACAACTCTTCAGGGCGGTCATTCCGAAGTGGGTAAATTCCTACCTCAGTTACGTTAAATGTATGTTGAGGTGAAATATAATCTCGAATATATTTTTTGTGGGTCCACTAAATACCTGATAATAACTGTGACATGTGGCCGGTGCCAATCTAAGGCTAACCATGGAATGTGCAATGTAGCAGAACAAGCACTACAAGGTCTCCTTTGATTACATGTGATGGATGCACTAATAACTACTGTAAGTCTTGTTCAGGATTACATCAGGCTGAGATTGCTGTTCTGGAAATCAAAGGTAAGCGTCTCATGAAATTTTATTGTCATGCATGCCTGAAAGGAAATACTTTTGAATTGCTGAAAAATACGATTGAAGACAAGAATACCATTATAAAAAGTAAAGAAAAAATCATTGAACTATTAGAACAGGAATTGGAAAAATCTAAAGAAGAACTGCAGACTAAAATATCAGGAGGAAATAGATCGTATTCAGATACCCTAATCCATTCAGGGCCTATTAAGGATGTTGACAACCCCAAAAATGTTCCATTAATTATTTGCAAGCCATTATCTGAACAAGACGGCTCCAAAACGAAGCAAGATTTGGTGTCAAAGTTCAAAATAAATAAAACTTCAATAGGAATCAATTCGTTAAAAATGAAAAACGATGGTTCCATTATACTGAAGTGTAATTCGTATAATTCATGCATTGAAATGAAAAGAGAACTTTCAGCAAAAATGGGTCTAAAGTACGATATCCCACACAGCACAGAGTCATTTCTGAAATATTGCAGGAATATGTTTCGGAAATATTCGTGATATTTCGGTTATATTGCGAAAGATATATGAAATATTTCAGGAATATTGCAGAAACATTCGAATGTCCGCCCCATAACCTAACATAGCAATATTGCAGAAATATTTTTCGATATATTTCTGCAATATTGTAGAATTATTCTGTAATATTTATGCAATTTTTTATATATTGGAAAATATATATGAAATATTTCAGGATTGTTGCAGAATTATTCAAATATATGCTCTCTATCCTATAACGTCACAATATTGCAGACTTATTTGTTGAAATATTCCTGCAATATTGTAGAATTATTTTGTAATATTTATGGAATATTTTTGTTATATTGCAAAATATATATGCAATATTTCATGATTCTTGCAGAAATATTTCTGTTATTTCATGAGATGTGGTATAGGTTTAACTCACATAAAAAATAGTAGGCACAATTAATATCTTTATTCGCTCTCTACTGGACATTCAACATTTTTTTTTTTACTTTTTCCACTTCCCTGGAGGCTCGCAATTTGGCTTGAGCTAACCATTTCGATATGGGTTCAATAATCAAACATAGATAATCAAATCATTAGATCTGTTCAACTCTACCTTTGTACGTATATAAAAAGCACGTCAATATAACGTCTCAATAATCAGACGGATGAGATCACAACCTACTCTTTATAGGGCTGTGATGAGATGTTGGTATAACCTAAAAATATAAACTTTTGTATCAATGATATCTATAAACTTGTAGCTATTATACCTTAGATAATCAAATCAGCTTATCACTGCATTTATATTATTCAGAGCCAATTAGTCTTTAATAAACATTAAACTCACAACTAACTGAACTAACAAAGTAAAGTAACAACAGACTGCTTGTCGAATGTCGACACGATACAACAACACTGGTGAACAGAAAAAATGGCGGCCTGACAATAGAAAAGAGAGGATGCGTAAAGCCTCGAACTAGAGAAAGGAAGCACACAAACATATTATATATTGCATGTAATGTTGAATTATTTCTGTCGTAATTTGTAATAAATATGTCTATGCATATATTCATAGGAATATACGCAAAACTATAAATTTTAACTTTGTAGAAAACTGTTATAGTTTGTAACATTTCTGTAATATTTATGAATATTGCAAATGTAATATTGAAATACAATATTCCAGCAATATTTCGCAATATTGCAACTGTAATATTGAAACACAATATTTCAGCAATATTTCTGGAATATTGCAACTGCAATTGCAATATAGCAATATTGTGGCAATATTTCCTGAATATTGTGTGCTGTGTGGGATCAGAGAAAAAAAATTACGTATTCCCGAGGTATTTATCTTCAATATAGATAAAAATATAACATCAGAAGAAGTAATTGAAGCCATTAAAAACCAAAATGACTATTTTAATGAAGAAGATCAATTCAAAATTGTGCTACTAAAAACCAACTATAAAAAAACGTCCCAATATTGTATACTGCAATGCAATGGAAATGCTTTCAAGAAAATGTTAAAGCTAGGTAAAGTCTACATTGTGTTGAGATGCTGCGAAATGAGAGAAAACGTTGGAGTAACTAGATGTTATAAATGCTTTAAATTTAACCATAAATCCAAGGATTGTAAATATTCAGGTTGAGAAATGTTCACTTTGCGCAGATAATCACCTCTACACCCAATGTAAATCAAATAAGTTGAAATGCATAAATTGCACTGAGAGCAATAATAAATTCAAAAATGAATACACAACCTCACATTCCACTTTAGATAAAGGTTGCCCCATTTTTGGTAAACAAATGATTAGACAAAAGGAGCGTACGGACTATAATTTAATGAATCTAACGGATTAATATGGAACAATATTCGCAAAGCTTTGAAAGACAGATTGTAAATATAAAAACTCACTGTATATCTGAAATAGAAAAATTGAATCATTTGTGCATTAATGAGGGATCCACTGATTTCCAAATTTTCCATCTTAATATACGGAGTGTGAACAAAAACTTGAATGAACTAAAGATAGTTCATAGTCAAATTCATAAAAACTATGATGTCATAGTGCTGACAGAAACTTGGCAGCTGCAACCCGGACATATGCAGCATGCCACAATATGACTTATTATATAATAGAGGTAGCATCAATCAAAACGATGGTGTATTAGTTTACGTAAGGTCAGATCTGCGATATAAATTTATTTTGGAGGGTGTGGGTGGACTACAGTTCAACCTTGTTGAAATTTTGTTCTATGGAAAAACGATTAACCTAATGGCTGTATATAGGCCGCATACACTTTCCAAAGAAAACTTTAATGATTGTCTCAATTCATATTTTAATAAATACAAACATGATAAGGATATCAATTTATTTGTGGGTGATGCAAATATCGATCTCTTGTCTCAGTCAGTTGAGCATGAACATTATGTGAACATTTTATGTGAGCGGGGCTTCGTTTCCACTATTGATGTGATCACCAGGCCAGCTAGTGGAAGCTGCGTAGACCATATCTTCTTGAAGGCTGCTTATATTGAGGAAAGAGATATAACTCGTGTCGCGTTGCAAATTGATTTAACTGATCACTATCCAGTTATTCTCTACTTAAATATAGATGATTCTACAAAAACGGTCGCCCCTGTCGAATCTAAAGCTAAAACATATATCAATTATGATGGGTTAAATACTGACTTAGCCAGTTATACTTGGGAAAAACTTTATTCTGCTCCAGATGTGAACATAGCCACACAGATCTTTATGGATAATTTGAAATTCTATACTCAAAAAAATACTAAAACAGTCACCTTGAAGAAATCCAACAGGAAGCGGAAGGAGTGGATTACTGGAAGCATTGTTCAAGCAGTAAATGAAAAAATGGGTTCAAGCCCTGTGGACAGGAGCTTTCTGGCGCTCTAGTTCAAACAGACAAATTATATCTCCGAAAGTATTGGTTTCTCAGAGTTGGGAATTATATCAATGTATTCATATAATAGAACTGCATCCTAAAGGAAATTCAATTCAAATAATAGTTTATTTATCAAGATTAAATGAGCAATCATGAGAATGAGAAAAGCACCATGGAAGAAATCAAATTAAATCTGGCCAATTTTGCCCAATAACGAACTTAACCGAGATATTCATCTCCCTAAACTACTCTGAAAATTTCAACTACCTACCTCATTCCGTTCGAGAGTTATATCTATGTCTATGGATGAAAAGCAGTCTCACTACTCTCAGATCTCTTACTTCATGTTCAGTTCCGAAATGTAAGAATTTTCTGAGAAAAACTAATTTGGGAGCAAACAACTGAGATTTTTCTCACTTCGCTCACAATTCTTCGACTGATTAGATAATGTCTCAGGAACATCATTTGACATTATGACAATTCATATTCATACATAGAATAATATCATTCTGTGACAACGTTGAAATACGATTTATTATTGAAATTTTGAGAAATCATATCTCCGAAAGTATTAGCTTGTTAGAGTTGAAAATGAAATGAATGGATTCTTATGATAAAACTGCTTATTAAAAAAAATTTGATTTGTAATTTGTTTCGTAAAAAAAAATTTTTTTTTTTGTTACTCCGAAACCATCTGTCCGATTTTGCCCAATAACGAACTTAGCCGAGATATTCATCCCCCAAACCTACTCTGAAAATTTCAACTCTCTAGCCCATTCCGTTCGAGAGTTATCGTGCTTACGGCCGGCCGGACCGGCCGGACAGAATGAATTCCGACCATGGATTCTTGATCAGCGAGTCGAACCAAATCGTTTAAGACCATTTTCATCGAAATATTCCAAAATTACAGACATTTGGGCAAATTGATAAGCACTCAGTTCCGAGGAACTAGAGCGCCAAAAAATGTGATGTATAAAAAAATTAAAACACAGAAATTCACTAACCACGAACTTAATGAGAACTATAAAAATTATAAAATAATTTGGAGAAACTAATATGTGTTGCAAAAAATCAGTACTATAAAAACCAAATACAAATAAACAAAAATCATCCTAAACAAATCTGAAAAATAGAAATGAACAAATAACACTAAATAATGACGGAAATGATTCGCTTACTAATAATGAACAGATAGCCGAGGCATTTAAATCATTTTTTTCGAATTTTGGCGTTAATCTAGCAAAAACAATAGAAAAGAAAAAAAGAAAATTTCATATACCTGAGCCAACCAACCCGCTAAAAAGAACTTTCACACCCTGTCATCATCATCATCATCATCCAGCCCTTAGCGTCCATAGTTGAACATAGGCCTGCCCCAAAATTCTCCAGTTGTGACGGTTCTGAGCTTCTTGTATCCAGTTGCGAGCGATTTTTTTGACATGGTCTGTCCAGCGTGTTGGTCGTCTACCTCTACTCCTTCTGTCTGCTCGTGGTCTCCACTCTGTTATTTTTTTGGTCCACTGACCATCAGTCATTCTGGCCACATGGCCAGCCCAGCTCCACTTAAGCCATGCAACGCGTTCAATAACATCCGTGACGCCTGTCCTTCTTCTTATTTCTTCATTTCTGACTCTATATCTGAGAGTCAGTCCTAGAAGCGACCTTTTCATTCTTTTTTGGGCTACTCTGAGTTTCTTTGCTGTGGCCTGGGTTAGGGATAGTGTCTCCGCGCCATAAGTTATGACAGGGAGCACGCATTGGTCGAAGGTCTTCTTTTTTAGGTGGTTTGATATGTTGCTCTTGAAGATGTCAGATAGAGATCCATATGCAGCCCATGCCAAGTTAATTCTTCTTTGCAGTTCAGTGGTTTGGTTATCTCTGGCAATTTGTATTTCATGACTTAAGTATTTATATTTATGGACTAGTATTATTTCATAAATCATTTGTCATAAATTGGGTCTTTCCAAAGTTCATGTTTAAACCGACTTCTTTGCAAACGGCATCTAACTCAACAATCATTGTTCTTATATCTCCCAAATTGTCTGTTATTAGAACTATGTCATCGGCAAATCGTAGGTGTGAGAGCATTTCACCGTCGATACAGACTCCCTTGTTATCCCAGTCCAGCTGCTTGAAAGCATGTTCCAAGACTGCCGTAAAAAGTTTGGAAGATAACGTGTCCCCTTGTCTAATTATTCCTCTTTCGACGTTTATGCATTTTCTATCTTCGTGCAGTCTTATAGTCATGGTAGCATTATTATAAATATCTTTAATTAACTCAGAGTACCGATAGTCTATACGGCTTTCCTTCAACGCCTTCATGACACTGTTTATTTCTATAGTATCGAATGCTTTGCGGAAGTCCACGAAGGCCAGGACCAGGGGTCGGTTGTATTCGATGGATTTTTCTATAAGGCCTTTTATGCAGTGGAGGTGGTCGTTAGTGCCAAAATTTGCCCTAAAATCCGCCTGTTCTCTAGGTTGATAAAAGTCTTATGGGTCGGTAGTTTTCAAGATCTTTTGGATCGCCTTTCTTGTGTGTTAAAATAGTTAGCGCATTGTGCCATTTAGTGGGTGATTCGCCCTGATGCAAACATAGGTTGAACATTTCCTTTATTTTCTCTAAAAGTCTTTCCCCCCCCCATCTTTACGGCTTCGATAACAGTGCCGTCTTCACCCGGCGCCTTATTTCTTTTCATTTTCTTTAGTGTGATTTTTATCTCTTCGGTTGTTATATCTGGCAATTCTTCCGATCCTTGGTTAACTACTCTTTTTCCAGATCTATCCAAGTTTTCTATTTGGAGCTCATCGGAGATTTGTCGACTCTTGTAAAGTTCTGTATAGAATTCTTCCACTACCTTTAATAATCCTTTTCTGTTGTTGATAACAGTTCCATTTCTGCTTTTCAATTTGATAATTTCCTTTTTGCCATTGTTCAATTTTCTCCTTAGAACTTTGAGACTTCTATTGTCTTCGATCGTTTGCTGGATTTACTCACATTTGTACTTTCGGTTATCGCTTCTGATAGATTTGGATATCCTTTTGCATATCTCTCTCAGTTCGTGATGTTCTATGTTCTTTTATGCATGCATTTTTCTCCTCTCTTCCATTAATGCCTGTGTTTGAGGACTCAGTCTATTGGAATTAGATTTCTTTTGGCAATGAACTCTCTGACTTTCCACTAAAGCTTCCAGTATAATGTCGTTGAGGTTGTTGACATCTTGGCCTGTGTTTCTCTGGCTTTCAAGGATAGTATTGATGTTTTTTTGGAATGTTTCTATATCTTCAGGATCTGTCCAGGCATGTGAACATTTTTTTTTGATCATGCGGTATCTCTCTTTTCCAAGGTCTATTTCTATAGTGGTTCTGACCATTCTATGGTCGCTACCCGTTGAAATCTGGTTCAGGACTGTAACATCTCTAAAGATTTGTTTCTTGTCGCTGATGACAAAATCAATTTCATTTCGGGTTTTTCCATCAGGGCTCTGCCATGTCCATCTTCGATGATCCTTTTTGTAGAAGAAGCTGTTCATTTGTAAAATGTTCTTTTCCAGTAGGAAACTAAGTAAAGTTGTACCGCGTTCGTTTCTACTCCCTAGGCCAAATTTTCCAAGTGGTGTTTCCGTAGCATCGGTGTTTCTCCCAATCTTAGCATTGAAATCGCCACACACTATGGTAAAATGTGCTACTGTGTCATTCAGGGCTAAAGTGATGTCATCGTAGAATTCTTCTACTTCATAGTCCGCATGATCTGATGTCGGAGCATATACCTGGACAATTTTTAAAGTATATCTTCTGCTAAGCTTCAAGATTAGGAAAGCTACCCTAGTAGAGACACTCTTCACTGATATGATGTTGTTTTCGTGTTTTCTGTGTACAAAAAAGCCGACGCCTCCCGTTGTTTCAGTTTCGCTACCGACCTGATAGTACATATGTCCTGATAGTAGTTTCCTCAGGCTTTCTCCTCGTTGTTTTACCTCGCTGACACCTACTACATCCCATTTGTTCTTCGACATTTCTGATTCCATCTCAATGACTCTTTCTTCTGTGGATAGGGATCTAGCATTGTATGTGGCAATATTGAGCGTTAAAGACCTTTTACGTTTGATACGGTTTCTTGTCATATTCTTGTCCCCCCCCAGAATCCGTGGGATTGACTAACAATTTAGTGCGAGATTCTGGAAATCCTTTCCTACTCGCCTGGGGTAATACATTTTGAGATAATGACATCTTCATTTTAGGGGGAAAATGGCGTGGTTTTGAAACCTTTCGCGCTTGCCACACGTGTTAGCCGGTTTTCTATATTCAGCCGCCCATTCTGGGAAAACAGTCGCTGTTTGCAGCCGCCCATTCTGGGTCAGACGCTACTATTTCCTGTTTGGTCCGCGGGAGGTATTTCATTTCCCTCCTACCACCCATATCTGGGAGGCGTTCCCCTATCCGCCACCTGGGGACGCGCCCTCTAGGGGTTTCAGGCTCCCCCGAGATGTAAGATTTCCACCCTGTAATGAAACGGAAATAATAAGCACTATAAACTCACTAAAGTCCAACCAAGCCCCTGGCATTGACGGTATTAATGCCACATTACTCAAACAAGTTGCAACGAATATAACCACTCCGATTGCTTTTTTGGTAAATTTCTCCATGAATACTGGTACTTTTACTGCCCCATTAAAAACCACACTCGTTAAGCCAATTTATTAAACAGGGGACAAGACATCCGTAAACAATTACGGTCCCATATCACTTACGTCGAATGTTTCGAAAATCTTCGAAAGAGTTGTACATAAAAGGACAACGCAGTTTCTAGAAGAATGCAAAATTTTGAGTGAAAGACAGTTCGGATTTAGAGTCGGAAAATCAACACAAGACGCTATAGCTGCTATAACTGGTGAAATCTATAAATTTTTGGACAAATCAAAGCCTTGCATATGCATTTTCATTGACTTAGCCAAGGCTTTCGACAGTGTGAGACATAGTGGTCTCCTAGAAACCATAGATAAAATAGGTGTCGAAGGCCAATCATTGAACTGGTTTAAAAGTTTTCTTATGCAGAGGAAACAGTGCGTTTGAATTGGACATTCGTTCAGTTCATTTGCATACGTGCAGTACGGTGTACCACAGGGCACTATATTAGGGCCGGTGCTCTTCACTGTTTATATCAATTCCATGTTTGCTCTGGATCTGAAAGGAAAGGTGTTTGCATTTACAGACGATACTGCGGTGCTATATGAGGGGGAAGACTTGGAAGAACTACAGAAAACCATAAAAAGAGATTTCAAAAATATAGTTCACTATTTCAATAACAAAACACTCACAATCAATATTGAAAAAACTAAATTCTTACCTTTTGCTAGCACCATATAACCATTACCAGATTTTAAAAAACTAGAAATAGAAAGTGACTTCATTATTAATTCAACTACCAAAATGAAATATTTGGGAGTGATAATTGACTCCCACTTACGGTGGAACTATCAAATTGATAGTGTGGTATCGAAAATTCGTGTACTTATCCCAAAATTCAAGATCCTGAAATTTTTCTGTGAATCTGAGCTATTTAGAACATTATATCTTGTTCTAGTCCAGCCGCTACTGATTTATGGTCTGCTAGGGTGGGGAGGTGTCGTAAAATATTATTTTCATAAAGTGGAAATAACCCAAAAATGGTTGCTAAAAATTATATTCAGTAAACCTTACCGCTTCCCAAGTGCACAATTGTTCTCAGAATCCGCAATTATGAACATGCGGCAACTTCATCTTTCTGTGCTTGCAATACACCAGAATAAAAATCTATCGGCTGCAGAAATTTATAATCACCCGCATGAAAACCGATGGAGAGGGCAATTTCTTGTGATACCGAAAACTTCAAAAACCAATGGGCAACGCTCTCATCACTTTTTAGCACCGAGAGTATATAATTCCATTCCAAGGAATATTAAAAATATTGAATCACCCCGCATTTTCAAAAGAATGCTAAAGTTATGGATAAAACAGCTTGATGATCACGCAATTACTAATCTACTAGATATCAAAAACTCATATGTACACTCATGATATTTCAATTACCAATACTGGGGAATATGGGGGCAGCATTTATTGTGTCGAATTCTGGGAATGAGGCTCTGTTTGGTTTAGTGTAGTCTGAATGTGGATATAGCAGCTTTTAAGAATATATATAGCAATAAACACGTCTTATATGACTAGAATTGAATTGACTATTATATATATTAGTATTTAGGCTTAGCATATCTCACACAAGGTTCTTTTGGATAAACAGAATCGTTTATCCAAATATTTACCTTCGAGGTATACAGGGTGAGTCTTTGACCACTGCATTAATTTTAACCAAAGATTCCTCTCATCAAATAAAACAGTTTTTTCATTCACCATTATGCAGATTCGGCTCAGGTAAAAAGATACAGGCTGTTGAAATTTCGAAAAAAAATCATTTTTTATTTTGTAGCTTTGACATCCTTTTTTCGAATAAAATGAATATTGGTGTAAAGTTTCCTATAACTATGAGACATATTTTCAAATATTAGTTATTTTCTACTTCTACTGGTTTTCTAATTATGGACTCGTGGATTCATAAAACTATACGAAATTAGCATAAAGATAGGAGATAAAGTTTTTCTTGGGTAATTTCAAGAATATTCCATCGTTTTAGAACATTATATTAGTCTTCATCATTTCTCCTTAAGCGCACCGTTTTCGAGATATTCTTCATTGAATGTTTTGAAATGGAAAACTCCAGAAATTTCACTACTTTTATGGATCCGTCCCTGAGCGTTGGAATCCCGAATCAAGCTGTAAACCACGTTACCATGCCTTTTTCTCGTCCGCCAATAATGTCATAGATAATTTATATGCAGGAGTGTATTAGCACATTGTGAAATCTTTAAATGCTTGTAACTTTTTACCTGAGCCGAATCTGGATAAATGGTAAATGAAAAACTTTTTTATTCGATGAGAGGAATCTTTGGTTAAAGTGGTCAAAGACTCACCCTGTATATAGTTTTGTTTGTTATTTTTTTGTTACTTAAATTTTTATAAGTTTACCTGTATATTAAAACTAAGATCAAATGTTAACACCTTATGTAAGTTAAAGATTGATAATAAACATATAATAATAATAATAATAATAATTTATTTCCGAATTTGTTATATGTCCATTAGTGCATTATTTTATTGAAGTGTCTGGTATTTTATTTTGAATTGATTGTTATTTTTGCGAACATTGTAGGACGTAACTCCGGTAAACTTTCTGTTCGGCCCATGTGTTTCAGCGACCGAGCCCTGGCTTTTTAGGGTTTGAACTAGAATTGGTGTTGCGTCTGAGGCATCCTTGAATAATTGGATTGAGGTGAATATCCATATCGTGCTAGCACGAGGTGGGTTACTCGGTCTAGTATTCGAGTTTGAATTGCCGAACTGTGAGCAAGGGTGACAACCCTTTGACACCCTATTGGTGTATTATTTTATTGAAGTGTCTGGTATTTTATTTTGAATTGATTGTTATCTTTGCGAACATTGTAGGACGTAACTCCGGTAAACTTCCTGTTCAGACCCTAGTGTTTCAGCGACCGAGCCCTGGCATTTTAGGGGTTGAACTAGAAGTGGTGTTGCGTCTGAGGCATCCTTGAATAATTGGATTGAGGTGAATGCCCATATCGTGCTAGCACGATACGATGGGTTACTGGACACTCTTAATTCGAATTTACCATAGTAAATTCGAATTAAGTGTCCAATACAGGAGAATGGTCAACATAATTTACCATGGCAAATTCGATTAAGGGTGTCCAGTACAGAAGAATGGACATCAGAACATACGCGCAAAAGCTTCTGACTTCACGTCAGTGCTTGAACCAATTTTTGCGCGTATGTTCTGGGGAACATCGCGTTATAGTTTTGCCCAAATGTCTGTAACTTTCGAATTTTTTGAAAAAAATGGTCTCAAACGATTAAGTTCGACTCCCCAATGAAGAATTCGAGGTCAAATTTGATTCTGTCCGGCCAGCCGGCCGGCCGTCCGGCCGGCCGTTGCCACGATAACTTGAGAACGAAAAGAGCTAGCGACTTGAAATTTTCAGGGTAGGTGGCGCATCCCAATACGACGGACAAGTTCGTTAATGGGCATAATCGGCCCAGTGGTTTCCGAGTAATAATTTTGTTTTCAACCAATATGAATCCGATCAAATTGAAACTTGGTGGGTAGTTGTAGAATATGACCCTAAGCACGTTTGTGAAATTTTGTGCGAATCGTATGGCTAGAAAATTTTAAAAAAATTATTAAAAAATATTTTTGTTGTCACGATAACTTGCGAACGGAATGAGATAGCGGCTTGAAATTTTCAGGTTAGGATGTGCACCAGAACGCGACATTTCAGTTTGTTTATGAGCATAATCGACCAAACGGTTATAGAGTTATAGCAATCTGAAATTTTCTGAAATTTGGTGGTTTTTTGTTCCTCATTAACTCGAAAAATACTGAACCGATGGAATTCAAACATTGTTATTAGTTGAAGAATGGCAACGCAAAAATGTTTGCAAAATTTGGTGAGGATAGCATTTGTAGAAAATTTTTAATAAATCATTAAAAATAAAAAAAAAATTCTATATATCAGTAACTATTCGTTTGAAATTCATGAAATTTTGCAAGAGCCTTCATAACCTAACTCTACTGCCAAGTTTCAAGTTTTAATATGATCGGTTAAATATTGTTGGAGATTCGAGCATTCTTGTGCGAGTTCAGTAGTACCGATTTGGTGTAGCGTAAGGCTCCGAAGAAACGATCGCTCGACCCGGACTTTTGCCGTCGAGTCGAAGAAGACGAATGGATTTGTGTTTTTCCCAAATTTCGTTCTTCTAGGTTGAGCCTAAATATACTAATTCGATACAAGTTTCGGAGGTTTTGGATTTTGAATTCTATTGTCCATTCTGGACAATAGAATTCATCATGGCAAATTCGATTAAGAAGAGTCTCCAATACAGGAGAATGGACAATAGAATTCATCATGGTGAATTCGATTGAGAAGAGTGTCCAATACAGGAGAATAGACAATAGAATTCATCATGGTAAATTCGATTAAGAATAGTGTTCATTACAGGAGTATGGACAATAGAACATACGCGCAAAAGCTCCTGACTTCACGTCAGTGCTTGAACCAATTTTTTTTATTTCATCGATTGTCCGGTATTTTATTTTGATTTGCTATCTTTGCGAGCATTGAGGACGTAACTCCGGTAAACTTCCTGTTCAAACCCAAGTGTTTCAGCGACCGAGCCCTAGCATTTTAGGGGTTGAACTAGAAGTGGTGTTGCGTCTGAGGTGTCCTCGAATAATTAGATTCAGGTGAATGTCCATATTGTGCTTGCACGAGGTGGGTTACTCGGTCTGGTATTCGAGTTTGATTGCCGAGCTGTGAAAAAGGGTTCAACCCGGGCCGACACCCCGCTAGTTGATTATTTCATTGAATTGTCTGGTATTTTATTTTGATTTGCTATATTTGTGAGCATTGTAGGACGTAACTCCGGAAAACTTCCGGTTCAGACTCTAGTGTTTCAGCGACCGAGCCTTGGCATTTTAGGGGTTGAACTAGAAGTGGTGTTGCGTCTGAGGTATCCTCGAATAATTGGATTGGAGTGAATGTCCATATCGTACTAGCACGAGGTGGGTTACTCGGTCCAGTATTCGAGTTTGATCACCGAGCTGTGAACAAGGGTAACAATTCCCTGACACCCCGCCAGTTTGATATTTTATTGAATTGTCCGGTATTTCATTTATTTGTGAACGTTGTAGGACTTAACTCCGACAGACTTCCTATTCAGACCCTAGTGTCTTAGCGACCGAGCCCTGGCATTTTAGGGGTTGAACTAGAAGCGGTGTTGCATCTGAGGCATCCTCGAATAATTGGATTGAGGTGAATGTCCATATCGTGCTAGCAGTGGGTTACTTGGTCTGGTATTCGGAATTGAATAGCCGAACTGCGAAAAAGGTCTTTAACCGTTCGAAACTTAAGTACCGATTATTTTGTGACGCTAATAGGCTGCGAACACGAGTATATATATTTTATAGCCAAAGGGACCCCAATTTTTATGACCTTCATCTCTTTCACTTGGTAATGTATGCTCTCATTGTCCTGTATTCCTGTTGATGCTTTTACTGCTTATATTAACTGCTCTGCTTGCTATTCCCACCTTCGCAATCACCGTTAGCATTTACTGCTGTAGTATACCTTACATCGCTCTTATCATCTGCCTTTGAATGTGTATATTGTATATATTCTTTTGTGGTCAGTCAGTAGCAATCTTAACATCAAGTTGAAATTTTCGATCATAATTTCTCCTGTCGTGCTCATTTCTTTCAGACATTTCCGTTTGTAAATATACTGAGATTGACATCATTGAAGTGTATTTCAGGCAGTGAATGATAGTGATATTGTAATATATTTGTACATAGTTATAGTGAGTTTTATTACAACATTTTATTACAACCGTATTATCCGAAAGAAACAGGTACCATTCAATCGCTTACACCATAGATTTGTAGTGAACCTACCTCCAACTGTGTAAAGGCAACCTGGGAATAAGGGGAGTGCACGGCAAGGAGTTGCAACCTTGGAACAAAATTTGCAACTGGCGCCCGAGGAAAATTCCTTAGGGTAGAAAAGGTCGTCACATACTATAAACTGTTTATTTGGTAGAAAATCGGAGTTGTCTCACGTAGGTAATATAGCCGAGCGGTCCAAGGCGTTCTCTTTGGTCCTTATAGATCGCGGGGCAGCAGGATCGAATATCGGAGCGTCTGAGATAGCTTTCTCTGATATTTTTTCATTTTTACCCAATGAAAAACATGAAGGAACGTTACTACATTAAACGTATCTGGGGATATTCGGATCGTTTTGTTAAGTTACGAAATCTATTATGAATATCCGCTCGATCGGACGGATATTATGCATTAAAATTACTCAAAATATTCAAACATTAAGCGGAAAATTAACGGTCGAAAATGAAAAACCAATGCCACATAGGGTGTTTTAGGTAAAATTCACCCCAAGAGATCTATCGTGAACATTCATCATCAACATTGTAAAGCCGCTACGAAAAGATAACCGCTGCTATACTATATTAAAAAATTGTCAACTCCGAAACGGTTTGACCGATTTTGATGAAACTTTGTGTGTGTGTTTTGGTGGGTCATTGCTTCACAATAGCATCTGGTAGGTGGCGCTGATAATGCTCTATCTATAGTAATTCAGAAATGGCTCGCCTGATTTTGATAGAACATTGTAGTAGGCGTGTTTGAGTGTATCTCAGGGTCACAATCTACCGGAAAAATGTAGATCTACTGGAAAAATGTTGATCTACCGGGAAATGTAGATCTACTGAAAAAATGTAGATCTTCTGGCAAAGTAGATCTGCTGGCCACTATTCCAATCTAATTAATCACTTTAATGAGGTATACTATGGAGTAACCACATACAATAGAAGGGAATATCCGTGAAAATATTTTAGAAACTGTGCAAGACAATCCGGGAGTAAGTACCAGACGATTGGCTTAAATTCATGAAGTATCGAAATGGTACGTTTGGAATACTCTGAAGAGTGAAAATATCACACTCAAGTGGTCCAGCAGTTGGAGCCTGGCGATGAGATCGCACTGCTTCAATTTTCCAGGTTGATAAAAAGTCATAGAAGAAATGCTCAAAGAATATTATTCACAGATGAAGCTCAATTCACTCTCGATGGAATAAACAATGCTCGAAATAATCACCTTTGGCATCAACAGAATCCTTTCGCTGTCGTAAAAAGACAATCACAAAGACGTTTCAGTGTTAATGTGTGGTGCGCAGTTTATGATAATCATTTAATAGGTCCTCATTTTGTCGAAGAAAGACTCACTGGAGAAATTTATAGTTATTTCCTCATGAATGTTTTTCCTAATCTATTAGGGAATATTAATCAAAGAGGACTTATCTTCCAGCATGATGGAGCACCCCCACATTTCTCAATTACAGTGAGAAATCATTTGAACGAGGGCTATCCAAATAGTCGTGGTCGTCAAAAAACATGGCCACCTCGGTCTCCAGACATGACACTGTTAGATTATTTCCTTTGGAGCCACCTTGAAACTATGGTGTACGAGCAAGAGATAAATAAGAGGGAAAAATTAATTCAGCGAATAATAGACGCATGTGACGAAATACGAAACAACCCAAATGTGATAAGGAAAGCAGTTTTGAATTTAATGAAAAGAACAGATAAATGTGTAGAAGTTGGTGGTTTTCATTTTGAACAATATTTGAAGAATTAATCATTAATTTTGTTCCCACTGAATCATCAATTAGTACTTCAGAAATACTTCGTGAATTTTCCAAATGTTAACTGTTTTTCGCTTTTTAAATAATTTTTATGAAATTTTTGATTCGTTAATGATCTTTTTTTTTACTTTTAAGTAACTATCTGAGATCTCATGTTTCTGAAATGTCGAGAAAAAAATATGGAAGAAGCGAAAATCGGAAGATTGATATTCAAAGGGTCAGAGAAAGCAGGGAAAATTTGTGCCATTCGGAATGACAGTTGAGTTTGAAAGTATTTTTCCTGCTCTCTCAGAATCTGAAGTCAAAAAAATTGAAAACCGCATACAGGGTGTTGTTTTGTCCTAATTTCAGAGAAACTAAAATTTCTGAGTCCGGATCTGATTTTATTTCGGATTTTTCATCCGAAGAGATTCGTACCCACTCTATCATTGTTAATACGCAAAATCATTGGATTAGCTCTAATATTTCTTGAAATAAAGTCATTTGAAATTTCGTTATTTTTTCTAAAACTTCCTGTATATCAGGAACCATGAACCTCAGATGATTTCAAATGGCATTTTCTCACTCCTTGAAGCATCCCTCATCCCCACCTAAACGTTGTCCCATTCCTCACCAGACAAATAATTTTCAATTCTAAAATTTGTATATTGGCAATGATTGAATATCATTGGGTAGGTACGCCTTAAAATTTTGTAGGCAATATGTCTACTGAAACTAATTGAAGACTAATTAATAGGCAATTACCCACCTTTAACAAACGCAATAAGAAATATGATTTTTCCACGAATAGCTTCTGAATAGCGATAAGAATTTATCGAAATACATTCCTGATACATTCCTGTCCCTGTCAAGATAATTATGTTTCATTGCGATGCATTCATGCATCGATTTCGGTTTATTTGCGAAAATGTAAGAATAATATATCCCCTTACATACCCTATCAAAGTGAACTCTGAATGATAGAATTTTCTGCCATTCGTATGAACAAACTGCTGGCATTGATTACATTTGCAGATTCGCGGAACGATCATGGCGCATTCAGCTCTCATTTGAAATGTGAGAATGTCATCAGCTACGATAGATTCGAAACTCATTTCAATTCACTTTCGGTATCTTAATAACATGATGTATTGTGGTAATTTGGTGGGGCTCCGCTTAAAATTTTCATTTTAAAAACATACACTCATGGTGGCACCCGAAAATCTGTGAATAACTCATCAATTTCTTTTTCTAAGGTCAGTTTTTCGATTATTGAACACTATTGTACTTTCAATTGAATTTTCACAGCTTTAAGGTCAGGAGTTATTACAAAAGCAACTTTAAAAAAAATTCCAACTACTTTCAACTTCAACATGTCTTCATCAGGGCTCTGAAATGGAAAACGAGAACTATAGTCACAAACCTCATGTTCTTTATTACCAAATTACAATTCGCTTCAAATCAACACAAATAAATATTCAGTTTATAAGTAAGGTGATATATATATATATATATATATATAGGAAGAAAAAATTATTTGGGTACTCGGCAAGTTATGGTGAGGGCAAAGATCAATAAACTATCGTCTTCAACATCTATATTTCAAACCTTCTGCGGTTCTTCTTCAGGATGCTGTAAAAATACATAAGGTACGTGAAAAAAATCTAAAAACAATGAATCTTATACTAACAAAAGAAAAATGAATAAATAACTCACATCTGACAGGATTATTGTTAAAATTACAAGGATTGCATCGGAACAACCTCTGCTCAATTACAATATCAACAATAATAAAATTCGTTCAAGCAAACAGTCGATGTGATTAGGTTAAAATTTTTAAAAACAACAAAAGGAACACAGAAAACAATCAATCAAGTGATAGCACTGACATTATGTTCTTCTTCATGATAACAATCCAGTGACAATAAATAGTCATATACGACACTCAAATTCTTTAGATCAGTTTTCTTATTCACATAATTTTCATTCTCGTTTATGTAGCACATTTCTAAAAAGGTTCTTTTATTATAATTCGAACTAACACACAAAATCTCGACTTCATCAAACTTGAACAAATGATCCAATGAGGAAGAATGGCTCGCCAACGCACATCTCTCAGGTCGCAGTCTGACATCACTCTTATGTACAGTGATACGTTTCTTCAGGCATTGGGACGTTTGGCCAATATAGACCGAATCACAGCCTCCACATGGAATACGATATATTACATCTGACCTAGACATAATGTGAATTCTATCCTTAACGTTACTGAAAATGCTGCCCACTGTCAAGGGATTATATTTCGCAATTTTGATGTTTTCTATGTCTTTCAGAATATTGGCCAATTTACCCGTTAATGGTGGAATGAAGGACAGGCTTACGTATCTGTCTCTTTCAACTGGACCAGCCGCGACGACTTCATCCATCCGTGATGTCTCTCCAACTCGGTCGAGGGTCAAGGAATGGAGACAACTCCTCAAAAATATGCCAGGGTAACCATTCTGTAGGAAGATATCGAACAATCTCTGCTCGGAAGTCTCCAAGAAGTCTGGATGGCAAATGTTATTAATTCTCCTGAACATACCCTTGATGAGATTGGTTTTCACATTCCATGAGTGGTTGGACCTGTAGTGTATATACCGACCTGAGGAGGTCGGTTTCTGATACCAATCAAGCTTTATTTGATTTTCGGCACATCTCATAACCCTCGTGTCAAGAAACGGAACCCCTCCGTCAGTCTCCTCTTCCACTGTGAATTTGATATGTGGATCAAAACTATTAAAGATGGTCAATGTTTCGGGGGTCATATCCTCAGGAATGGCAAGGAGAAGGTCATCTACATATTGGTAGACCAACGGTACGTCGAAGGAAAGCAAGGATATGCAATATTTCAGAAGTACTGTCATGACAATTAGTGCAAGAATGGGGCTGAGTTTGTTACCCATAGCACAACTAAAAATCTGTGCAAAAAATTCCCCCCTGTAAACAAAGTAACTGGAGTCAAAAAGGAATCTAATGATCAATAAGAATAGTGGCATTTCAATGTTAGTGACCTGACTAATCCTGGACCATTCAGACCGAACACCAACTCAAGTGAAATATTTGTGAATAAACTGACAGCGTCCAGGGAAACAAGTTTGTAACCGAGAGGTAATATGAAGTTGTTGATTTTGTTACTAAATTGAAATGAGTCAGCCACAGAAAACGTTGAGAAATCCGAGAATGCATCTGTCAGAATTCGTGTCATAAACTGACTGAGTTGGACAGTTGCCGATCCGATGGTGGAGACAATGGGTCTCAATGGGACGTCTGTCTTATGAATTTTGGGAAGTCCGTATATTCTCGGAGGTACTGCTTTATAAGTAGTTAAATTTCTAGCAGTAGCCGCATCAATAAGTCCTTGATCCTTCAGTTTTGAACATTACCTGATTGCTAAGGCCAGGAAATATATTAGATCACATAATGAGTTGATAATCACTTCTGCAGATAAGGGCAATGTCACAGTTGTTCTTTCTGTGGATCAGTATGATTATAAGATGCATCTACTTTTACAAGATGCGACAGTTTACAAAATATTGAGAAAAGATCCCACAAATGAAATCCAGACTAAGAACAATAAATTTGTCAAACAACTGAAGGATCAAGGACTTATTGATGCGGCTACTGCTAGAAATTTAACTACTTATAAAGCAGTACCTCCGAGAATATACGGACTTCCCAAAATTCATAAGACAGACGTCCCATTGAGACCCATTGTCTCCACCATCGGATCGGCAACTGTCCAACTCAGTCAGTTTATGACACGAATTCTGACAGATGCATTCTCGGATTTCTCAACATTTTCTGTGGCTGACTCATTTCAATTTAGTAACAAAATCAACAACTTCATATTACCTCTCAGTTACAAACTTGTTTCCCTGGACGCTGTCAGTTTATTCACAAATATTTCACTTGAGTTGGTGTTCGGTCTGAATGGTCCAGGATTAGTCAGGTCACTAACATTGAAATGCCACTATTCTTATTGATCATTAGATTCCTTTTTGACTCCAGTTACTTTGTTTACAGGGGGGAATTTTTTGCACAGATTTTTGGTTGTGCTATGGGTAACAAACTCAGCCCCATTCTTGCACTAATTGTCATGACAGTACTTCTGAAATATTGCATATCCTTGCTTTCCTTCGACGTACCGTTGGTCTACCAATATGTAGATGACCTTCTCCTTGCCATTCCTGAGGATATGACCCCCGAAACATTGACCATCTTTAATAGTTTTGATCCACATATCAAATTCACAGTGGAAGAGGAGACTGACGGAGGTGTTCCGTTTCTTGACACGAGGGTTATGAGATGTGCCGAAAATCAAATAAGGCTTGATTGGTATCAGAAACCGACCTCCTCAGGTCGGTATATACACTACAGGTCCAACCACTCATGGAATGTGAAAACCAATCTCATCAAGAGTATGTTCAGGAGAATTAAAAACATTTGCCATCCAGACTTCTTGGAGACTTCCGAGCAGAGATTGTTCGATATCTTCCTACAGAATGGTTACCCTGGCATATTTTTGAGGAGTTGTCTCCATTCCTTGACCCTCGACCGAGTTGGAGAGACATCACGGATGGATGAAGTCGTTGCGGCTGGTCCAGTTGAAAGAGACAGATACGTAAGCCTGCCCTTCATTCCACCATTAACGGGTAAATTGGCCAATATTCTGAAAGACATAGAAAACATCAAAATTGCGAAATATAATCCCTTGACAGTGGGCAGCATTTTCAGTAACGTTAAGGATAGAATTCACATTATGTCTAGGTCAGATGTAATATATCGTATTCCATGTGGAGGCTGTGATTCGGTCTATATTGGCCAAACGTCCCAATGCCTGAAGAAACGTATCGCTGTACATAAGAGTGATGTCAGACTGCGACCTGAGAGATGTGCGTTGGCGAGCCATTCTTCCTCATTGGATCATTTGTTCAAGTTTGATGAAGTCGAGATTTTGTGTGTTAGTTCGAATTATAATAAAAGAACCTTTTTAGAAATGTGCTACATAAACGAGAATGAAAATAATGTGAATAAGAAAACTGATCTAAAGAATTTGAGTGTCGTATATGACTATTTATTGTCACTGGATTGTTATCATGAAGAAGAACATAATGTCAGTGCCATCACTTGATTGATTGTTTTCTGTGTTCCTTTTGTTGTTTTTAAAAATTTTAACCTAATCACATCGACTGTTTGCTTGAACGAATTTTATTATTGTTGATATTGTAATTGAGCAGAGGTTGTTCCGATGCAATCCTTGTAATTTTAACAATAATCCTGTCAGATGTGAGTTATTTATTCATTTTTCTTTTGTTAGTATAAGATTCATTGTTTTTCGATTGTTTTCACGTACCTTATGTATTTTTACAGCATCCTGAAGAAGAACCGCAGAAGGTTTGAAATATAGATGTTGAAGACGATAGTTTATTGATCTTTGCCCTCATCATAACTTGCCGAGTACCCAAATAATTTTTTCTTCCTGAAATTTTACGGCAACTATTTTCATTATATATATATATATATATATATATATATATATATATATATATATATATATATATATATATATATATATATATATATATATATATATATATATATATATATATATATATATATATATATATATATATATATATATATATATATATGTACAACGTCGACATTGACCTCAGTATATCATTATACCGTATATGTTTATACCGCTCGATATACGGTATATCTAAAAATATTCTTCTGGCCATCGTCATCTTCGACTACAGAAAATATACAAACCTATTGTAGACATCGGCTACAGCATCAGTGGCGTAGAATTGAATTCCATGCATGATATATTTCAAATATTTGTTACTACATTCTTCTGCAATCTTGCACATACCTTAACAAGCCAACATTTAACGATCAAAATTCACCTCGATCGGCACTGTAGTTTGTTATTATTGCGATAATGACATTTAGACATGGAATCTGATTATTGTTTCCTTAGTGACTCAAAAAATTGGTTCAAGCACTGACGTGAAGTCAGGAGCTTTGGCACGCATGTTCCATTGTCTATTCACTTGATCGAAAATAGTTTCTGAAATATGAAAATTTCCAAGACGGCTGAAAATAAGTGGTTCAAGCCCTGTGGACAGGAGCTTCGGCGCTCTGGTTCAAACTTTGACAAATAATATCTCCGAAAGTATTGGTTTCCCAGAGTTGGGAATGATATCAACGGGTTTTTATGATAGAGAAAGAAATTAAATTCCAATAAAAGTTTGTACATCAAGATAGCAATCTGCAATGCTTTAATGCAACAAATTGTTTTATTTTAAAATAAACTAGAGGGAATTGTACGTATTTACTTCTGAAAAGTACTGCCTAAATTATATTTACGTTCGAAAGGGTGTGAAACTACACTATTTAAAGATGAAGGGTGACACAGAGATATCAAGTATTGGGTACCTTCATCATTAGTGCATGTTTTCATGTCCCACAGAATATACCTTAGAAGAAGTGCAAGCAGCTTGCACTTCTTGTAAGGTATATTCTGTGTCATGTCCTTTCTACATCAAAAACTAATTCGATTTATCCGTAAATTGAAATTCAAACCAGTATAGTTTGAAAGATTTCCGTATGTCATAGATGACTTCTGTTGAGCGTCATTATAGGGTTATGTTATTATTTTTGACAGATTTCGGGTGAGCTTAGACATACGAATCGAATTTGCTGAACACTTTTATATTCTTTAATTATTCAGAAAATATACAATTCTGTTATGAAAACTTGATTCTAGCTTGTTGAGAAAGCTTCATAGAATCCGTTTCAACAGAAATAAATCTTAAGAAATTTGCCGAAGCTCCTGAAAAAAGCCGAGAGTTTCGCGTTATTTTTAGGTCCATAAGAAATACATGGGGAATTCAGAGGTAGGATCCACGGATGGATCGTAATTCAAAATTCACGCCTAACCTAACTAATATGTGGTCTATATCATTTACGTACTTGTTTCATTGTACAATGGAATATTCCATACATAAAATGAGATTGTTTCATTTCGAAGCATATTTCTATTCGAATCATTTCAAATTTCGAAAACAAAATGATTAACATTCCAAGAATTCAAAATTGACATATAATATGGTACTTCAAAAAACGTACATCCCAAAGAATCATAATGGATTATTTTCACTTATTTCTACTCTCTCCTGATTCATAGTGCCAGTAATTTCTATGGTATCACAGAAGATACGCATAGACCTAATATCCCATGGACGGAGCGTTAGAAAGAGAGGATTGAAAGTTACATGTGAGAGAGATGGAGCTGATGTTGTACTAATCCTACACTAGGTCCATCTTCTTCTCGATCCTCTTTAGATACATGTGAGAAGAGAAATGGAGCTAATCTAGGCTCCATCCTCTTTTCTACCCTCTTTAGGGTCTTCCATCTCTCTCACATTAAACTTTCAATCAATTCCGTTCAAAAGTCTGCTGATGCTCCGTCCATGGGATATTAGGTCTATGAACATACGTCAAATTCCGATGTGAAATCATAGAAGAACGATGTATTTTTGAAAAATCATATCTCCGGAAGTATAGGCTTGCTAGAAAAGAAAATGTTATCAATGGATTCTTATGATGGAACTGCATCTTAAAAAAAATTAATTTGAGATTTGTAATGTAAATTTTTTTTCCATTACTCCGAAACTAATACTCCGATTCTGCCCAATAACGAACTTGACCGAGCAATTTATGTACCGAACATACTCTGAAAATTTCAACTGTCTAGCTATATATGTTCTGTGGCTCATTCCGTTCGAAGTTATAGTGTACACGGCCAGCCGGCCGGACAGAATCGATTTCGACCATGGTTTCTTGATCAGTGAGTCGAGCCAAATCGATTGATAAGCACTCTGTCCCAAGGGACCAGAGCACCAAAAATGAAAATTCCACCTTAAAACGACAAACTTACTGTTAATAATGTTTTATTCGCCTCTAGTGGACACTCTTAATCGAATTTAAGATCAATATAGACCGTTTTTCTCAGCTTGTATTACATTTCATAACATATTAAACACAGAAAACAGAATTTAATTCTGACATATGTATTCTATTGAATTGAAAAGTTTTAAAGATCTATAAATAATGATGTACGAAAAAACCATAGACATAGAATAACATAACATAACCATAGACATAGAATAACAATAATATATCTATGGAAAAAACTTACTTATCAGGTAATTTCAGGATATGAACTGCGGAGATAATTTGGCCGTCGGCAATCTTGTGATTACCGAGTTTTAATTGGATGGGATTTGTATATTTCGAGTTATACCTTGTGTTCCGAAATTACTGGCACTATACTGGCCGCAGTTAGTAATTTCGGAACGCTCTTAAGTAACAGTAAAGGCGAAAATTCATGAGACGATTTTGTCGTCGAAAACCAACGATTTTGTCGTCCAAATGAGTATACAGTCATTTGGACGACGTCGTCCATGACGCTGGATCAATCCAGCATTCCAACGACAACTGATGACATACCTCTGACAGCTGCGAAAATTAAAATTGGTTCAAGCACTGACGTGAAGTCAGGAGCTTTTGCGCGCACATTCTATTGTCCATTCATCTCTATTGGACAAATTCAAATGAAAGTAGATAATATTATCCTATCTAATATGTCTTAGACCAGAAATGACTATTGTTGTGTGTCCAAATGCAATTCATGGGCGAAAAAAATGCCAAAATGTATAGGTTTTATTCTGTATTGTTTTATTCTGTACTGGTTTTACTCTGTCCAACTCCCTGTGAAATTTACTAGTGGTTAGTGTTTTCACTTCTTATACCTCCGGAAAACCAAATATAAATATAATTATTGAAACTGCGTTAGGAAGATAACTAGTGGGCCCGCAGATCTACCTAGCCAGTAGATCTACATTTTTCCGGTAGATCCACATTTTTTCGGTAGATCTACATTTTTCCGGTAGATCTACATTTTCGGTAGATCTACATTTTTCCAGTAGATCTACATTTTTTCGGTAGATCTACATTTTTCCAGTAGATCTTCATTTTTCCGGTAGATCTACATTTTTCCGGTAGATCAATATAATCGGTAGATCAATCGAACCCGTAGTTCAACGCCATCTAACGTGTCCTGTTGTTTGAAAGTCCTATCGAAATATGTCGAGGCGTTTTTGAGTTCCTAGAAGCCGAATGTAGCGCCACCTACCATATCGTATCGTAAACGTTAGGCCTTCCGAAACACGATCACAAAGTTTCATGAAAATCAGTATAGCCAATTTCGAGTTCCTGTGACCCGATATAGCGCCACCTATGGAGGGTATATCGTGGATCTGAGACCTCCTCAGACACACAGAAAGTTTAATCGAAATCGGTCCGGTCGTTCTTGCGTTTCTAAAAGCCGAACACAGCGCCATCTACCGGGTTCCTATTGTCACTCTGAGACCCACTTAAGTACGCACACAAAGTTTCATCGAAATCGGTGGAGCCGTTTTCGAGCTTCTATAGATCAATGGAGGTGCCCCCTACAGGATGCTATCGGAGACAGGCCGATACAAAGTCACAACGTTTTATCAAAAACGGTCCGGGCGATTTCGAGTTCCTATACATCGATTGTAGCGCCACCTACAGGGTCTAAAAAACACGAAAAAGTGTGATTCCCTCTCCGGGATTCGACCCCGCCTTTTCTCGGTCTGACACCGAGAGTTCGATCGTCAGACGCATGCGCCACCGGCTCCAACGTAAATTTTGACCGATCTCCGGTATTCGAATAATTGGTCGGTACTTACTGGGGATAGATATTCTTAATTTTCACTTTTCGAAATAAAATCGCCACATGGCGGTTTATTATAGGGTTTTTCACCCTTATCTTCACTTTTCGGAAACTTTCAGGCCCGAAAACGACCTAGAAGGGCCGTTAGTCCGTCTCTCATGTCAATTTTGACGTTTCTCGGAATGTCTTCTAGCAAGGAAAATTCCCGGAAGCGAAACTTCCTGAACTTATATCGATTTAGTATATTTTGACTTATCGTAGGTAAAAGTTGAGCTGGTTCCTGACGCACCGATACTTCTTCTTCGTCTCGACGAAGAATTCGGAGCCAGAGCAGTCGTATTTTCGAAGCCTTATGCGAAATAAAGTCGGTCTCGCTTTTTCGCCGGGCGAAGGATAAAAAATACATTTTCGTTCGTTACGGGAAATCCGCGATAGATATCGACTTAGGGTCTTCGGATCTACCCTTTCCCCCTCCCTAAGATTCGATATCCACCCCCTTCGAACCTCGATCCGTCCTCTAGATTTTTAAAACAATTACCAAAATTCCCGATTTACTTAGGAAAAATCGCAAAAATTTAGTCCATTTCTCGAATTTTTTTAACGCATAAGGACCCCTTCTCGATAGCTCGAGAAGATTTTTTTTGTTGTAGAAATCTTTCCCCTTTCCCCTCCCGTCGTAATATAGCAGTTATATAAGAGGGTTTAGCCATCCAGACACCGCCCGTTTTTACACATCTTTCCCTAAGTAATCGGTTGCCATGACTCAATTTCAATTAGTATATATGGAACTAGTGGCCCGCAGTCCATTGTTGGAGACTTCGATTTGTCGGTAGTATGTTATTTTAAAAAAAATTAATTAATAATCGATTAATATAAAATATTATTTTAAAAAATGTTTTAATTTAAAAAATTTTAATATTATAAAATTATTTAAAAATAAAATTTTAAAAATATTTTAATTTAAAAATCATTAATTTTTTTAGTAAAGTAAATAAATAAATTTTTAAAAATGCGTAATTATTAAAAAATATAAATTTAAAGGAAAAAATGAAATTATTAAAATAATATAAAATGTAAAAAAATTAAATTATGAAAATTTCGAATTCAATTTAAATAAATTATTAGATAATAATTAATTAAAATATTTTAAATGAATTCCATCGTGCCAAGTTGAAAAACTTCACCCAGTATATTAATAGTTTATATTTTATGAAATTAGTCTTGAAAGTATATATCTTCATATAATCGACGAAAACTTTACGATTATATTGCTGCAAATGTCGTGTTATAAAAAGAACACATTGTATGAAGCCAGTAGTTGAGTTAATTGTTTAGGCTGAAAAAATTGTAATGATTGAAATTAAAGATGAATTAATAGTTACATAATTTATTAAGAAGAATATAAAATGAACAATTTTGTAGTTAAGGTATAATATTTTTTAAAAAAAGTATAAATTAATGATGAAATTATATAATTGTTGATTAAGAAAGAAAAGTAAACAATAACAATAATTGATATTATTTTTGAAATAATAAATAAGAAATTAGTTAAAAAAAGTATTATAATAATAATTAATGAAACAATAAAAAAAATAAGTTGATTAAAAATACATTTATCAGAATATAACAAAAACAAAATAATTGATATCGTTCGGACCGATCAAAAAGAAAGAAGAATATAATGTAACATTTTTTGATTGAAAATAATACAAATGTAATTTTAATTTCAAATGATCGATCGAAAGAAAAATAAGTAATAATATTTATTTTTAAAAACGTATGAAAAGTAAATAATTTGAACAATTTCATTAATAGATATTAGAAAATTTGAAAACAGTGAAATGTAAAGAATGTGAATGAAATTAATTGTTGATTGAATTAATATTTAAAAGAAAAATGAGTAACAAATATGAATATCATTATGAATAATATAAATGAGCAAATTAATATTTAAAATATTATTGTGGAAATATTCATTTATATAATAATATATATATATATATATATATAATTTTCTATTTGAAAAAATTTAAGTGATATGGAAGAACATGTTTTATAACGATTTTGTAAAAAATATACATTTTCACTATGTTGATGATGATGATGATGAAGATGATGATGAAGATGATCAAGTATGATTATATAAAATTTGTTATCGGTGTTTTATGGATTGTACCAAGGTGGTACCGTGCATACGAATTTCACACATTCCCCATACGGAGGAACTTATTAACTTATTCTTTATGAACGTTCCATAAAGAATTAAGCTCGTGCACGTAAGTCTTTGGTATCGCGGGCGCATTCACACTTTTGCGAGTCATTTCTCGAGGAGGGAAAGAAATAAATAGGAAACACAATCGCACGGAGAACTATTTACACTATAACAATCCTATTTGTTGGGTCACTTTATAAAGAGTCTTTTCTCCGGGGGGGGTAAGGGTCTACTCGAGTATCCGGAAGCGATGGAAGCGATATACCGGGTCTGCAGCCATGAAGACAGATGTTCATCTTCGATGTTCTAACGGGAAAAAAAAATCGATATAAAATATGTAAAATTGTTAAAAATAATATTGGTTAAAAAAATAGTTATTACTCACAATTGACTTCGTCGAGGAACTCTCCGCGTCTGGTAGACGTACTCATCCGAGGAATTAACGATAGCGAGCTAACTCAATCACTGTTATTAATTCCTCACCATATATAGTTTCGCGGGCACACTGGGGAGAAAACAGGGAACGGAGAGGAGAAAAAGGGGATATCTTGTTAAGATGATGGAGATGATGGCCTTACGAAATGATTTGGAGATCGGCTATATGTGGGGAGACGACATTTTGAAAGTTTCGGTGGAATAATTGAATAAAAATTGAAAAAAAAAATTGATTCTAACTTTATACGCGATTTTAAGTTTATTTGATAGGTGAACGTTGTAAATTATTTAATTTAAAGTTAATAACGATCGTAACAGACGATCTTGGAAAATATGTTCTTTAAGGAGGAGGCGAACAAACTCGAAATCTAAGAAGCGCTATAAAAAACAAATAAGAATAACGTTCGCCTATAAACGTATTTCGACGACGAAGATTGTCGATTGTAAATTAGGAAACTATCAGACGAAGAAATTACGATATCATACATCGTACGATTAAAAAATGAAAGGAATTTAAACAGTTAAACAGTATAGTTGTTTCGTCTCCGATGTGCGCAAAAGCAGAACTAAAATGTACGATAGTATACTTCGTCCCCGGTGGTATTGCAATCGTTCGAATAGAAGATCACTCGAATTAATTTTGCTGTGCCTAAAATGTGACGGATTGCTCGAAAGATGTTGCTTTAAAAAATAGGTTTCAATTAATCGCTTTTAGTATGGTGTCGAAAACTATATTTTTGGTGTAAAAGTCTTTGGAAAAATTCAGCAATCTACCCTGATGCTTCGTTTCTTCCACCTGCACCTTTACGGCGTCCCAATTGCGAGCCCTTGAGAACGCTACGTAAAGTTGCCCGTGAGAAAAAACAGGACTTCCGAGATAGATGCCTACTTTGTCGAACGTTTGCCCCTGGGCTTTATTAATGGTAAGTGCGAAGCAAACTTTAACCGGGAATTGCCTTCTTTTTAAAATTATGGGGATCGTGTTATCGGAAGATGTGAGATCCATCCTAGGAATGAAAGTCGTTCTTCCGGTAAAACGACCCGTCACAATTCTGGCGGTGATCAGAAGGTCTGTAGCAGATAACACGATCAGTCGGGTACCGTTAATCAATCCGTCAGCTAGACATAAATTTCGAAGAAGTATTAACGGTACGCCGATCTTGATCTTGAGCTCGTGGAGGGGCATTCCGCTCGGTGTTATGCTGTTTAAATATTCCAACTGGTAGTTTGCTCTTTCGGTTTCGTCTCCCGACGCGACGCTATCGCTGCTCTTGAGAGTGATGAGCGGGCCGGGAAACTGTTCGAGTAATCTGTCGTTCAAAAGATTGCAATGATCGTTCCTGGGATAAAGTATAGCCCGTGTGGCGAGTTGTTCCGACGTGAGAGAGTCAAGCCGTCCGAAAATATCGCTCAACAGGTCCCGCGTGAGACAACGACGCGGCAGGCAAACGGTATCGCCTGCGTCGTCGGCCACGTCCACGTTGGTGGTACCGAGGCCTAATTGTTCGAGCCACCCCGCAAATTCCTCTTCACCCGTATCCGTGCGCATATTCAACCGAAGTCGTAATACTTCGAAGAGATGCCACGACTTACAATTTGCGAAGAAGAGTTCGACCTGCTGCACCCTACCAGCCGCCACGGGAAGAAGCTGTTTCACGTCTCCGCCGAGAAGTACGCATTTACCGCCGAAAGGACGGCGGTTCCTGCATACGTCTTGGAGGAGCCTATCCACCGCGTTCAACACGTGATAGCTGGCCATCGAAACTTCGTCCCAAATTATGAGTTGTAGATTCCTCAAAGTAGCTGCTTCCTCCGATTGGGCCGAAATGAAGGAACGGGAGTCGGCATTCATGTCCAGGGGTAATCTGAACGTCGAATGAACCGTTCTCCCGTCGCGCAACAAAAGGGCCGCGATACCGGTGAAAGCCACGGCAATGGCTGGAATGTGCCTGTTACGACAGTGGTTCAATATGACGTTATACAGGTGAGTTTTTCCGGTACCACCGCTACCCTGCAGATAGAAGTAGCGTTTGGACGTGTCCGAACCGACCGCCCCGATAATCCGATCGAACACGTTCCGCTGTTCCGGGTTTAGCCTGTCGAGAGCCGAATCTGCGGGAGCGTCCTCGGACTGCGGATCTTCCCCGTCCGCGTTTTCCTCGTCGTCGCCGACGACGAAGTCCGTAGGACATTCCGGCAGATTAAATTCTCGCAAGGTTCTGCCTAGGAACAGCAGAATGCGTTCGATGCCCCTCAGCGCCCTAGCCTCCGCTTCTTCTCGCGACAGGCCCCTCATTCGGAAGTCCTCGCACATATGACCCTTGAAAGCGACCCAGAGAGCTAAGGGATTCGCTACTTCGCAGTAGCACAGCAAGTAAGCAAAAAGTTTTCGCATGCAATTCGGCATCTTGACCAAGGCCGCATGCTCCAACGTTCTTTCCCACTCGTCGTCTGAATCGATCAATAGTCTCGCCCGAGCCGCTTCCTGAAACGTATTATATACGTTTCCGTTATATGTACGAAGACTTTCGAAGGACGTCGGCCCGCGAACGTGCAGAAGAAGAACCCGGAGATGAAACTTTTCAACATACTTCGGGCTGATCGTATACATCCTGGTCACGATTCTGAAGTTTTTGACGCGTTTAGCCCAACGGCCGTTCACCCAACGATAATGAAGGGGAACTTCGCAGTACAGATATTGTCTTGCGACCGGATCGTTTTTGTTCAGCTCGAAGAATGCTTCCAAATAGGAAAGTTTCCCCTCCTGATTCCTGATCGCACGTTCTTCTTCCCCTTCGGTGAACGGTATCGTTCGTTCTCCAGGTAAGTGAACCGGTAATTGAATAACCGCGGGTGACATGCCGTGGGTGGAAAATCGAAGCAGCTTGTAAGCTGCCTCGCCGGCCGACAGGTATCGAGAGTCGATGTACGCCCGGATTTCGTCAAAAATGAGTTCGTTTCTTACCTGGACAACGGCCGCGTCCGGACCTTTATTGATATATTTAAAGACGTACTTGACCGCTCCCACGCTCGTGATAACCTCTACGTTGATATGAGATTCGTATTTCAGACAAAGATGGGGATTATAGGGAACCACGTCCCTATTATCTATCTCGTACTCAATACCGTTCCTTATCAACGTTGCCTTACGGCCGTCGTTTCGTCTTCTATATATGGGCCGCCTTCGGTCTATGACGGTACAATCGGAGTAGTCTTTCGGATAGCGCTTAGTACACGCGCCATCCTCCATACACGGAGAATTTGGAAAACGATCGCCGCAGGGTCCGTGGATCATGGAGGCCGTGACGATTTCGAAAAGCCGCGTGTTCTCGGGCGGCAGTTCGGCGCAGATATGCTTATCTACGTCTTCGGGTTCGCGCAGTCTATCCTCATCCGCCAGAAAAAAAAGCGCGTGTATATGAGGTAGACCGCGTTTCTGGAACTCGATGACGTAGACGTGCGCTATCACCGTGCCGAAAATTTTGTTCTCAATGATGTCATTAAGAAGGGCTCTCCGCTTTAAATCGAAAACCCGCGCTATCAGTTCCGGTCTATCTTGCGGGTTCAGTCGTCTGTTGCCTAGATTGTCACGAATCTCACGCCAGTTAGGGTTGCACGTGAACGTGACAAACAGGGAGGGACGACCGTATTTCGCTACGATGGCCATCGCGTCCTGGTACCGCTGCTGCATACATCGTGGCCCGTTTTGGAAGCTTGATGGAAGAATGACAGCTTTACCGATGCGTTCGCTTTCGACCGGCTCCGTGGCGTTTCTTCGTGCAATGAAATCCTGGAGCCCGACGTAGGTATCGACCCGTAGTTCCTTCTGATGTATTCGAAGAAAGTGAAGTCGCTCCCCCTCCAATTCGGCAAACTTATCGACGATAAACTGTTGAAAGAGTCTGCCGCAAAGGAGGAGGTAGTTGATTCGGTCTCTTCGAACCATCAAACGGTAACAGTCGAACTCCCGTTTGCTTATCCGCGTTCTACTTCCGTCGGAGCGACCGGATCTCGGCAAATTTACAGCCCATCCCAACTGACCGTGAGGAAAGAGCAACGGGTAGCAAAGTGCGTCCTTGATCGGCGACGTTGCCGGAATATCCATGAAATTAGCGTTCTGTTCGCGATAAAAAACGCGAACGTGTTCTGAAGGTGGTGGCATATTCCCGTCGACGGAAGTAAAAACGGCGCCGATTTCTGAAGAATTGGAGGGTGCCGCGTAGATGTTCCTGTTCGTACCCGGGATGTTCTTGAAGTATAGGCCAATCTCCGGTATCCTGTCATTACCGTAGGTCCGCCGTTCGTCCTGGACTAATTGGCCTAAATTCTGGTACAATTGGGCGAACGGATTTATGGATCTCAGCAACGCGTCGAGCTGTGCCAGGAGCCATGGCTCGCAACCGTCGCTTTCCGCAGCCATCGATTCTCTCGCACGTGTGGCTTCTCCGCTATCTACGAAATAGAGAGAGCCATAACGTGGATTCGTAGTACTAACGTCCGCTATGCGATGGTAAATCTGCCCCGATACGACGACCACCGGTGCTCCTCGTCCTAGATCTGGTCGGACGGTGGACGTCGTAGAACCAAACGCTAATAGCGCGTTATACCTACGAATGTTCTTCATAAATCCAGGGGAGATTCGATGCATGTCGGTTATCAGGGACTTTAACGGTTCCGGGTGGGGTGGACCGTTAGCGACCTGTATCGCTCCACTTCTGCAGCAAAACAGGTTTTCGGTGCGATAGAACAACGCGCCGCAATGGATACACTCTACGTCCAATCCACCCAAATAGTGCAGAGGAACATCTGGTTGTTGGTCCGCGGCACCACGAACGACCGTCGAAGCGTTGTTGTTGTTGTCGCTGCTGTCGGCGTTGATGTCGTTGTTCGGGACCGTCGATGGTAAATTATCGGTCTGAGTTCCAATCAAGCCCAAGTTTACCATAGACGATTGAACGAAATCGACAGATATCGGCGGAGTGAAGGGTGGAGATGGTAAGTCTTCGTATCGGTACAGTACGGCGTACGTACCGATATCCGTCAGATTATCTGTCGAATCCACTCGTACGTCTATGGGCGTTAAGCTGTATTGTTCGTCAGACGGATAATTTTGCAGCAGGAATCTTAGCAATAGGCCATCGTCTCGAAATTTGATCAAACATGCCGTTCCTCCCGTCTGTGCGGTTCTACCGTCCGCGCCTCTGCTGTGAGAGTCGAACAAATAGTAGGCAGTGGACGATCTGAAGATGCAGATAGACAACGAAGCGCAAGTGAAAACGGCTGACTCGTAATTTTGAAAAACCCTCGGTAATCCGTCAGCTAAGTTAAAAAAAGGTTCTTCTTGAATTTCAACTCCCACAAACCCGTTGACACTGTTGATCTCGATTATTCTAATGTTAAATCCATAATTGAGGATTATGAATTTCGAATAAACCTCCGTTAGCATCAGATACGGATGCGAGGAAATATTCGCTAAATTTTGTGAAGCCCTGGCCGAGATTGACCTCTTATACAAAATATCGCCGAAATCTAATACGTCGTCTATGGTGGATGGGGTCCAAGCGCTATAGGAAAGGACCCTGTTGTAGGATAGGGCGACTACTGCGATAGGGGTACACTGTTTCCCGCGACTGATCTGGGAATACCGATCACTGTCTTGGGATAAGGTACCCCTAAGAACGTATACGCTTTGTGATTCAAGCGGTTGAGTTAGCTCGATCACGTTTAACCTCGAATTTTCCGACACACTTGCGGGTATTACATGTTGTTGCGTAATTTCTGTAAGGAGATTATATTAAAATTATAATTGAACGGACGCATAGATATATTATTATTATTGAAAAAATAAATCTGAAAGAGAATTATCAAATGATCCATAAAGATGATAATAATAATTATTAAGATATAGATAAGTTGTAAATATTTTAAATTAAAATATAGGCTTGTGTATGAATAATGTTCGATGAAAGCACAACGGATATTTTAATTGGAGAAAAAAATTTAGAAATAAAATATAAAATACAAAAGTATATTTAAAATTATAGTGGATTAGTGAAATATAATGAATTATTTCTTGATTATTAAATATCATTTATGTATATGTTCTTTAATAGATAAAAAATTTTTTTTTAAAAAAATTTTAAAAAATTTTCTGTTAAAACTTTAAATTTGAAAAAAAAAAAAAAATTTTAAAATTTTTAGAAAAATTTTTTTTTTTAAAAATATTGAAAAAATTTTTTTTTGTGTGAATTTAAATTTTTTTTTTAAAAAAATGTTTATAAAATTTTTTAATATAAAAAATATTTTAATTATAAATATAAAAAATTTCCTGTTAAAACTTTAAATTTGAAAAAAAAAAAAAAATTTTAAAATTTTTAGAAAAAATTTTTTTTTGAAAAATATTGAAAAAATTTTTTTTTGTGTGAATTTAAATTTTTTTTTAAAAAAAAAGTTTATAAAATTTTTTAATATAAAAAATATTTTAATTATAAATAAAATTTAATTATAAAAGAAAATAACACCCTGTATATAGATTTCTAAAAAATATATCATGAGAATTCATCCAAGGTTCGTATTCAGATAACGCTTTATATGAGCAACAAATATGATTAGTCGCGTAAAATTCTGCCAAAAAAAAAAGAACACCCCGTATAACAATGGTCTATTTCCAACGATGTATGTCTCGAAAGTATATTTTCCAACACGAATGAATGAAATGGTATGTTCATAGCGTTAAAAAAAGCAAATTGCAATTGACGTAAAAAAAAACACCCTGTATAGAGGTTGCTGAAAAATAATACATTATAAGAATCTGTGTAAGGTTCCTATTTAGATAACGGTTGGTTTGTGACACGAATCAACTAAATCACGTGAAATTGGGTCTTCAAAAAATGAACACCCTGTATAGTAATGGTCTGTTTTCAACGATGTAGATCTCGAAAGTATATCTTTTATCATAATTGACATGGCAATAGACATGTCATGATCGTATGAGTGAATGAACTTTAACAAAATCATTGGAAGATATTTTTTTCAAGGGCCATCCTGTATTAAATTTTTAAAGAATCTATCTAAGGTTCCTATAAAGATAACAGTTAATATATGACACGAATCAACTAAATCGCGTGAATTTGGGTCGTGAAAAAATGAACACCATGTATAGCAATGGTCTATTTTCAACGATGTAGATCCCGAAAGTATATCTTTTATCATAATTCACATGGCAATAGACATGTCATGATCGTATGAGCGAATGAACCTTAAGAATTATATTAAAATTTGTTTTTATGTGCTATCTTGTATTATATTAAAAATATGAGAAAGAGTGAAATTGCTGAAGAAAGATCAATCTGTTTTACGATTATTATTGAAATAGATTTAAAGAAAACAAATATGTATCTATTATTCACTCTAAATGAAGAAATGTCAACATCGTAAAATTAAACGTAGCTATCTTAAAGGAACCATTAAAATATTTTTTTTAAGGGTCATCCTGTATAAAATTATTAATAAATAAACCTATGACGTGATGGCGCAATCAAAAATTCATAGAGATATATAAATTTAGATCAAATATTAAATAAAATATTTGTAAACGTAACAATTTTGTTAAAAAAGAATCAACCTTTAAAGAACCATTTTAAACTTTCTCTGCAAGGGCTATCCTGTATAAAATAATAATTGATTAAATCTGTTTTATGATTATTCTCGAAAAAATTAATTAATTACAATTAATCTTGAATTCATTTATATCAACGTTAACAGAGCGTATGACGTATGACGTAATGGCGAAAGCAAAAATTCAATAATAGCTATTATTTCATTATATTTGTATTTAACTTCATCTGTTGTAGGTAAATGAAAGATAATTAATTACCTTTATTTGATCCTTTTTTGGTTTCTGCGGTTCCTTGCTTAGTCCCTTTTTTTCTCGTAAATCGGCTGGACCCTCTTTTCCTTTTGACACTGATTTTCGGTCTAAGATCTGTAATATAACAATGGAATGAGAATACGTTTAAATAATCTATATTAATCATGATTTAGATGGTAGAAATTAAACTGTAAAAGAAATATTTACCAGGTATATCCTTCTCGACAGTAGCCTTCGGTTCGACTGGATCATCTACAAAGTAAATTTTTATCAATAGTTCGTTCTTGTCAGAAGTTATTATATTCTATGGTATATTTATTTTAAAATTTAAAAGCTTTTAGGAATATAACGATACATTAACTATAAGAAAGTAAATCAATTCAATAATATCTATGTAAATATGAACCATTCTGTGGTTCTCAAGTCTACTCGTATCAATTCTATTCGTACAAACGCTACATATGAAACAACTTTATAATTTGATAGTTGCTAATTGAAGGAGCAAGTGGAAGAAGGGGTCATGTGACATTATCTGAAAATATTCGGTTATATCGTGCAAGAAGGGCTTATATGCATATGTAACTTATCCTGTCATGATATGCTTCTATTCTCCATATCTGAATAGATATGGTACAGTGGTAGAAGGGGCTATGTTACATTAAACATCAAGCATGCAACGTTATGTACGCATGAATTAACCTTTATATCGAAATTATAGCGGAATGCTGTAAATCATGAAAAACCATCCAAAAACTAATCCTCACAATTGCATAAATCAAATTATTAAACTACCTGCCATCAAAAAATGCCAGTTCACTTCACTGAAATCTAAATTTCTCGCAAACTCATATTTGTAACATAACACTTTCAACCACTTGCTCTTTCAATTATGACATTAAGATTGTATTCTTTTTGCATTGCATATTTACCTTGATACGTGTCGTCGATCGAAGATGTTTCCATCTGGTCGGAAACGTTGCTACTTCTTTCACTCCCAGATTCTGAAGCCACCGAAAGAGGAACTGAAAGAATCAAAAAATTGTCTCTCGTTAGTTAAAACAGTAAATATACATGTTTAGTTACGATCACAGGTGTGAATTCGATAAAGATTCGTAGTTGTAATTTGAGCAGTAATTATAGAATGTCTCTTATATATCCTCAGAAAGAATGGTACTAACAGAAATTATATTGCCTCTAGTTTGGTGTCTACCGATCAATTATTTTTCAGTTTATTCGATGTATATCTAGTACGGGAAAATGTATAATACAGTAATATAATATGTAATTCGTTTGAAAGTTGTTTTCAATTTCCATTGTCTAATGTTATAGATTGCATATTAATTATGGGGCAGTATTGCAATAACTAATGCTTAGAAATTAATACTTATGTACTTGTATGTAAATTGAGGCTTTAAAGATTTCAGGTATATTTCGATAAATGTGTATCATAATTACCATAATATTGATAACTGAATAATTACTTACGTGTAAATTCTACGGATGGCTTCTTTTTCTTCGCCTTTTTATTGAAGTTGGTGCCCTTCCTCTTACGTGGCATTTTTCTCGATATAACTGAAATTTAAACATTTATGAGAATTTCGAAATATTCTAATTGAATTTTGCAATGTTATGTATCATTTTATTATAGAATATAAGATATAGGTGTACCTTAGGCAAGTTTTCACAATACTTCGACCCTTACAAAATAAGGGAGATGGTGTGACCTGGACGAAGTCTGATCACGAAAAGGCGGCGGTTATTGAGAAAACTGAACCTCTCGTTTAAAAAACCGTTAAAATTGGCGCTAATACGTAAATACGACTTTCATATGAAAAACATAGAATTAGATGTCATTCTTGAATTCTTGACATGTCATATTATTTTTCTTCTTTTCATTTATAGGTTAATAATAGGTTGATAAAATTGAGAGAGAGAGAGAGAGAGAGAGGCATTGATTCTAACATGAAAGCGAGTTATTATGTTCGAAATCAACCGATTTGAAACTAAATTATAACCTATAATTGGTTTTTTCCAATTTCTTGTAATTGTTTATGTTTCATTTGAATTTATATACATATTAATGGATTAGTTCGTAAATAGAGTTACTAATAGCTGATATTAATTTGGTAAAACTGTGAAATCCAAAAATATCCTTACCTTTTTTTATGGGAAAGATCCATCGAATACGTTGTTTAATTGGAGTTTTAATGGAGATCATCAAGTTTATTCATCCTTTAACTTAGAGGTTAATGTTCGGTATCTATTATCTCCAAGAAACATCGTTGATACACAAATAAGGATCGACAGAAGTTGTGATTCAATATTTTTGTTATTAACTGGCTGGATTGAATAATTTTGCATTATTCTGGCAAAATACCTGCTCTGAAACAATCACAAACCTTTAAATTTAAAGTCAGATTAAACGTAACACGTTCGTCTTAACATTAATGGTAATGCAGGGGTTAAAACGTCATAATGTATTTTACATGTAGTACAATCTATCAATACCTCAATATATTCTGCTTGAATGGAAGTTAACAAACAGTTTCATACCAAGGATGGTATAGATACACTGAATAGTAAAGATATTAATGATTTTGTACGATATTTTCAGCGGTCGTTTAAACTACCTAACAGACTAACAGAGCAGGAAGAGTATTAATCTAAAATTAGTCGAATATTGTAATTTATAGTCATAAATGCTTATTATTACCTATATAGATTCTTCCATTCGGTTTATATACCTTTATTTAAAAGATAATGATTTAGTACACGTAAAATCGGTTAATAGTTTAATGATCCTTACAGAAATGATGTCATCTTTCATAATTAATTTCAGGAAACAGTCTTGACCCTTCTGCATTTCTTCTTTTCTCGAGTAGAACCTAGAATAAATATAAATTAGATATGTACGATCTGCGTGAACCATTAAGAGGAAGACAAACTCGTATTTCCTTCTACTTCACGAAGGTGCTCTAATGTATTAACTTGAAATATTGTCGAATTATGTGAATCGTAAACATATATGTTTCTTATTTCCTTTTTAAAACCATCCATGCATTTAAATATGTTGATTTCACATGATAATAACAAAACATTATTCGACAGTTGTCATTTGAAATTTGTCATAGACCATAGAATGTCATAAAATGTGACATCGAATCCAATATGTATTAAATATTGAAAATATCGATTTCTAATATAATAATATTAAAATTTATTCGCGTATATCGACGTTTTAATATATATCTCCAATATCTCGTGTTATTTACGAAAAAAACCAAAAAAATTCATTCAATAATATTTTGAGGTTATGTAATGTCAACAAAGAACTTTTAGTTGACTGTTTTGGTATTACCTGTATAATTTATAGTTCTAAATGTTGGTTATTTCCTTTATAGATTATTTCATTCAATATATATACCATTTTTTAGAAAGATAATGATTGATCTCACGTGTGATCGGTTTATAGTTAGTGCTTTCTGAAAATTGGTCGGTTACTGTCATTTTTTATGGAAAAGCTCCATCCAATGAGTTGTTTATTTGGAATTTTAATAGAGTTTGTTCATCCTTTAACTTAGAGGTTAAAGTTTGGTATCTATTATCTCTAAAAAACATATCGTTGATGCACAAATAAGCTTCGACAGATATTGTGATCTCATAATGTTACTATTAACTGACTGCATTAAATAATTTTGTATTATTCTGGCTAGATGGCTTCTCTGAAACAATCAGAAACCTTTAAATGTGAGCATAGTCCATCTCCTCCTCAATATTTCATTAAATTGTATTGGAAATTTCCATTATTCGTACAGACTAACAGAGCAGGAAGAGTATTAACCTAAAATTAGTCGAATATTGTAATTTATAGTCATAAATGCTTATTATTACCTATATAGATTCTTCCATTCGGTTTATATACCTTTATTTAAAAGATAATGGTTGATTACATGTATGATTGGTTAATAGTCAGTACTTTGTGAGAATTGATCGAACCCTTTGTATTATCTCAAAGCTTATAGAATAACAATCCCTTAGGTAGTATTTGATGCATATATAGAAGGTTTTATCGTTGTTTATTATGTGAATTAACCCCTATTTTTCTATACAAATGCTTCTCGTCTAATGATTCTTATAAAAATGATGTCAACTTGAAGGTAACTTCATATATAGTTTGAGGAAACAGGAATCAGTCCCTTCTGTATTTCTGTGTTTTTCGAGTAGCACCTAGAATAAATATAAATTAGTTATGTACGTTCTGCATGAACCATTAAAGGGAAAAGAAAATCGTACAATCTTATAGTTCACGAAGGTTTTTCTAATGTACCTACTAACCTGAGATATTGTCGAATTATGTGAATCATTGATACGTAATTTTGTTATTTCCTTTTTTAAATCATTCATGCTTTTTATTTTTCCCTTTCTTTTAGAAGATTATATGTTGATTTCACATGATAATAACAAAACATTATTCGACAGTTGTCATTTGAAGTTTGTCATAGACCATAGAATGTCATAAAATGTGACATCGAATCCAATACGTATTAAATATTGAAAATATCGATTTCTAATATAATAATATTAAAACTTATTCGCGTATATCGACGTTTTAATAAATATCTCCAATATCTCGTGTTATTTACGTAATAAATCAATAAAATCCATTCAATAATATTTTGAGGTTATGTTTTGTAAACAAAGAACTGAATTTGGAAGATTTAGAAAAAACATTCGTTGTATGTTATTTACAGCGATAAACAATTCAAAATTATCGATTAATATTAGAGAATACTCACATTTTAATATAGGATCTGTTCCTCTATATCATCTGCTTTGGAAAATTTTGAATTGGATCGACTGTTTTGATACTAAATACTGTATTTTTCGCATACTTTTAATCGAAATATACTTGAAGAAATACCAACCTGTAAGGAGATTTCCGATTTGGTCGATTCAAATCATTTATACTGTATAGAAACTAAATCTTTCCTTGAACGTCTTCTACGTAGGAACATATGAAACTTCAGAATATTGGAAACTCGTCTCTGGAAGATGTTAGCTAAAAGCAAAGTGGAATACGTTCTTTAACTCTTCCTATGCCATAAACTATCTTCGTTTTGTAGTATTTTAAGCAAATATAAGTAGCACGTATGGAATTGGAGGTGGATGGAATAATAACTTGAACATCTCGGTATTGTCATAAGACATCACTTTATATGAATGAAATGATACACAAATCTGAATAAACGATTGACATTCGAGATTACTCACGTTTTAATACAGTATTTGTTATATCTTGATAGTTCAAACCTTCTACGTAGGAACATATGTAACTGAAAATTCCTGAAAAAAAAATCAACCTGTATGGAAATATCCTATAAGAACGATTCATAACATCTCTACTGTATAGAAACTATATATTTTCTCCATTACTATCAAAGTTATTCGTAGATACACATAATTCTTCAGGAGGAACTATATCGTTTGCCAATTTTGTCATCTAGAAGCAAAGTCGAATTATTTGACTGAATTTTTCTTATAAATTATTCAAGTCTTTGCCTTATAGTATTTCATACCATATTATTGATCGATTATTAACTAAGATATCTTCAATCGGAATGGTCAATTTCTTACAATTTCTATTCGAACTTGCACATAGATGTTAGGTTATGATAATCACAGAGACTCGTTTTATTCGGATGGAAAAACCTCTGGAATTTATATCGAATTGGAATATTTAGAATTATCGTAGGTTTATGATAATCTAGAAAAGCAAAAATGGATATTTCTCCATCACCTCGATAGCAATTTTAAGGGACAAATAGTCTTTCGAATTGAGTTTCAGTCAAAATCAAATTGGTACTTCGTTTTTCTAGGTTAATTGAGAAAAAATACAAATGTGTTCATAAATCATAAAATATTGAAGTAATCGATTCGGGGTTTTCGGTTTTACCTTTTCTCTCTAGCAAATTTTCGTTATCTACCTCCTAGAAACCCCCACATTCACTGTGGATTCTCAAAATTTTCGATTTACTTACCTCGAGTTCTCATACTCATTTTTCCATTTTCTGATCGAAAATCTTCGTAGACTAAATTTGGGAAGATAAAAAGTTAGAAAATGATGAATCTATATCTCTACATCAACTCGGTAATGATAATGGGGGCCAAGATATAATTAATTTCAAGTTTCATGCTAAATCAACTCGGCACCTCTATCTCTGTACTAACCTCACATAAATTTCCTCATTTTTCGCTTTTCCAGAACGAATGTCGACACATGCTGATTAATAGGAAGTCTCTTCACCCTTATCTTCTATTTTCATAAAGTTTCAGTTTTTAAAACGACCTAAAAAGACTCGAAATCTTCAAAATCTGCTAAGAATATTGTACCCCGTCTCACTGACGGTCGAAATAGGTCACGGCTCTATGAGCCTTGAACGATGGGAAATTAACCCACTTTGAACTACCAGAAGTTATATCATTTTCGTATACTTAAACTTATTCTAGAGGATAGATTTTGGTCGCTATCGACGATTCGATATCTCTTTTCGATCTCGATAAAGAATTTGAAGCCCGAACGATGGTATTTAGGAAGCCTCGAGCGAATTAAAATCGGTCTCGGTTTTGGGATAGAGAAGGAAAATAAATGAATTTTTGTTAATTTCTCGGGAACCGCTAAAGATATCGTTCTAGAGTCTTCGAATCTACTTTTTCCCTCTAGCATACTTTCGATTTCTAGCCCCTCGGAACCTAGACCTATACTCTGGATTTTTAAAAAAATTCTTAAAATGTAAGATTTACTTACCTCGAGTTCTCATACTCATTTTTCAGTTTTTTTCGTCGAATATCGCCTTACGAATGTTTACGTGACTATCTTTCACTCTCATCTTCGTTTTTCATCAAGTTTCAGTTCCTAAAACGACCCAAGACTGCCCTTTTGGCCCAAAATAATCTCAAACCTCGTCTCTCATTACGTAGAATTTGTGTCATTTCTATGATCGAATTTACAAAGGAAAAATTCTCCAACTCAAAACCTCCGGAACTTGTATCGTTTTCGTATATTTAAACTTACCTTAGGAAGAGGAAAAGCTGGAAACTGACCAATCGACATTTCTCCTTCAACTCGAGCCCCCTTCTTCGAGCGGAGCTTATTTTCTTGTCGAGTTCTAGACTAAATCTTATAGGCACCTCGCTCTCCGTACCTACCTCACCTGAATTTGCTCATTTTTCACATTTCTAGATCGAAAATAGCCACATGGCGATTTATAGGACGGTTTTTCGCCCTCATCTTTCATTTTCTTCAAGTTTCACGCCTCAAAAAGGCCTAAATCGTCAGTTTCGCTTTCGAAAATTTCCGACCCCGTCTCTCGAATTAATTCTGACGTTTCTCGGAACGACTTTTTGAATGGAAAATCCTCGGACTCGAAACTTCCGAAACTTTTATCGAATTAGTATATTTAGACTTATCCTAGACGGAAGATTTCGGTTGCGATGAGCGGCCCGAAGCTTCTTCTCCGTCCCGATCGAGAATTCCGAGCCGGAGCCGTCCCCCCTTCGAAGCCTTATGAAAAGTATTTTTGGTACCTCGGTTTTTCGACCGTTTCCGGCGAAAAACACGTTTTCGAACATATCTCGAAAACGGTTAAAGATATCGTCTCGGGGTCTTCGGATCTCCTCCTTCTCCCTCCCAAACTTTCCTTTCCCACCCCCTCCGCCCCTCGACTCGTCCTCTAGATCCTCCGATCGACCTTTAAAATTCCCGATTTAGTTAGGAAAAATACGTAATTTTCGGGAATTTTTTTAAATTATAAGGAATCGTCTTAAAAATCCTCTCGAACGCCTATTTAGTCCCGACGTCTTTCCCCTTTCCCCTCCCGTCCTCCACCGACCCCCCCCTATCTCCGTCTAGCCGGCGGGAGGCCGCCCTTCGGGCGATTTTTTTCCCTAAGTAAAAAATTTCCGTCGGTTACCATAGCGAAAAAATCAATTAGTAAAGTAAACTAACAGACCGAAGCGTACTCAACTTGGAACTACATCATCTTCAAACAGAGTACAAGGAGGTACCTCGAAAGAGAACTGAGGAAGGATGTGTCGATGATTTGCTGTGCTGAAAAACCTCATTCAGAAGAAGAAATAAGCATTACCCAAGCACCCTTGAGTTAGTTGAACAGCAATAATAATTTTAGTAGTATACTTGGTTGTGTACATTGTTACCAGACCACTTAACATTTGTGCCATTGATATATCCCGGTTATCTACAAAGAGTGATATCTTGAACAGTGACAGTGCTTTGAAAAGTTTAACAGGCATAAATAATTTTGATATTTTCAATTGAATAGAAGAGATGGTCATCAAAACTCTTGAAAACAAAACAAAAAACAGCAACTTTATTATACCTCAAACATTACACTTATTGTTAATAATTATTTTCACATAATAAAATATGTATCATATCTTGAAAAAATCATTTTAATTATGGATAATGAATTAAAACATCATTAATATGTTTACACCTGCTCCATGCTCCGACTTTACAAGAATATACCATACTTTTTTTTAAGTTCACCATTCTCCACATTAATATGGGCCATCAATTTTTTGTGGTTCTGAATTAAGGGCACCACTTTGTAAACATAAAGAACAAATGTCTATAAAATGGGACCACAATTTGGTTTGTCATACATGATTACATGATCTACATTTAGAACCTCTTCTCCTTCTACAAGGATTCTAGAATTAGGAGTTGAAGCTCTTATGTACTCCAGAAATTGCATCAATCGCATGTGGTCTGGAAGAGACAAGTCGTATTTTTCAGAGCGCAGCAAAGCGAAAAAATATCAGCCTGAGAGTTTATCTCTCAGGTTTTTCATACAAATAAAACAATCAATCAATATGTTCTTATCAAGAGTAAACACATTATGGTGCCAATATGAATCTAATGGAAGATTTCCAAACATAAAAGAAATTTATGCTTGGATTTTTGGTGTTCTGAATAAAAATCATCCAGAGTTCGAAGAAAAATTAGAGGGATTTCAGCCAGACCCAAAAGGATTTTTTTTGAAATTTATAGAACCCAATATTTGTCAAGAAATTATCGATGCTACCAATGGTAAACAAGAAGTAAATCTATCGGATGGTACACAGTGTTATGTGAAAATAGATCATGCTGGAATAGGTTTAAGAAGGATCAGGATATTAAGATTACCTTTTGAGACGGTTGATCAAGAAATTGCAAGAGTACTGGAAAATTATGGAAAGATCACTAGTATCGAATATGAGTATTGGACAGATAAATGGCGTCAAAATGGGAATCCAACTAAGAAATATAAATCTGGAGGTCGCATAATTATGATGCAACTTGAGAAACATATACCGAATTTTTTGAGAATAGCAGGAGAAAGAGCTTTAATAACATATTTTGGACAACCCAAAATATGTTCCTATTGTGCCTCTACTGAGCACTTAATTGCCAATTGCGAAAAAAGAATAACGCCACGATCTTACAGTGCAGCCTTACAAAATTCGGCATCAGTGGTTAACAGTAATGATGAAATCACCAATGAAGCAGAAATAGAACGATATCTAGAAGATTTGATGGAGGAAGATGTAATTAGAACACCAATGCGGAACCAACCTGAAAGTGGCAAGGAAAGTGGAGAAGCCAAAGCTGACAGTATTAAAACCATAGTATCTGTAGAGAACAAAGAAGCATCAAGACCTGCTATACCCAAGAAGGATAAATATGAAAGGGAGGATGATACGGATGGTAAAATACATGACACAAATGACCAGAATAGAGAGAAAATTGTAAGACTTCGCTCATGTACTAGTGAAGAGGAAGAAAGACAAGGGCAAGAATCTGCTCCAGTTGTTCCTAATGGGAGTCCAAAAAAATTGAGGAAGAAAAAAAGCAAAACTGACTCCAATTGGAAATTACTCGGTTATCAAAATGGTGAAGCAGTATTGAGCCAAGACGACATAACCTCCCTCTTATAAAAATGGACGTAAGTATGCAGAATTATCACAACCCTTAATATTAATGGTATACGGAGCAGACACACACATGAAGTACTAAAGGATTTTGTTCGGAAACTAGACATAGACATTTTGTGCTTGCAAGAGGTAAATTTGGATAACTTGAGCTTTATATATAATTATGACTATTTAAGTAACCCTGGAGATAATGATAGAGGAACAGCTATAATGTTCAGAAACGGTTTTGACCCCAAGGATATACTTCACAGTGACGATGGAAGGATTTTGTCGGCAACATTCAACGGAATAAGGGTGGTAAATATATATGCTCCAAGTGGGAGTAAGGGAGCATCACAACGCAACTATATGTTTAAGGATTCGTTATTACCACATATAAATTTCGAATGTAAAAAAATACTACTGTTGGGTGACTTCAATTGTGTGCTTTCTGATAAAGACCAAACAAGTGTTTACAAGAACAAATGCGCTACACTACATCAATTAGTTCAAAATCTGAGGATGTGTGATGCTTGGGAGAAACAACATGGAAATTTTGTAAAATTTACATACCACAGGGAAAATACATCATCTAGAATAGATCGTATCTTTATCACAAATAATCTTAAGGAGAACATCAAAGATGTTTATGTTACCCCCATATCCTGCAGCGATCATGATAGTGTAACGTTGAAATACACTGAAAGCCATGATCTATTCATTGCAGGGAAAAGCTTCTGGAAGATCAACAACGCGCTGTTGAAAGATTCAAATTTAACAGCAGAATTCAGCGAAAATATATCCACAATGAATGTGTCCTTATACAATAGGAACTTCATCAAGTGGTGGTATACCACCCTTAAGAAAGAAGTGAAAAGCTACTACACATTTCATTCAATAGAAAAAGCAAAAATCCGAAATTCCACAATAGGTCTTTATCAACAATTACTGAAAGAATATACAGAGGAACATAACCAGGGAACAAACAGAATAGAAGAAATAAAACATATAAAACAAAAGATAAATTCGTTCTATGAGAAAAAATTGAATGAAATGCTAGATTACCCTGGAATTAAGAACACTTGCCATGAAGAAAAAATGTCAATGTTCCATCTGGCAAAATTAAGGAAAACATCTAACAAAATGATGAGACTAAATAAAAACAGACAGCCAATGGAACAAACAGAATTACTTAAAGAGACAGAAGAACACTTTAAAAAATTATTTAAAAATATTAACCTATCCAAAGACCCAGAAACCATACTGAAATACGTTGATAGAAGATTAGATGACCGGGAATCTATCGATATGGAGGGACCAATAACTGAGCAAGAAGTGAGAGAGATCATAAAATCAAGTTCAAAGAAGAGAATGCCTGGCCCTGATGGTATATCGTATGAATTTTATAAAGCACATGAAACATTTGTGGTACCTGAATTGACTCTATAACCTACTGTTGAATGGAGATAATAACTTCCCAAAAGAACTATCAGAGGGTATAATTACTCTCATTCCAAAAAACAAGTCACCAAATTCACTAGATGATTTTAGACCTATTACACTGCTCAACTGTGATATAAAAATATTAATGAAAATTATAAGCAATAGACTAAGTCCACACTTGGAGAAATTAATATCCAACTCTCAGACAATGGGCCTTCATGATGCGAACATTTTTGAAAACTTAGAAGAGATTACTGCAATTATAGAATATAGTAATCAATTTCCTGCAAGAAGTATAGCCATTTAGGGAATTGACTTTGAAAAAGCGTTCGATTCAGTGTCACATGACTTTCTGTGGGCAGTTTTGAAGAAACAAAATCTATCTGATAAGTTGATTAATCTGATCAAGACAATTTACTCCTGCGCAACATCGAAAGTTCTGATCAATGGTTACTTCACAAAAAGTATAAATATCCAGCAATCTGTTAGACAGGGATGTCCACTTTCAATGTCACTCTTTAAGCTGGTTCTGAATCCATTAATATGTATGTTGGAAAAAAAACTTCCCCAAATTATTCTATTAGGAAAAAAAATTACCTGCAAAGCGTATGCTGATTACTTAAACATATATCTGACGAACTCAGAAGGACTAGATGTCACCAAAAATTCTCTCAAAAAATATTGTGAAACCTCAAATATAAAAGCGAACAAAAAGAAAAGTAAGCGGATTAATATTAACATCATAATTGACAACCATCACGTCACCGAATTTCAATTAGTCAACAGTCTTAAAATTTTGGGAGTAAAGTTTTCGACATCTATTAAAGACACAATAAATCAAAATTGGGATGCAGCATGTAATCGTCTGAAAACCATGTTATATTCAAATAGCCTGAGAAATTTAAACATATTCCAAAAAACGTGGAATATAAACACATACGCACTATCCAAAATTTGGTATCTGGCACACACAATTCCACCAGCAAACAAACATATTGCGCAGATTGATCAAATTATCGGAAAATACCTCTGGAAAGGAAATCTATATAGGGTTGGTCGGAAGCAACTATCACTACCACCAAACAAAGGAGGAACTGGGCTTATAGCGACTAGAGAAAAATGTGATGCATTCATAATAAGCCGTATATTATATGGAAGCGGACTGCCTACAGTTTTCTACCCTCAGAATGGAAGTCGACCCTTTATAAAGTCTTGAATGAGATAATACCAACGAAGGACAGACAGCTCAGACATGGTATAACCGATAGCCAAAACTGTGAAAATTGTGAACAATGCGATACTTTAACTCATAGAATTCAGGATTGTGGTACCAGTAAACATGTGTGGGACTGGGTGAAGAATAAGTGCATAAAACATTGTGATGTTAACCCTAATGAAACAAACTGGTTGAAAGTGTTTGTGTCCGGTGTAGGTCAAAGAAAAAAAAATGCACTGACGTGAAGTCAGTACTCTTTGGCGCGCGTGTTCACGGTGGCTAATTTGAATTGAATGATGAGTACTTCAAGCTCAGTGGATAGAGCGAGCCGAAGATCTACCCAAAGGATAGTGGACACCATTCACTGTCGTTTCAAAAATTAACAGTGCTGTATCTAAGCTGCCATCAGGATAGAGTAATAAAGTTGGAAGAGAACACAACTGACTCTCCTTAGTCGCAAAAGCTGCTAGAAGATTTGGGAGGGTCAGTATAATCCTAATCATGTTTATAGCAGGCGCGCCAAAGCAGATTGACTTTTTACACTTTTTCTTTCATTGTTAAGTCAATTTGCTTTTGCGCGCGTGCAATAAACATGATTAGGATTATACTGACCCTCCCAAATCTTCTAGCAGCTTTTGCGACTAAGGAGAGTCAGTTGTGTTCTCTTCCAACTTTATTACTCTAACCTGATGGCAGCTTAGATACAGCACTGTTAATTTTTGAAAAGACAGTGAATGGTGTCCACTATCCTTTGGGTAGATCTTCGGCTCGCTCTATCCACTGAGCTTGAAGTACTCATCATGCAATTCAAATTAGCCACCGTGAACACGCGCGCCAAAGAGTACTGACTTCACGTCAGTGCTTTTTTTTATTTTTTCAAGTTCCTTTAACAAATATAGCTATCAATACAGTTTGACTGTTAGCTTTACCGTAGATCGAAAAAAATTGCGGTTGTGGGACCTCTGTTAGGAACGCAATTGCCTCTTCTCCGAATCCGAACGTATTTTAATTTAGATCATCATTCTGCTGGTTCCTGCCGACACGTGTTTCTGCTAGTTGGCTTCTTCAGGACAGGGCAACCAAGAAACCAAGAAAAAGGTGGAAAGATAACTGAAAACAGGCGACACCACAACAGGAGCGAGTAACCAATTTGTGCCTTCAGCTCTAGGACCTCCAATTCGGAGGTAAACTATGGCATCGGCACGAAGGAAGCATAAGATACCTGTGCGATGCGACCTAAACCCGAGGATATTTATTAAATATCCTTCCAACATAACCCATACAACCCAAAAACAGGCGCTTCTCTTCTGCGCATGCGCAAACTATAGCGGCTGCAAGTCCTCCGAAAATCACACACCTTACAAAAAAGTCCGATTCTCCAACACTAGAGGTTCAGGAGATATTGCATCTTGAATCCACGCATGCGCAGACCCTCACCAGTGGATACTATTGAAGAATAGCATCCGCCACCCCAAAATCCCAATCCTCTCCGACGAAAATACCAGCAGTTAAATCACTGATGGTCTGCTCATGCGCATAACGAAAATGCCCGTAAGGGGTAACATCGATTTCAAAATTAGCCCCAGGACCACGGTACGAACACTTCAATTCGGAAACAACGCTACATCCCCCAAACTGACTTGCCGTGCACTGAATATCCATGAATATTCTTTTAAAACCTCACAATATTGGCTCAGCACTCCCGACATAACCCATACAACCCAAAAACAGTCACTTCTCTTCTGCGCATGCGCAATCTACTTGCGGCTTAAAGTCCTCTCAAAATCACACGCCTTACAAAAAACTCCGATTCTCCAACACTAGTGGTTCGGGAGATATCACATCTTTAATCCACGCATGCGCAGACCCTCAACAGGCGATTCTATGAAGGAATAGCATCCGCAACCCCAAAACCTCAATCATCTCTGACGAAAACACCACCAGTTAAATCTCTGATGGTCTGCTCATGCGCATAACGAAAAATGCCTGTAAGGGGTAACATCAATTCCAAAATCAGCCCCAGGGCCACGGTACGGACACTTTAACTCGGAAACAACGCTACATCCCCTAAACTGACTTGTCCTTGCACTGAATTGCTATGAATATTCTTTCAAAACCTCACAATATCGACTCAGCACTCCCAACATAACCCATCCAACCCAAAAACAGTCACTTCTCTTCTGCGCATGCGCAATCTCTTCGCGGCTAAAAGTCCTCTCAAAATAACACACCTTACAAAAAACTCCGATTCTCCAACACTAGTGGTTCGGGAGATATCGCATCTTTAATCTACGCATGCGCAGACCCTCATCAGGAATAAGGATTCTATGGAGGAATAGCATCCGCCACCCCAAAACCCCAATCCTCTCTGACGAAAACTACAGCAGTTAAATGACTTCTCATCTGCGCATGCGCACAACGAAAAATGCCCAGATAGGGCAGCATGAACCTCAAAAAAATAGGTTTCGGCATTTTAAGCAAAATATTCCACAAAATAGTAGTAATTTTTTGATTTTTTTCATGTCACGTGATCTTCACGAAATTTTGCAAAAGTGTTTGCATTGGTCTTTTGCATCTAACTACTGAGTTTCAATTTAATCAGATCAGTATTTTTCGAGTTATCGTGAAAACAAAATTTTAAAATTTTTGAAATTTTTTTTTGCCACTTTAGGGACGTCCGGTCAAAACAAAACTTCGCAGGCAGATGAAGGTCATGATTCTACAATTTGATGCCAAATTTCAGAAAGATCGAGTGCACGGTTCCGGAAATATTCATAAAAAACGTTTTGACTAAAAACGGCCTTAACTCCGAAACCGCTCGGTGGATTTCACCCGTTAACGAACTTGTCCGAGATATTTACGCAACAAAACTACTCTGAAAATTTCAACGCTCTAAGTCGTTCCGTTCGAGAGTTATCGTGCTTACGGCCGGCCGGCCGGACGGACAGAATTGAATTTGACCTCGAATTCTTTATCAGGGAGTCGAACCCAATCGTTTGAGACCATTTTCGAAAAAAAATTCGAAAAATACTGACATTGTGACGAAATGATAGCACGCTGTTCCTTGCGGAACACGCGCGCAAAAAGTGCAATAGTTTGGTTTATAGCAGCGATGATATATTTCAATATTGATGTGATGAAACCGAAAACATTACCCAACTTCATAAAAATAATAAGACGGGAAAGATTCAAGATAATAAATAGAGGACAGTCTAATATATTTGGAAAGCACATATTTTGTTTTTGAACTGTTTTATGTTTTTTTATTTTGTCACTATTATGCTGTTCAGGAATATAATCAATTATTTATGAAATAAATGGAAAAAAAAATTAATACATTTATATAATTATTAGAGATAACTGTAGTACTTTAGGAACTCATTTTGTACCTAAATATGTATTATTGTATTTAGTTGTAATATTTAAATTCAATTAGGTTATGTTTCTGTCAGTTCGAAATAATCTGTCGTCGGATTTTGTCGTTCCAGGAAATATAGGGAAAGGGAAATTTTGAACGACAGTCGTTGCTTTTGAACGACAAAATCCTCGAAATTTTGGACGACAAAATCGTTGGTTTTCGACGACAAAATCGTCTCATGAATTTTCGCCTTAAGCATCGCCAGTGAATTTTAGTAATATCTGACGTTTCAATTTACTGCTCAGTACTGTTCAGGAATACTTATCGGAACACGGCAATAGAAGAATAACAACAAACATTCAGATGTGTATATCTCCAAAATCATTTTGCCGGTTATGCCTGTTGAGGAACTCAAATGTCGCACACAAAGAATTGTTGAAGAAAAGAAAATATTTTTTTTTTTTAGTGAACCGCACGAACCGCGTTGACATTCAACAACTGATAACCAATCGGCACAGTATTTTTTGAGTTACTAAGGAAACAATAATTACCAGGTCAAAATTTCATTTTGTCAATAATTCCTAAAATACAGTGCCGATCGAACTAGAAATGGGTAATAGCTCATAAATGTTGGCTTGAAGGTATATGCGAAAATCGGAATCTAAAAACTAGTCTCTAAAATGTGTAGGTATATGACATTTGAAATTTTTTTTTTCTAGTGATAGGATCATCACGAAATTTTGTGAGGGTTTGCACGTCAGCATTCTTATAGCGTTTTCCATTGAATTGACACGCTCGGGGCACTCAGAGTCTGTTCACCGACACTGATCGAATTCTGTCAAAAAAAAAATTCTGTGTGCAATCTCAATAGAAAATAATTCTTCCCTGCCTTTTCATTTTTGAAGTGAAGTATTGGAATTCTTCATCACTTTCGCTACTACAGCTGCCAATTTTCTCCACGAAGGCACCAAGTACTAGTATTATAGTATTATTTTCGAAGAACGAAAATCAACTCTTCAAAGAATAGATAAACATAACCTTATATTTCGAATTGTTCTGCCAAGATACGAGCTTTCAAACGCGAGCGAAAATAATTGCACTAAGTGCAATCGGTTTTGCCCTGACAAGTCAATGGAATATAAATTATTGACCTCAGTTTCCCAATGGAAAACGAAATAAAACTACTGATCAAGTTACAATTCTATGGGATCCTCATTTTTCAAGTTATTGAGGTAACAATATTTCAGATGGGTATACAGCTCCGAAACCGTTGGCCCGAATATGCCCATTGACCTGGAATTCTTCAACAGTGAGTTGAACCCAGTCGTTTGAGACTATTTTCGGCAAAGTATACCAAAATCAGACATTCGGGCGACTTCTCCAGACAAGATCATACTACATCGCCGTGTCGACGAAACGCGTCACAATTCAAGAAACAAGTGTAAACGGTAAATGATTTTTTATTTGAGTTAATATAAATTTTCTTTGAGTAAAAGCTGCCAGAAACTAGTTGTTTGACTGCGCTAAAATTCTGTTCAAGCAAACATTTTACGATTGAGTACCAAATTTAAGTTCGATCGGTGCTGTATTTTAGGAATTGTGAAAATAAAATTTTGACCAGGTATCAGGATATTACTTCCTAGTAACTAAAAATTACAGAACTGAATTAATTGAAAGTTAGTGAGCAGTGCCGGAGGCACAAATTTTTGCAAAAAATCGTGAGGAAAAAAAAAATTTTCTTTTATTCAAAAATTCTCTACGTGAATAAACATGTTGCCATTAGCTCCCGACTCCTCGTCGGTGCTTTTCTCGAATTTTGTGCCGTTTACAACATAATAATTCTTGAGCATCAGTCTGTATATTATTCACATATCAAGCGAACTCTGCCTTCACAGACATCACACATGAATGTATTTAGAACCGCCATCTGCAATAGTGGGATATTTAGTAGATGGCACTGATGGCAGCCTGGCTGCGCCCGATTACAGCCGTCTATGGACATACAGAATCATTGTATATAGATAACATACATAACATTGTTATCTATATACAATGCAGAATAGCTTTCACGACGAGAAATATACCGCAGATATGATTTTTGCGCGTATGTTCTGGGGAACATCGCGTTATCATTTTGCCCAAAAGTCTGTAACTTTCGAATTTTTTTACGAAAATGGTCTCAAACGATTTGGTTCGACTCCCAATGAAGAATTCGAGCTCAAATTTGATTCTGTCCGGCCGTTGCCACGATAACTTGAGAACGGAAAGACCTAGCGAATTGAAATTTTCAGGGTAGGTGGCGCATCTCAATACGACGGACAAGTTCGTTAATGGGCATAATGGGCCCAATGGTTTCCGAGTAATAATTTTGTTTTCAACCAATATAGATCCGATCGAATTGACACTTGGTGAATATTTGTAGAATATAAACCTTAGCACGTTTGTGAAATTTTGTGAGAATCGTATCGCTAGAAAATTATTAAAAAATATTTTTGTTGTCACGATAACTTGAGAACGGAAAGAGATAGCGGCTTGAAATTTTCAGGTTAGGATGTGCACCAGAACGCAACATTCTAGTTTGTTTATGAACATAATCGGCCAAACGGTTTTAGAGTTATGGCCATCTGAAATTTGGTTGTTTTTTGTTCCTCATTAACTCGAAAAATACTAAACTGATTGAATTCAAACATGGTAATTAGTTGTAGAATGCCAACGCGAAAATTCTCGCAAAATTTCGTGAGGATAGTATTTGTAGAAAATTTTTAAAAAATCATTGAAAAAAAAATTCTATTCATCAGTAACTATTCGTCTGAAATTTTGCAAGAGCCCTTAGAACCCAACTCTACTGCCAAGTTTCAAGTTTTAACACGATCGGCTAAAAATTTTTGGAGATTCGAGCAGCCTTGTGCGAGTTCAGTAGATGGGTGACCGTTGCCTCGATAACTTTCAAACGAAAGGAGATAGGGACTTGCAATTTTCAGGGTAGGTTGCGTATCCGAATGGGAGAGTCGAGTTCGTTTTTAGGCATAATCGTTTCAACGGTTTTCGAGTTATACCCACCTGGAATATGGTTTCCTTGGTAACTCAAAAAATAAATATTCGATCGAATTGAAGCTTGGTAACTAGTAGTAGAAAATCAACATAAAGACGTGTTTAGAATTTTGTAAGAACCGTACCCCTAGAAAATTTGAAAAAAATTGGTTCAAGCACTGACGTCAGAAGCTTTTGCTCGTATGTTCTATTGTCCATTCTTCTGTATCACCCTTAATCGAATTTACCATGGTAAATTATGTTGTCCATTCTCCTGTATTGGACACTTAATTCAATTTACCATGGTAAATTCGAATTAAGAGACAACACATACGTAAAATCTTCTGACTTCACGTCAGTGCTTGAATCAATTTTTTAATTCTGTATTATTATGCTTGGAACAAAATATTTGTTACAAAGAAAATATAACGATTCTTGTTTCAATAATTTTAATCAGAAAGAAATATAGCACAGTGCTAATCCAAAATATCTCAGTTTGGTGCCTTCTTGTTCACATTATTAATGAAAGCTTTCAACGTTTCTGGTTTTCTCCCGCTCAATTCATGATTAGCTGCTATTACCTCCTTACATTTCTCTAATGAGGGAAGTTTTTTGGATTTCAAAAAGGCTGCAAATTTACGTTCCACCAATAATTTTTCACTTGTTGACCAAGCCTTTCTACCTAAAATAAATTAAAGAGTTGAAAACAGAACGCATAACATATTATGTAGGTACGGTACTTGAGTGTTTCCTGTTGCTCTTAAGTTTTTTGGTTTGATATGCCACAAAAGATTTTATCTGAGGAGGAGTACGGCTCTTGAGGCATATATTCTCTGCCCTACATTTATGGCATTCATCAAAAGTTGGTACAATGCTCTGCTCAATATAATCTCCAAAACTGTTATTAATGGCTTCGATCTCTGGTAATGTCCAGGATACTCGTTTTTGTTTACCTGTAATTAATTCATTGCACACATGTTGATCATTAAATTCACACCTCATATCATAAGAAATTTTTACTTCCAATTAGATGAATAGTTTGCTTCATGAAAATATTTACTATTTCCATGCTAGAATTAATATAATCCATGCGAGTCTCACAGCTATTGAAGCCTTTCAGATAGATTCAGAGCACCGAAAATGATTGGGGCTATTTACGAATTATAAAATGATAGACCTTGAACGTTCTAATCTAATGGATATTCTGGACAAGAGGAGCTTCATTTAATCTATTTTCACTCATAACAATTTTTCATAATTATGGAAAAGGTTCTGGTTCGATTCAGCAAAATTTAATTAGCATACTTTAGCTGGGATTCTGTTTTTGAATTTCACTTCTTTTGAAAAGCAATCCTATGGCGTACACTGATATACAAGATATATAGTTTTGATTGAGGCGAGTTAAATACAACCAAAAATTTAAATGTGTCAATCAATTATTGATGGAGTTTTCAGAAGAAATTGAATTGGACAAATAGTTTCATGAGCGAAAGTTGATGTTGAGAGTTTATTATATTTTGAATAATTCAAAATATAATAGGGATTCTTCTTGTTAAAACACTAAAACCAGGCCAACATTTTGTGAAAGAGAAAATGCTATAGAATTTTTTAGAAATCAATGATATGGATCATATCGGACCCCTTGGAAGTTAGGAAGTATGTGAAACCGATTGTTGCAGGCAAAGTATGGAATGATAGGAAAAAATATAGCATACTAGTAAACGTTGTTCTAGGAATTTAACTAAAATCAGCAAACTAAGAATATTTTCAAATTCATTACTATGGTAAAAATAGAAAAAAGGAGACAAGTTGTTCTTGAAATATTTCAGCAAACCAATGTCATTGAAAGAATTCTTCAAATACGTTTTGAATGACATATAATCACATAAATATAAACGTATATACATATTTTGTAAACATATAAAAAAACTGTTTTTACCATAGTAATTATTATTATTATTAATGCTAGAAGGTCACCCCAAATATATTGTCTTTCAATGCAATTCATTTAATATATCTAGTGATAGTACGATTTCTGATTGCTTTCCTTATATATTATATTTTCTGAAGTATTTGAAAAAGGTAAAAACTAAATAATTAGTGCTCATAATTAAGATCTATAAATTTTTCAAATACTTATTTAAAATTTAGTCATTATGTTAATCTTAGACTAGGCCTTACCTAGTCTAAGATGCAAATAGAACCAACCTGAGTCATTGAGTGAAGGGATCTCCTGATTATTTGGACTGAATTGGTTTATGGTTGTTCTATCTTGCGACATTGAAATGTCATCACTAGCGATTTCTTCATGGCTTATTCGTGTAGATACAACTTCAAGCATATTATTATTTCCATCAGAAAAACCCAAATCTTTTTCAACAACTGGCTCATCATAGTCGTCATATTCACCAAGCGCCTTCAATAAAATGTTTGTAACTACTGGCAACTCTCTACCAATAGACTGCCGATAAATCTTTTTATGAATGTCAATATGATGTCCTAGGTGATTAGCCATGTCTTCAACTAGTGGTTCTGATAATTTATACAACGAACAGGCTGTTGCTATTTGTTTTCTCAGTTCTGTTCCTCGTAATCTTGTGGGATTAGGAGCACCACATGCCTTTGCATAATATCGCATAAGGTTACATGCTTTTAAAGTAACATGAGATCTTCCAGGTACCCCAAACAAGTAAGGATTGCTTCTTGGAACGCCATATTGGTCTCTATAGTCCAATAACACCTCAATACAATTTATAAGTTCCCTACTCAAAATGACGGTTACTTGACGATTTAATTTACCTCTGATAAAAAAGCGAGCGTAGTTCCTCGACAAATATTTCATGCTCTCCTTGAATTCATCTTTCAAAATATCATCGGTGTCAACAAACTGGAAGGACTTGAAGTCTTGAACTAAAATTCTTTCAATCTCTCCTGCACGTCTTCGATTAAATAACTGCAATGAGATGAGTGTGTAGCCAGCCAGATTTTTCCATGCCTTTTGATCGAATCCTGATTTTAGAATTTGTAATGCTTCAGCTCTTCCTTTTTCTAGAAATGATTTTAGAGCATTAATATCTTCAGCAGTTGGTAAAAGTACTTTTTTGTGTCTCTTCGTTTCACTTTGATTTTCTGACACAGTTTTGTTGATATCAGTTTTGAAGCCATCATTTATGAGATCTAGCAAGTCGCGAGTTGCATCTCTTTTACCATTGTTTCCTTCCTTTATAGCTTCTGTCTGTATCAATGTGGTGATCTCTTTGATATGCAGCCCCAAATTGTAAGCTGTAGATGGAGCTTTGTATGTTCCTGTCATTTCATTAAATCCTGCCACATTATTTATAGATTTTACTATGGTGTCATAATTTCGAGGTTGAATTATGTCTCTAACGTTTTTCAGGGTTTCATCAATTTTTTTCGACTGGAGAATGAATTTTCCTATTTCTCTCAACCTTGATCGAATCATATGGTTATTTCGTTGATCCCGATACCTCCTACACAATTTGTTCCCATACAAAATGCATACCTCATCATAGACAATGGTTTCAGTTACCGAATCTTGTTTATTATAAGCCAATATCTCCTTCACTAGTCTAGGACTGGCCTTTTCGTGCACGTGCATTTGAATTTGTCTACTCCTAACTAATGTGTCTTTTTTGCCTTTTTCTTTTGTAGCACACTTGGCTACGTGAGATCTGAGTGAAAGTTTCGAGAACATTTCTTTGCAATTGGGACAAGCCATATAATGATTACCACTTCTGTTCTTTATAGCGGAAGGTCTTCTACGTACAATCAAGGTTCCACTATTTATTTCTGGGTTTGTGTTGTATAGGTGTTGAGCCTGCCTTCTGATTAAAGCCAATTTCTCTTTCCGTTCTGCATGACCTAAAATTAAACAAAATGCCGATAAAATTTAAACATCATGCCATGAAGTACGTGGAAGAGCTTAGTGATATTAAGTGATTGACAGGGCAGAACGATGACTATTAACTGCCATATCAATTGTTACAAATTTTTTTACAGAACCCCTAGAGGGGTCCATGTCAATTGACATATCTTAATAACCGCATATAGAAAGAAAGCATAGAAGTAATTAACATTATGAAATAAATGTGTATTTGTCTCGATTTATTTCCATATCATCGACTTAATATTAAAATAGAGGGACCATCAGCTCATTCTCCTTAACTATGATTCGCTATATACAGGGTGAGTCTTTAAGTTGTACATTAATTTTAACCATAGATCCATATCATCAAATGAAACACTTTTGTCGTCTACCGTTTTTCCAAATTCAACTCAGGTAGAAAGATACGGGCTGTTGAAATTTCGAAAAAAAAATCAGTTTTTATTTGGTAGCTTTCATATCCTTTATGTGAATTGGATGAATGTGGGTGTGAAGTTTCCCATAACTATGATACATATTTTCCACATATTAGTCTTTGCCTACTTCTACTGGTTTTCTAGTTGAAGACTCATGGATTCATAAAACTGAACGAAATTAGCAAACCGAAAGCAGATAAGGTTTTTTTTGAACCATTCAAGGAATATTCAATCGTTTTAGAACATTAAATTATTCATCATCATTTCTCCTCAAACGCAACTTTGGAATATCGCATAAAGTTGTAATCCATGTTACCATACCTTCTCCTCGTTAACCATAAATTCATATATCATTGTGAAATCTGCAAATGCTTATAACTTTTTACCTGAGCGGAATTTGAAAAAAAATGGTAAATGAAAAGTGCTTCATTTGATGAGAAGAATCTTCACACCAAAATCCATTCCATTCTGAATTATTATTTCAAAGTTTCAAAAGTAAAACTGATTTTTTTCAGCAATTTCAACAGCCTGTATTTTTTTACCTGAGTCGAATTTGAAAAAATGGTGAATGGAAAGTGTTTTATTTGATGATCGGAATCTATGTTTTAAATTAATGAACAACTCAAAGACTCCAACCTGTGTATTCCTAACATGCCTTTGGTAATTTCACAATAATCAAAAAGTATATTCACCTTTAGGTAATTTTGAAATATCTTCCACTTCCCTCCTACTCTTATGAACAGTCATAATGTGTCTTCCAAAGTTGGTTACCAGTTTCATACAGTAAGTACAGTAATATTTTTTCTTATGACTTCTAGATGTGGACACATCTAATACCTTATTCCCCAGGCGAATCACATGAGAATTCACATCTGAAAAACAGTCAATTAATTACCATATTCCGTAAGAAAGTGTTTATCAAACTTGAAAACATCGAAATTGGTTGATACTTTTTCACATTCTGTGAATCTGAAGCTGAAAATGAGGTAGTATTCTTCTGGGTTTTATGTCCCAATTCAGGAAATTTATTAGCCAATGACATGGTACTAGGGAAAAATGGATCCTTACTACAGTTTGTGCGACAAAATAGTACATGAAAAGGCTGATGGCTACCAGTTCTGACCTGAGGAACACTCAGAGTCACTCTACTAGTCAGCTGAGGACAATCGACCATTGAGGCAATTATAAAGGCAATGTAGATCATGGTGAACCCTGCGAGTCTCCAATGGAAGTAGACCTACATCACGATAGAGGTCCAGATAGGTGCTCTCATTGTTGAAGAATTTAAAGTTTATATGACAAAGAAACTTCCTCTGTTCTCTCTCGATTCTTGCAGAATGCACCTCATGATATGGACTCCACACAGAGGATGCATACTCAAGATGAGATCTAACCAGACTACAAAAAAGCATTCTAATCGTACGGATGGAATGAAAATCATGAGTATTCCTCTTTGTAAACCCGAGCATTCTAAAGGCTTTGTTTATAATTAAGTTGATGTGATCAGCATAGGACAACTCAGGGTTAAGTATGATACTAAGGTCCTTTATTGTATCGCATGTTACAAGAATTTCGTAACTTAATGAGATAAGTATAACGTTTAAGGGAGAAAATCATGAGTCCGCACTTAAGACACGTTAAGTTCCATGGAAATACATATTCCATATGAGAATTGAGGGGAAAGGTCCATACCTTACATACATCTGAGATTTTTCAGTTTGGGTGGCTGTTACCTAATGAAAATTTTTAGAGTGAATCCATTCATCCTTCAATTGATACACCTGATATGCAATGTGTATAGAAATTTCGCACTTTTTCTAAAAACTTGGTATGATAAAGATCAAGTACTTACTTAGTCTTTTAGTTGTGGCTTGTGATTCATTGACAACATTCGTCTCAGCATTATGTAGACTCTCTTCTTTAGTTGTATCAATAATTATAGATTCCAAAACAATGATATCACTTGGATTGAAGTTAGTAGAGGATGTGGTAGCTTGAACAAATGGATGTTGCGAATTACCTCCTGGGTTCATTTCTTGAACATATTGAGGAGAGATTTCCATCAATTGCCCGTCATCTAATACTTCAAAGTCGTATATCTCTGTGCAGCCATCCAAAGAATGATCTGGTAATACATCTTCACTAAGATTATCATTATTCAAATTGACGAAAGGATCACCACGGTTGAGTTTATTGACTATATCCATCAACACAGGTTTTTGAGCTGAAAAAATTACAAACATGTTGGAAAAGTACTAAAAATTTACCATCACTAATCACTACTGCATTGCTATATATCATTGCTGCCCAGACTGCAGGTAATGCAGTCACTGTACAATGCGTATTTTCTTCGAAATACTTGAAAAAATCGAAAATTAGGAGGGGCGTTAAACTGCAAAATTATCAAAAACCGATAATTAACTGCAAAATTACCTGCATTTGGTCGGTTTCAGAAAGGATAGTATTGTATGAAATAATGAATCAAATGAAACGAAATAACTTACCATGCCTACAAATAATTTCCGCCTCGTACCAATAATTTTTATAACGTGCTTTCAGTTTATCCTTCGAAAATCTGAGATCATCTTCGGTATTCACATGAAATAGTCCATCACAATTGAATTTCACCAGAATATACATGATCATTCACACTCCGTAACAAATGAGATAATTCCAATTCGTACTTTCTAAATCCTGTACCTATACACAAGGAAACCGAATGGGCGAATGCCAAAGACAAATTGAAATGAATAATGAATGTTAAAGACGTTAAAATTCGGTAAACTGTATGATTATTCCCGCGGTTTTTTTTACGTACTACGTAGATAGTCCTGCAAGCTGCAAGGGGTGGACGCATATATTTATTATATTTGACCATATATGGTAATACTGCAATGCTAAATGGACGAGACCATTTTTCTCAGGAGCGTGGGAAAATAATAGGTGGTTCCCCGAGTAGGGAAAGAGATCTACAGAACTACAGATCTACTATCAATTTCAACTACATCAGAATCAGAAATTTATTTCAGAATAGAATATTAATTTTGTTTTTGGGAGTCAACCGATCCATACGAAAATTCGCACAAACGAAATAATCATCATTGCACATCCAAATATGTTTTCAACTACACCCAAAAATTTAGATATTTCTTTAAAAATGAAAAACAACTGGAATTTTCATTCCAAATTTTGTCAGTCTAACGATCTGCTCCATAGAAAATTTTTTAAATCAAATGAGGTGCTCGACAGTGTGAGACGAAACCGAATTGGTCAGTCGCACACGGAAAAGCTCACTTTCAGGACTGGTAATGAAATATACTATTATCATTGTATGAGGGTGTAATCTTTATACAATGCTTGTATTTCATACTCAATCGTGAAGAAATAATGAGGTGAATTTAACTTTTTCTCGATATTTACCACCGTAATGAAATATTTTATCAGACTAGCCGGCAGACACACATTTCGTAAATATCAATAATTTTTTTCAAATATATAATTCCAATTCATATTTTGTCTGACAGGATTGTTCAATTTTTCCACCGCGACAAAATAACTTTTATTGTTTCCTTTTTTGAAGGGAATGAAAGTGTTGCTATGAAAACAATTAATCACTCGGCTTCGTTGTCCACAGCATCAGTTTATATCCTGTGGAAATAATTTTTGGCGCTCTTGTTCCTCGGAACAGAGTGCTTATAAATTTGCCCAAAAGTCTGTAATTTTCGAATTTTTGGCTAAAAATGGCCTTAACGATTTGGTTCGACTCACTGATCAATGGTCAAAATCGAATCTGTCCGGCGGGTCAGCTGGTCCATCCGTTGACACGAAAACTCTCGATTGAATTAGAAAGATGACGTGGGATGACGTTATTTGCGGTCAACGAATTACTTAAAATTTTCAGCAACATAAAACAATTCATTATAGTTTTTGATTCTAATAAAAAGTAGGAGAAATTGAGTTGTATGATGCTGCTTCTTAGCCGACGATAAAAAACATTTTGAATGTTTGGAAACAGCATTTTTTTGTTAGGAGAATATGTGACTTTCCATGGCTTAGCTCATATTCTACCTGTGCTTATTACTCCTTACTGCGCTACATTCGGCAAGCATACTAATAAAGTACGCCCTCAAAAGTCACACTTCTCCGCATGAAATGATATATTTTATTTTTATTTCTTTATTATACTGACCCTCCAAGGTCTTCCCCAAGAAGACTCATAAGCTCTTAAGAGCTTGTGCGAGCAAGGAGAATCAGTTGTGATCTACATTTTTCGGTTCCCTTAACGCGGATATGTGAAATCTTGTTGTAGGATTAATTTCTATTGCTACTTGCTGATCAATCTTTATTTCTTTGTTAGCATTTTAACGGAATTTTCTTCACTTTGATTAAAGCGATATACGCTCTGATTTTTCTTTCTATCGATTCCTCAATATATTGAGCTGCGGCAGACGAACTTTTACTTTCGCATTTAATTTGAGCAAGCAGCGGATGATCAGCTTTCCCAAGAATGCCCAGTCCGATACATTGAACCTTAGACTATAGTCTAAGCATTGAACCAATAACAGTTAAGTAATCAGATGGTTTCTCTCCCAAACTCTGAGAAGTATCTATAGAATTAAAAAAATTATCTTGTGTTTCTTACGCAGGAGCAATTCACAAAACAATAAATTTCTTATTCTATAGATATTTTTGCAGGATTTGTGATAGAAACCCAAAAAAATAACATCTAACAATAACAGCTATCAAAAAATAGCAATGAATGTCTGCTATCAACTCTTTAAAATAACAGGTTGCGCCACAACGTATGGGGTCTATTGCTAGTCGTTATTCGGATTTTCCGAAATCCCTGCTTTACTGATATCCAAGATCACTTATTCATAAGAAACTAGGACTACTGTTATTGGCCACATTATATAAAGTAATGTACTATTTATCTAAAAAGCCAGTACTTTAACGAAGTTTTCATTAGTGATACTCAATAATACCATGGTATATAGAATCTATATACAATGATATAACCAATATAGCGTCATTGTATTTATAGACTATAGTCTACATATACAGGGTGAGTCTTTGACCACTGCATTAATTTTAACCAAAGATTCCTCTCATCAAATGGAACACTTTTTTCATTTCACATTTTTCCAAATTCGGATCAGGTAAAAAGATACAGGCTGTTGAAATTTTGAAAAAAAATCAGTTTTTATTTTGTAGCTTTGACATCCTTTTTTCGAATAAAATGAATGTTGGCGTAAAGTTTCCTATAACTATGATACATATTTTCCAAATATTAGTTATTTTCTACTTCAACTGGTTTTCTAGTTATGGACTCGTGGATTCATAAAACTAAACGAAATTAGCATAAAGAAAGCATATAATGTTCTTCTTGAGTCATTTCGAGAATATTCCATCGTTTTAGAACATTATATTATTCTTCATCATTTCTCCTTAAACGCACCGTTTTCGAGATATTCTTCATTGAATGTTCTAAAATGGAGAACTCCAGGAATTTCACTACTTTTATGGATCCGTTCCTGAGCGTTGGAATCCCGAATCAAGCTGTAAACCACGTTACCATGCCTTATTCTCGTCCGCCAACAATGTCATAGATAATTTATATGCGGGAGTGTATTAGCACATTGTGAAATCTTTAAACGCTTGTAACTTTTTACCTGAGCCGAATCTGGAAAAATGGTAAATGAAAAAAGTGTTTCATTTGATGAGAGGAATCTTTGGTTAAAATTAATGCAGTGGTCAAAGACTCATCCTGTATAATGATCCATTTTTAGTAGATTTCTTCTTTTTTGGTAGATTTTCAACATAATTCATGAATTTTTGGTAGGAAGAAATCTTTAGTGGATTAGTAGTAGATCATGAACATTGGGCAGATCTGTTGGTGAAAGTAGCAACTACCTGCTTCCTTATCCCCACATCGTGAGCGAGCTCTGAACCTGACTGAAGATTTATTCGCTCTGTTCTGGTAGAGTAATTTGAAACTTTACTTCACAAATGTCGCAGAATTGATGACCATCCCGGGAATCCCATGGGATTCCCGGGATATTGATATAGGTGAGTGCACTCACCTATTCAAAGAGTAAAAATTTAAATTTTTAAATCCACATACAGTCGTTTATGGTGAGCCTAAAACTCTCAAAATTTCCAAATGTAGTCCCTGAGAATAACAAACAATGTATCGATAAAGAATATCGGGAAAATAAAAATGTTGCAGATTTCCTTGCTTCCGGAAGCACAAATATTAACCAAATGTAGAGACTCTTTGGTCAAATCAAATATAGGGAAATTAGGTGACAGTGAGAAGAAAATTAAATTTTAAAATATAAGTATATTTGCTAAACAAGTGCTGTACCTTCCAGTGTCCAATGTGAAGTCCATTGTAAAATGTGAAAGAATATTCTCTCATATAAATAGACTTAAAACAAAAGATAGAAAAAGGTTCATCAATGCCAACGTCCCATCAATTATATATGCCAAAGAATGTTTGAAGGAAATAGGTAACTGTCGTGATTAGAATCCGGATCAAAATAATGGTGAACTCAATGGAAGAAAAAACATCGTATAAAATTGTAAATAAAAACTCTGAATGAACCATCCTGCATACGTTATTCAAAATTTATGGATTATATTTCGAACATCGTACTTTTTTGAACTATCCTATAAGTAATATAAAATATTTGTTTGCATAATAAAATTATTTTAAAAAATGGGTTCAAGCCCTGTGGACAGGAGCTTTCTGGCGCTCTAGTTCAAACAGACAAATTATATCTCCGAAAGTATTGGTTTGTCAGAGTTGAGAATTATATCAATGTATTCTTATGATAGAACTGCATCATACAGGAAATTCAATTCAAATAATAGTTTATTTATCAAGATTAAATGAGCAATCTGAGAATGAGAACTGCACCATGGAAGATACCAAATTAAAATAGCTGAAATGAATTTGACTCTCTCTTATAGAACAGGATGAAATGTACGAGTATGAACACAGATCATATAATAAAGCTTAGATAGAATAATTATAGCATTCTGTGAAAACATAGAAGTACCACGATTCATTATTGAAATTTAGAACTTCATCTAAGCAGAAATTGAATTCAAACATCATAGAAGAATTTAAATTCAACAAGAGTGCCAAAAATTATCAATCCAAAACCAATAGACGAATTCTACCCAACAACGAACTCATCCGAGATATTCATTCCTCAATTCCAGTTTTGTTTTTAGTGGAGATATTCTGAACTCAATATTATTAACTTACCATTACCATTCCCATCATCATATGGATTGACCATCGGCATGAAAATATCAACCAACAAAAACTATGATATTATATTATAATTCTCATATTTATACGATTGCTGGAATGAATGACAATGTTATTAACTTACCATTACCATTCGCATCATCATATGGATTGACCATCGGCATGAAAATATCAACCAACAAGAAGTATGATAATATTAAAATTCTAATATTGATACCATTACTGGAATGAATGACAATGAGACCACGTCAAAGTTGACGTTATAACAATTCATAGAATAGCCACAGAATAATTCTATCATTGAAATTTTGAAAAATCATATCTCCGAAAGTATTAGTTTGTTAGAGTTAAAAATGATATGAATGGATTCTTATGGTAAAACTCCTTATTGAAAAAAAATTTAATTTGGAATTTGTTCTGTAAAAAAAAAATTTTTTGGTGACCCAAAAAATTTTTTGTTAGGTACTCCGAAACCATCTGTCCGATTTTGCCCAATAACGAACTTAGCCGAGATATTTATCCCCCAAACCTACTCTGAAAATTTCAACTGTCTAGCTCATTCCGTTCGAGAGTTATCGTGCCTACGGCCGGACCGGCCGGATGGCCGGACCGGCCGGACAGAATGAATTTCGACCACGGATTCTTGATCAGTGAGTCGAACCAAATCGTTTAAGACCATTTTCATCGAAAAATTCGAAAATTACAGACATTTGGGCAAATTGATAAGCACTCAGTTCCGAGGAACTAGAGCGCCAAAAAGTCCTATATCTGGCTAACCCTATAATTTCTACCTCTGGTCATTGTATAAAGAATACAATGCTCTGGTACATGATTTTGTGTTGTATCTACCTATGATATAGATGGCGCAGGCATCGATCGATAAAGCAGATTTCTGTTGTCAGTTTGATAGAGTTTTAGTAGATTTCCAAAATAGAGAAACTGCGTGCACACTAGTGGCGCCTCTTTCGGTAATTTCGTTAGTTCATATGTGATGTTGAACTGTCACTTAACGTAGAAATCCAAACCAAACATGTAAAATTATAATTGAGTGATAATGATTGGAAATAACGTAAAAAAACAAATCCAGATCTGGCAACACAAGTTGTTGTATTGTATCATGTCATAATACTTATGGAAAGACTGATACAAATATAACATTTTATTCAAAACCAAATTTGTTAGAACGTCAACAAAAGTGGATGAAAGCCGTACATCGTATCAAGTAAGTGTGAATGTGTTGAAATTATCTTTATTACCACATTAATTTTTTTATTTTTTTAGTGCCGATGGTACCCCATGGCTATCTACAAACAACTCAAGAATATGCAGTAATCATTTCATTGGCGGAAACGCCTGTTCATCCACCAAAACATACGACAATTTTTCAAACTTTGTAATTATAGATCTAAAGAGCGTTAAACATTCAATGTAGATCGTTGGAAAATAAGAAAATTAGTATCTGAAGTGTCATGTGATGATAGTGAAGAAATTAATAAATGATTTATCTGAAGGTGTTCAGTTAGCTACAAGGATCAATGCAACAGTCGATGAATCGATTCCAGTGGTGTCGTTTGAGCACATAAGTGATGACTTTGTTTTTTTATGTGACTTAGATTGTGAGTCAAACAGTGTTTTGTGGACCTGACATACCAATTTCATTATCTAGACTGCGAGGATGTACTTCTATAAAAAATGAAAAACAACTTTTGGCTATAACCGCTGTAAGGGGAAACTTTTTAAATTATTATTAGATCTGTAACCACTGATCAAAATATCTCTGGAAACAGATTATTAATTTTTCAACTTAAAATACAGACAGGTCTATTTTTTGATGGTACTCAATTTTTTTTTATGTATGTCCAACATGTAGAAGTAGATTCACTAGCACATATATCTGAACTGATATATTTACTCTCTCTAACCATTTTAATTTGTATGTTTTATTGATTGTATGATGAGGTATAAATGTTATATGTTTTGTCTATAATTAATAAAAACAATTTTCTAGCCTTGAGAAAGGAACAAGCCGTTCCGAAACGTTGGCAAAATCATAGTTAATTGTCTACATTTTATGTCCAAAGTCCTACGATATGTTGTTTATTTGTTGAACATGGACGTGAACACTACAGAGTCAAAAAAATATATTTTTTGGCCTAGTAAAAGAGAATATGTAAGAAACTATGCCACTACCACTATCATTTACAGTATATTACATTGATCTTGTGCCGTACTTTGCCGTTATAATTATTCATATATGCTGTGTACCAGAGCTGTGCCGAGCACCGAAGAAAAGTGCTTCAAGCACTAAGCACTCAATAAAAATACTCCCGAGTCTCGAGCACTAAGCACCGCGTTTTCACAAAAGTCTTGCGATTACTAAGCACTCTATAAAAGTAATTCGATTTTTCGAGCACTAAGCACTTTGAGGAAACTGTTGAAAATGAGGTTATTTACTCCGAATTGCTTTATAAAATTGTATTCAATTTAAAAACATGTAAACTTGCGTACCTCATATGCGTCATTGACGGAAAGGAAATGGAGTGCAGCGAAACAAATTTCTATAAAAGTAACGAACTGAAAATTCCATCTATTCCCACACAGTTTGAAAAGGTCTTTATTATTTTAGGAAATGATGATACAATTAATGGATACATGAATTCCATAAGCGTCCCAGTTTTTCTGCACAGGCAAAATGTATTTCAAAATGGGGAAAAGGTCACGCCATTCATCTATATCACAGATTCAGTTAATCTGCGTCAGAAGCTTTAACACGCTCGTCACCAGAAGGGAATTCAAACACACCCCAATAACCGACTGTCAAATACACTCTGTTGAAAGCAGATATCTAATAATAGATATATGGTTAAACGTAACAGAGTGTACATTTAATGCACATAAACTAATGAAATAATCCACCCGATTTTTAAAGCACAGATATTTATGAAAAATGGGTTCTAGCCCTGTGGACAGGAGCTTTCTGGCGCTCTAGTTCAAACAGACAAATTATATCTCCGATTGGAGAAGTATTGGTTTTTCAGAGTTGGTAATTATATCAATGTATTCATATGATAGAACTGCATCATAAAGGAAATTCAATTCAAATAATAGTTTTTTTATAAAGATTAAATGAGCAATCATGAGAATGAGAACTGCACCATGGAAGAAATCAAATTAAATCTGGCCAATTTTGCCCAATAACGAACTTAACCGAGATATTCATCTCCCTAACCTACTCTGAAAAATTCAACTACCTACCTCATTCCGTTCGAGTCGAGAGTTATATCTATATGTCTATGGATGAAAAGCAGTCTCACTACTCTCAGATCTCTTACTTCATGTTCCGTTCCGAAATGTAAGACTTTTCTGAGAAAAACTAATTTCGGAGCAAACAACTGAGATTTTTCTCACTTCGCTCACAATTCTTCGATTGATTAGATAATGTCATGTCTCAGGAAAATAAGTTGACATTATGACAATTCATACATAGAATAATTATATCATTATGTGACAACGTTGAAATACGATTTATTATTGATATTTTGAAAAATCATATCTCCGAAAGTATTAGCTTGTTAGAGTTAAAAATGATATTATTGGATTCTTCTGGTAAAACTGCTTATTGAAAAAAAATTAATTTGAAATTTGCTTTGTAAAAAAAAAATTTTTTTTTTTTTACTCCGAAACCCTCTGTCCGATTTTGCCCAATAACGAACTTAGCCGAGATATTTATCTCCCAAACCTACCCTGAAAATTTCAACTGTCTAGCTCATTCCGTTCGAGAGTTATCGTGCCTACGGCCGGACAGAATGAATTTCGACCACGGATTCTTGATCAGTGAGTCGAACCAAATCGTTTAAGACCATTTTCATCGAAAAATTCGAAAATTACAGACATTTGGGCAAATTGATAAGCACTCAGTTCCGAGGAACTAGAGCGCCAAAAAGCGCTCCGAATTTCGTTTCCATTATTCATGCTTCTAGAAAGAAACACGAAATTTCACACATTCATTGAAAATATAAATTTAATGCTGAGTATGAAATTCAATCTAAACCAGTTCAGGAAACATTAACCAAAAACATTATAATATTTCACTTGCATTTTGGAAATAAGTATAGATATTTATTTGACAGCGCATGCATATATGAATTTATTATGAGTATTTTTATAAACGTATTAACTGAAGATAGTCTATGGGTGGTCTATGGTATTTCGATTACTCACAATCAATACTGATGTTACATTTGTCAGTATTCTTGTGTTGCTAACTAGGTACGAGATGTAGTAGAAGCATACAATTTGAGGTAGCCACTTTTTGGCGCTCTGGTTCCTCGGAACAAAGTGCTATCAATTTGCCCAAATGTCTGTAATTTTCCAATTTTTGGCTGAAAATGGTCTTGAACGATTTGGTTCGACTCACTGATCAAGAATCCGTGGTCGAAATCGATTCTGTCCGGCCGGCCGGCCGTAGGCACGATAACTCTCGAAGAGAATGAGCTAGTAGACAGTTGATATTTTCAGAATAGGTTCAAGACATGAATATATCGGACAAGCTCGTTAATGGGCATAATCAGTCCAATAGTTTCCGTGTAATGATTTTGTTTTCAACCAATACAAAACCCATCGAATTGAAACTTGGTGAGTAGTTGTAGAATGCTAATCTAAGAACGTTTGTGAAATTTTGTGGAAAGTGTATCACTAGAAAATTAAAAAAAAAAATACTAGAAATTATTATTTATGTCACGATAACCTCAGAACGGGAAGAGATAGCAACTTGAAATATTGAGCTTAGGTTGTGAATTTGAATGCGACATCTGAGTTCGTTTATAGGCCTAATAATCGGTCAAACGATTTTGGAGTTATATCCATATGAAATTTGGTTGCTATTTGCTCAATAACTCGAAAACTACAAATCCGATTGAATTCAATCATGGTTGTTAGTTGAAGAATAGTAATACAAATATTCTCGCAAAATTTCGTGAGGATCTTATTACTAGAAAATTTTTAATAAATCAATGCAAAAAATTCGTTCAACATCGCTGAAATTTTGCGAGAGCCTTCAAAACCTAACTTTTCTACCAAGTTCCAAGTTTGAAAACAATCGGAGCTATATAGTTGGAGATCCGAGCAGCCTTGTGTGGGTTCAGTAGCTGGATCGGTATCCGTTGCCTAGATAACTTTCGAACCTTCAATTTTCAGGGTTGGTTACGTATCCAAATAGGATACTTGAGTTCGTGTTTGGGCATAACCGGTTCAACGGTTTCTGAGTTATAACCACCAGAAAAGTTATTTCCTCGATAACTAAAAAAAATTAGACTCGATTGAATTGAAATTTGGTAACTATAGTTATGAAAGCTTTGCAGATTGCTCAGTTAATCTTGATATATAAAATTTTATTGGAATTAAATTTCCTTCTCTATCATAACAATCCGTTATTGATATCATTCTCAATTCTGAGAAAGCAATACTTTCGGAGATATGATTTGTCAAAGTTTGAACCAGAGCGCCAAAGCTCCTGTCCACAGGGCCTGAATCACTTTTTTAGCTTAGCCTTTTCCAAATTTTTCTCGTATTTTACACCCAGGACTCAGGAGTAATACACGTAAAAAAGTCACGAATAGCACTATCCCAAGTGCAAGTACCCGGATTTGACGTGTTTGTTAACTATGATTTAACCTCACTTTTTATCTAATGATTCTGTAAATCTCTAATCTCATCTCAGATTATCTGATTGAAATCAGGAATGCACAAAAAAAATCATGGATCTTCCTTTTGAACTATGGATAAAATTATGCTTCAATAATATGGGAAGGTATATTCTATTTGATTCGAAAACATTACGTCTATAATGTTTCTTTCTGATTGTTATTTGGTTGGCGATAGATAATAATCATTCGTATTTCAACGGCCCAAGACAATTCGTCTTTTGTTGGAACCCCATTGATAGAATTTGGAACTAATTTGATTTTGTCCATACGGCTGTGAGCACGGTGACTCTCGAACGAAATGAGCTAAATAGTTGAAATTTTTAGTTTAGGTCTGGGAAATGATTATCCCGGTTGAGTACGTTAATGGGTACAATCCCAATACTTTTGAGAGTATTCGATGTGGTTCAAATTTGGTTTTTACGGTTATATCAACCTGAGAGTAGGTATTAATGGATTTCGAATCTTTAAGCATTAACAGAATAATTTGTGATAATTCATACGCATTTTTATACTTTTAGAGAAGCAATCTGTACGAAGCATCATTTCGTTATTCTACATTCAATTACGAAATTTTAATCTAATTATAGATTTGTAGTCGATGACATGAAGATAATATTTCAAATGTTCATAACTTTGGAACCATTTGACAGATTTTGCCCATTAACTAAATCAACCGGGATAATCATTTCCCAAACTATTGTTTTCTTGATGTTCATAGATTCCTAACCTGTTTCATCAAAACACTTGGAGCATTTAATGATGATCAACTTAATCTTCAATGAGGCACATAGGGATATAATATAAACCGTAAGGAGTGCTTGAGAATAATAATGATAAACTAGTGTAACGATCTCATTCTTTTAAAGGTAAACTAAATACTAAAAAAAAACAGCGTATCATATATTTAACAAGGCTATATATCATTTAAAACTGTTCTCCTTCATGTTCATTTCAATTATTTTATTTTCCCCAAAAAAAGGGTACAAATCTATGGCATTGAAGTCATTTATTTATTTTCTTGTTAAAATGACCCCTTTTTAAAAAGCTATGTGACGCTTTTCATTTCGGAGTTTGAGCTCACAAAATATTGTGATTATATATTTTGGAGGCCAAACTTTTGAAGCCAATGTTGACATTACGCGTTGTGCTAGTTGTGCGTGACTTTGACTACGTAGCCGAAGTCAACGCGCTGAATCCGAAGTTGGCAGTAGTAGTCATGAACTGAGGTCAAACGTGACTTTGGACATATATATATATATATATATATATATATATATATATATAGGTATATATATATATATATATATATATATAGATTTGTTCGACCGCACATACAGACCCAAATCAGTATACTCGACCGACTTTACGATCCAAAAGTGACGTTGTCAGACCCGGCTCCGGGTCTGGAAACGTTCGACTATAGAATCATTATGAGGGAGGTTAGGGGGTGCTAGGGGTGAATTTTTAGCTGGGTGTGAAAAGTCGGTTATACACGATATTATATACAGAAAGTTTCAGGGTTTGGCCAGTGCGAGGGCGCTTCTACCGATTTGAATCTGATGTATATGATTCGTATAGCTGACCGACGCATTCAGTCCATAAACATGGCAACACTGCACGTTGAGAGCTTCATAATATACCGACCTCAAATCATCTATTTTGGATCTTATATGATCCCGGTATAGTAAACCGTGTTTATGAGCAATGAATATACTATGGATATTTCAGATTCTCACAAATTTGTTTTTACATCGTACAACCTTACGGAAGCTTATACAAACCCGATTAAGGTGGTCAACGTCATGAATATGGTTTATTTGAGGTATTTCTGATGGAATTTTTATTTCAATCATTCGTGAGTAGAGTACCAGACAATTTGACTTGATGAATTTTAAAAATTCATTCGTGATATTATACTGCGTGAACCAGCACCAATTCGACAGTATTAAGCGTAACGATCAAAAGTAATCAATATAAGGGTGATTCACATCGATGACTATTAGACGTTTATGGAGAACTAATCAGAATTTTGAGCTCAAAATTGACATTGGTCTTCCTTCCCAAAATATTTTTTACCTCTACCACTTCTGCTTATACCGGAAAAAGACTACTACATTTGATGGCAATTTCAGTAATGTGCATAACTTTCTCAGTGGAAGTAGTCTGTGACTTTCCGGAAACATAGAAAGAAACTGAAACTCGATGTTTCGAAAACTCAATTTGACATCCCATGAATTTTAATTCATTTTTCATTGGATTGTTGAGAATCCAAAACCCAATTAAAAGAATCTATTTTCAATGAAAACTACATAAATGGAAATATTCTATTTCGGTCTATAAATACTGGTAGAAAAAAAAGAATAATGTTTTAAAATAATCAACAATCGCAACGAACAATTAATTAAATATCGGGAAATGTCAAATTAAGTTTTCGAAACATCGGATTTTAGTTTCTTCCTATGTTTCCCGAAAGTCACAGACCACTTCCACTAAGAAACTGCGCTTTTTCCTGATTTCAAGTTTTTCGTCGTTAACTCTCCAAGTCCTCATTTTAGGTATAGGGTTTGCTTAAGTAACCCCCCCTCTTTTTAGGCGTAGAATCGACTGAAAGAACAAAAAATGTGAGTGGCAATTTGAAAATCTTGAGTTTTGATGAATTTGAGTTGTCCAAGTTCATGGCCTTCTCGTAAACACCCTGTACATTTTTGGTGTGAACTGCCACCAGTCTGTTATACAACGTATTGGAAAAATCAAGATCGAAAAACATTATCTCGAAAAAAACTCCTCCTGAAGAAATATTCAAAGAAAAGTGAGGCCCAGATCACTGATATTGCTATCAAATAAGCTATCCGATGAAAGAATAATATACTGGGTGTGCTATTTGAATCAAGAAAGTAGAAGTCTGTTTTCGGTATAACCGGAAGTGGGAGAGGTTTGAAATTATTTTAGGGAGGAAGATCAATATCTCAACCCCCATTATGCGAATTTTCAGCTACAAATTCTGATTAGTTCCGTTTTTTTTTTGAAGAGGGGGAAACCTTTTATAGGCACCCTGGTTCTAAGTTTCGGTTTAAGATCTTTGTCCAGCAGTACTATATCTAGCTTTATGGCATGGATCTGCCGAGTTGTTGGAAAAGCATAGTTACAGTAGATTCGAGCTCTATCATTTTCGATGACTGATCCAATTTCCTGAGGCACATATGGTAGCACTGGCTCCATGTGTATACCATAAAATTCTCTCAGATGGAAGTAGAGAATTCTAAGTGCCGCATTGTGTCTTTCTGTATATCCTGATGGAGCGTGGACTCTGCAAGCAGACAGTGACTGCTGGCTGTGGCATGCTCTGCAAGTTGTTGGGGTGTCCACTTTCATGATGTTCTTCTTATACCATCTTGTATTTATCTCTCCAACTTTACAAGCCATAACGAATCCCTCCGTTTCAGACTTTAGTCCAGCCGACTTCAAGAACGCAAAGGATAGTTCCTCCGACAGGCCCTGATCTTTCAGACTCCTGAAATATATAGAGTGCAGACTTTTACCTATGTGGTCTTCGAGTAACTTCTTCAGTTGTGCCTGTCTGATCTCTCTGCCCACTCTTCTCTGGTCTGTTGGCGTGATAGGTGTTCCCACTAGCTCATGGTCGATGGATACTCCAGTTATACTGAGTTTTTCCAAGGCTCTCCGTCCAGCTCTAAATAGGAAAGCTCTGCCACCCTGCGTTCGTGGGAGATATATTCTTTGTACCGAGCAGTTGGGATGAAGGCTCCGATTCATGTTCATCACTTTACGTTTGGTCCTGTCTAGCTGGAGAGTCTCATTCAATGTCCAGTTAATTACCCCGAAAGAGTATGTGACTATCATGACTGCCAGGATGTTCGTAGCTGACACCTTGTTTTTACCAGACAGCTGAGATTTCCATATATCCCGGATCTTCTTTTCGTAGCTGGCTGTTAAGGTATCCTTGATTCGGGTTGTCCCCAGTGCGCCTCTTTGTTGCATTCCGAGAAATTTGTAAGTTTCCTCTTCATCGAGGTGCCGAATGATTATTCCTCTTTTCAGTTCGATGTCTTCTCCTACTTCTTCAGGTCTTCCTCTGCTCAGATGGAAAACAGTACATTTTTCCAAACCGAATGACATTCCTATTGCTGAGGTGTATTCCGCAACGATGTTAAGAAGTTGTTGTAGTGCTGCCTTGGAAGGAACGTACAGTTTTAAGTCATCCATGTACAGGAGATGTGAAACCAGATGTTCTCTTCTGCCTGGTGGACCAGCCTTGTACCCTAGTCTGCTCTCCCTCAACTCCGGTGTTAATGGTAGGAGTGTTATACAGAATAATAACGGGCTTAGCGAGTCTCCTTGAAAAGCGCCTCGCTTGTAGTTCACCCATCCTGTATACGTGGTTCGACCTTCCGATCGAACGGCGAACTTGGTCTTCCATAGCGCCATAATGTTTTCCATCACATGGATGATGTTAGGGTGGACTTTGAGCATCTCTAGCAGCTGTATTATCAAGGTGTGCGACGATGTGTCAAATGCTTTCGCGTAATCCAGCCATGATGTATGTAGATCGCGCTTGTAGTGTTTCGCATCTTGACAAATGCTCTTGTCTATGAGAAGGTTGTCCTTGCACCCCTGTACTACTTTCCCTCTTAGCTCGTAGATTTGGTTCCACAGCGGTGCGATAACCTTCAGAATCCGGTTTTGAAGGACACTTGTGAGAATCTTATACAAAGTGTTGAGACACGTGATAGGGCGGTAATTCTAGGGCTGTCCTAGATCGCCTGATTTCAGAATCAGTACAGTTCTGTCCTCTACCAACCATGATGGAATTGGCTCACGGTGAATTATTATTCCACTGAGTAATCTGGCTACGTGTTGATGAGTAGCTGGCAAGTTCTTCCACAGTAGTTCTGGATCCCATCCAGTCCAGGTGCCGTGAAATCATTTTTGTTCTTCAGGGCTTGTCTAATTTCTTCGGTTGTTATTTCAGTTGGTTGCACACTTTGATTGATCGCATAATGTCTGGAATCTGTGAAGTGCTGGAGTATCTCGGGTTTCCGCTGGTCGCTCGTACAATTTCTTCCAGAACCGTTCGACTTCTTCTGGTGATGGCGGGTTTTCTGCCTCTACTTGTTTGTGGCAACTTGCAATAGCTTTGAGGGCTCTGCGGTGAACGTGTTGTTGTCCTCTATCCATTTCTGCTTCTTAATCAGCTTCTTCCTTGCTGCCGCAAGTTATCTTATTCTATCGACAGCTTTTTGCTTCAGTAGATTGATGTGGGCAAGCTTATCGTACGGAGTAAAGTACGCAGCTCCCCCATCATGATATATCGATTAGTATTATTATTATTATTAATATAGGTACACCTCGCAGAAAAATATCTTTGGTTGCCATTTTCATTATCCGTTTCTATCGTGAATATATTTTCTTCGCGTCAACTGAAAAACATAGACAGAAATTTTTGCCGTCACAACTTCTATTTCGCATCCTTCTATACACTGAAATCACCGTGGAATGACCCGAAGAGCTGGCAACACCGCTGGGATCGGAAACGTTGGTCGTATTTAGTGATGCTGTATATGTGGGACTGGAAAGTTTGCGTAATGTTTCGGGATTGAAGATGAGTATCGTTCATACAACTTTTATAAGAAAAAAAAATCTTTTCCCCTCTGAGGCTGCCTAAAGAGTTATATGTTTGAATAACTTATTTCTCACTTATATACTCGTTATATACTTTCGGATCATGTGGGTCTTAGGTCGCCTTAAGTACGTACCGGGATTCGAAGCGTCTGTTAGACAAATATATATATATATATATATATATATTGTCGAGAAATTCTTTTATAAAAATTTTCAAATAAAAAAAAAATTAATTAATTAAATATTTTTTTCAATTTAGAAAAATATTCCGAATATATAATTAAATTTCAGGGAGGGTTGTAAATTAAAGAAAATTATCGAAATGAAATTGGAAATCTATTCAAATTAGTGATTACCAAAACAAATACAAATACTTAATTCTACAACTTAACTTACTTGTCACTATCTTTCTTTTATCTAAAATGTTTTTGTTGTGCACTTAATTTCTTTTATATTTCTTATTCTGTATCTTCTTTCGTGATTATATTCTTCTTCTGTTTCTTTTTCCGTAGTTATATCCTTATTCTTGATTCAGCAAATTCGAGTACTTCAGTGTTTTCAATTGATTTCTTGGAAATTGGTTAGTTGTTATGATACTTGAGATCGGAGAATTAAATTTGTACTTGAAATCAGATAATTGTTATCATAATTGAGGTCGGAGAATTGAATTTATACTTGAGATCGGAGAAATGAAATTATATTTGAGATCGATGTTGACTCTGTCGCTGCGAAAATCTGACTGAATGACAGGAGACGCGTCCACTTCCTTTTATATCCTCCGATTAATTTGAAAATTCGAGGTTTCTTTGAAATTTTGACAGTTTTAAAATAAAATGCATTTTTCTTGAAATTTTCCTTAATAGCACTGTTTCCTGAATTGTAATGACTGCAGAAAATTCGGCCAAATTTTTCTCTTCCGTCTGGTACTACTTCCATGTTCCAACTTGCATTGGAAGTTCCTCAAAATCTTCTGAGTTTCCTGACAGCTATCAATTTTGCAATCTCTTCCACTTTAAATTTAAATATTTCCCTATCTAATTTGTTCTAGCATACCAAACTATTTATAATAATCAATGAGGTCAATTCACATACAAATTAACTTAACATAACATAATAAGAATAAATAATAATGACATTTTTACGTGGTCTTCCAAAATATTGACTTCACATAAATTTTGATGATTCTATCTCATGGAGACTACTCCATAGTTCAATAAGAGTGTATCCTTTACAAATATACAATGTTTCAAAGATTAAATTTAATTCTTTCCATATGAATTTTATACTAATATGTTTGAATAGATGTCAAATTTCATTCTCAAATTTCAATCTTATTTTACTTCTGCTATATAATTAATTGTATGATTTGAATTCAAATCATATCTTACCATAACAACTTCCCCAAAATTAAAATATTTCTAATTTTGTTAAGGAAAAATTGAACATATTTTAAATTTTTTGATTTAATTTTGTTCGAATTGTAATATTAATTCTGATTAAATTTATATAAATCATTAATGTGGATAATTCCCCTGATTCTATCAGTGCCTATTTCTTTTAGTCTATAACTGTTTAAAATATTATCATTGTCAATCACATATGTTCCCTCAAATGGAGGTAATAATTTTGCACAAATATCCCTATTCTTGTTGGATACTCTGTGTGATCTTATCAGAACTAAATCTCCTTTTTCAAATTTAACATGTTTCCTTCTTTGCTTTCTCTCCATGTTTTTATAATATTTTTCCCTGTGGAATTTATTTTTGAAAGTCTTGAAATTATTCAATTCTATTTCTTTGTTATTGAACCACAACAGAGCTTCTTCCGTTAATTGATTTCTAATGAATTCTTTAAAATAAATAAATGAAGGAAAACATGATTCTTTGTTCTCTAAATATTTTATGAATGGTATTGGATGCTGCTTCTTTACTTTTCCATTAAAATTCATTCTACTCTCACCCAAATTAATTCCAGTTACCCCATTATTTTCTTTAGCCATTATTCTTTCCAGCTTTTCATTTTGTTGTTCTATTCTTTCCTTCTGCATTTCAACATTTTTGTATATTTCATTTCTATTTAATACCAATTGTTCATTAAAATCTTGCTTCATATTAGCCTCAATTAGATGTAATTCCTGGTGATATATCCTATTGTTATTTTCCATTTTCTTTTCTAATAATTCTTCTGTTTCTATTATTCTTTTTGTTAATGATTTATTTATTGTTATTATGTCCTCTTCTGTTCTTCTTTCCATTCTTGCTGAAATTTCTTTCATGTTATTTTCTAATTTGTCCGATAATCTATTCATTTGTTCTTTAGAATCCTCCTTCATTTCCCTCATTTCCTTGGTGTTATTTTCCAATTTTTCCAATAATTTATTCATTTCTTCTTTAGAATTTTCCTTCATTTCTGTCATTGCTCGTAAAATATCCCTTAAAGTAATTTCACCCTCATTATCTTGGCTAGCACTGCTTCTCACATTCTCATATTCATCTCCTCTTTCTCCAATCATTGATTTGCTTCGGGTTTCCATTTTATGATTGACAATGTTAATATCAAATTGGTAATGAAATGAAATTCAAATTATTGTATAAAACTTAAAAAAAAAATAAAATTATTTCATACACTTGCTTAATATTTGAATTAAGTTGGAAATTATTATGAAATTTGAATATTTAAGCCCAAATTATTGTTATTTGAGCCCCACGTTGGGCGCCAATTTGTTGAGAAATTCTTTTATCAAAATTTTCAAATAAAAAAAAGAATTAATTAATTAAATATTTTTTTCAATTTAGAAAAATATTCCGAATATATAATTAAATTTCAGGGAGGGTTCAAAATTAAAGAAAATTATCAAAATGAAATTGGAAATCTATTCAAATTAGTGATTACCAAAACAAATACAAATACTTAATTCTACAACTTAACTTACTTGTCACTATCTTTCTTTTATCTAAAATGTTTTTGTTGTGCACTTAATTTCTTTTATATTTCTTATTCTGTATCTTCTTTCTTGATTATATTCTTCTTCTGTTTCTTTTTCCGTAGTTATATCCTTATTCTTGATTCAGCAAATTCGAGTACTTCAGTGTTTTCAATTGATTTCTTGGAAATTGGTTAGTTGTTATGATACTTGAGATCGGAGAATTAAATTTGTACTTGAAATCAGATAATTGTTATCATAATTGAGGTCGGAGAATTGAATTTATACTTGAGATCGGAGAAATGAAATTATATTTGAGATCGATGTTGACTCTGTCGCTGCGAAAATCTGACTGAATGACAGGAGACGCGTCCACTCCCTTTTATATCCTCCGATTAATTTGAAAATTCGAGGTTTCTTTGAAATTTTGACAGTTTTAAAATAAAATGCATTTTTCTTGAAATTTTCCTTAATAGCACTGTTTCCTGAATTGTAATGACTGCAGAAAATTCGGCCAAATTTTTCTCTTCCGTCTGGTACTACTTCCATGTTCCAACTTGCATTGGAAGTTCCTCAAAATCTTCTGAGTTTCCTGACAGCTATCAATTTTGCAATCTCTTCCACTTTAAATTTAAATATTTCCCTATCTAATTTGTTCTAGCATACCAAACTATTTATAATAATCAATGAGGTCAATTCACATACAAATTAACTTAACATAACATAATAAGAATAAATAATAATGACATTTTTACGTGGTCTTCCAAAATATTGACTTCACATAAATTTTGATGATTCTATCTCATGGAGTAGACTACTCCATAGTTCAATAAGAGTGTATCCTTTACAAATATACAATGTTTCAAAGATTAAATTTAATTCTTTCCATATGAATTTTATACTAATATGTTTGAATAGATGTCAAATTTCATTCTCAAATTTCAATCTTATTTTACTTCTGCTATATAATTAATTGTATGATTTGAATTCAAATCATATCTTACCATAACAATATATACAGGGTGTTTGTGAATAAGTGCGACAAACTTTAAGGGGCGATTCTGTGATGAAAACTAAAGTGGGTATTTGGTATAAAATTTTTTGAAAAACCTCCCACCGTAAAAGTTAAACCTCTCCGAAGATTAACAAAAAAAAATTGTTCCTCTTTTTTATTTTCACTGTATATTAATCTAAAGATACGAAACTTGGTAAATATTATTTGTCAATAAAACTACACATTTTGGAATTTTTTCAACCATGCAATATGCTTAGAAGGGGTTGAAATAGTCAACCTCTGAGATATTTTTTCATACATCTTTTTGTTTAACAAATTTTCCCTTTTGAAAAACATGGCTGAGAAGTCCAATTCATTTATTAACTTTTTTGTCCCTACAAGCTTTTTCTAAAACTCAAGCACTTACGAGAAAAAATGCAATGCATTTTCAAAAAGCACCGAGGTGGAATTTCCCTAACCTAAATAATTTGTTTATAGTTATATAAACGAATGTTTTACAAGTTTTGCTTTATTTTCCTCATCACCCATTCTATTACCTTTCTTGAAGATTTCTAATATACAGGGAAAATAAAAAAGAGGGACAATTTCTTTTGTTAATCTTCGGAGGGGAGTAAATTTTCCGGGGGAGGTTTTTCAAAAAATTTTATACCAAATACCCACCTTAATTTTCATCACAGAATTCCCCCTTAAAGTTTGTCGCACTTATTCACAAACACCCTGTATATATATATATATATATATATATATATATATATATATATATATATATATATATATATATATATATATATATATATATATATATATATATATATATATATATATATATATATATATATATATATATATATATATATATATATATATATATATATATATATATATATATATATATATATATATATATATATATATATATTATATATATCCAGAGGATCAAGGCATTTCTCAGCTGCTGGTCAGGAATCTACGCACTATCCTTGTGGTCCACAGTACCACTTCCTTCTGTGCTTCTCCGATGAGTCTTTCGTCGGTTCCAAGTGGTCTGGTATTCTCCACTAGATGCATTTCCACAAGGCCATTTGTCGTGATGATGAGAGGAAGTATGGAAGTGCAGGCGAGTTTATAGATTTCTTTTAGTTCGAAAGCCAGATCATGATATTTCACCTTTTTTTCAATGTATGCTTTCCCCGCATTATCATCCGCTGGTACAGTGATGTCGATTAGCGTTACTTTCTTCGCTCCTTTCTCAAATATGATGATATCAGGCCGATTGTGGGCAATTGTTCTGTCTGTGGTGAATGGATGGTCCCAGTATAGCTTAATATCATCATTCTCCATAAACTCCCGAGGTAAGTATTCATGTATTTTCTTTGATGTCTGTAACAATCCATGTTTTATAGCAATGGCCTGGTGGTATGCTTTCGCCATGGCGTTGTGGCGGTCGGTGTATTCTCTGGGTGCAAGTACTGAACATGATGAGGTAACGTGTTGTATCGACTCTGTTGCTTGGGAACACTTCCGACATCTATCGTTTGGTATATTCAATCCCGCTATGTTTTTGAGGTAAGCTCTTGTTGGAATGACCTGATCTTGGATGGCTTCCAGTCTGCCTTCAGTTTCTGGGAATAAGTAGCCGGATTTTAGGAAAGATAGGGACCTCTTACGATCTATATTAATTCTTTTCAGGGCCGTGGGATATCTGCCGTGAAGTGCTTTTCCATGCCATTCCTGGTACATATTGCTGGTTGGTGGACGCAAGGTTTAGGGCCGTTAAGTTCTCATCCTCCCCAATAAGTGTTCGGAAAAAGGGGTGTCTCTGGACAAGATATAGTTTCTCAGTTCTTTTTCTGCTTTGTGGTGCATGGTTTCTATGTTTTGAAGTCCTCTTCCTCCTTCTTTTCTGGGTATGTATAAACGGTTGACGGATGCATGGGGGTGGTGTATACCAAATCTTGTGAGAAGCCCTCGCACTTGGGCGTCAATGGCCTTTAGTTCTGTTGTTGACCATTTTATGGTGCCGAAGGAGTAGGCCAAACAGGGTATCGCCCATGTGCTTATTGATGTAAACATCGATTTGGCATTCAGTTTGCTCTGTAATATTTTCTTTACCCTGCTCAAGAACTTCTGTTTGAAGGCTTTTCTTGTATCAGATGTCTTAATATCTAGGCCTTGTTGAATGCCCAGGTATTTGTATGTGTCCTCTGGACCTAATCTCTGTATTGCCAATTCATCATGTATTAGCATTGCCTCTCCAGTTGTTAGTTTTCCTCTTTTCACATGCATCACCGCACACTTGTCCAGTCCCATTTCCATTCTTATGGTGTTGCTGAAAGATGCCACGATATTCAGCTGTCTCTTGAGTTGGTCTTCGTTGGTGGCGTAAAGTTTCAAGTCATCTACATACAGTTGATGGTTACTTTGATGTTATTTCTCTTCTCGAGAACATATCCATAGCCAGAATTGTTCAGTAGGGTACTTAAAAAGTTGATTGCTAAACAAAACCACAGAGTGCTGAGTTTATCGCCTTGAAAGATGCCTCTTTTGATGTTAATCTCCGTTGTCATGTAGCTGCTTTTATCTGTGCTGACCTGTAGCTTTGTCCTCCACTGTTTCATAAGGTGTTGTAGCAGATTGATTATAGTGTCCGATACTCCGTAAAGTTGTAGTGTTTTGAGCAGCCATGAGTGTGGAATTGAGTCAAATGCTTTCCTATAATCAATCCACGCCATGGATATATTTCGCTGTCTTCGTTTGGCCTGCTTTGTGATCAAAGAGTCGATGAAGAGTGATTCTTTGCATCCTTGAGTGTCCTTGCGACATCCTTTTTGTTCACGTGCCATTATGCCGTATTTATCAATATGCTTCCATAGATGGTGTGTCAGTACTCCTGTTAGGATTTTATAAACTGTTGGAAGGCACGTGATTGGTCGGTAGTTTTTCGGGTCTGCATTTTTTGTTCCTTTGGATACCATGTGGGTTACTCCAAGTGTGACGTTGTCAGGTATTATTGACGGATCTATAACCGCTCTCTGGAATATTCTGGCTAAAATCTTGTGTGTTGAATTGAAGTTCTTCCACCAGTAGTTATGAATACCATCCGGTCCTGGTGCTGACCAGTTGTTTGTCTTTTTTAAAGTTGATTTTATGTTTTCTTCAGTTATCGTCACTCGCTCCATTATGTACTTTCCCGTTTCCTCTTCTGCCTCTCTGATCCAGAACGCTCCATTATCATGTTGTTCCTCTCGACTCCAGATTTCCTTCCAGGCCGCGTGCATATTTTCTTTTGTTGGAAATTCTTCTTCGGGTGTAATTTCTCCTTCTAGCGACCGATAGAATTGCTATGGGTTTTTATAGTAAAGTTGATTATTCTGGAATCGATTTGCCCTATCATTATAACGTTGGATGCGATTTCCTAACGCTTTCACTTTTTGTTTCAGGACGTCGCATGCTGTTGTTAGATCCCGCTTTAATGGTTCATGCCGGCTTTGAATGTGGAGTTCTGATGCTAAGCGAGCCACCTTTTTCTGCAGTCTCTTGGTTGGTGATGGAGCATTCAGGTAAGTGTGTAAAATACCAAGTTTTTTTCTAATGCCAAGTATCTTTCTTTCCAGGCGTGTTCTCCATGGTAGTGGTCTCCTTTCTACTAGGTGTTTGCTCTCTACTGTTAATTTTGATGTTGTTTTCTTCACAGACAGTTAATGCGGCAGCGTATACCCAGTCAATCACTTCCTCTAGGGTGGAGTCGTTCTTTAATTGCAGTTGTATTATCTCATCTGTTTTCTGCACACTCTCTAAAACAGTCTTGGAGCCCTTCACTCTAGGTATTTTCGGTCTACTTTGATGAGTTGTGCCTGCGTACATCTGCATCTGTCTATGGAAAATTTCCTCTGTATATTTCAGTTGAGGGTTTGTTATGATCACTGTTTCTTCGGATGGATGCTCCTCGGTATCTGTTACATTATTTTGGCTCGGTGCATATGGTCTCATGCTTTTTCGGATAGCATCCAGTTCAACACTGGAGAATTTCTAATTTTTCAGTATCCATCTTACTCTGTTGGATAGTAGATTCGGATAAGACAGCTTTCCGGTGTTGATGTCATTCCAGGTGTTAGTGAGTATTTCCCTATACGTTTGATTTGTAGTCTGCTGAAGTTCCTGTGCTATGAAATGAGTCCGTATTAAAAGGATATTCTCCTCCTCCGTCCATCGAACTCTTCCATCTCTTCTCGGTGCATGAACGAGACGGGATCTAATCCCATCCAAGCTAATACTCCTTCTTTCTCTTCTGAAAGTCGTTGAGCTTTGGCTTACGGTGCCATCTCGGGGGGCTGCGCCGCTCGCCCCACAGCTGACCCAATCAGGCTCTACCTCCGGACGGCTCCGAAGAGGGCCAGCCCGCTGCCCTCTACCGCCCTGATTCATGCTTCTTGTGACAGGAGCGATTTGTTCTGCAGATCTTCAGGCTGCTAACCTGAAGATTTTTTTTTTTTAATATATATCCTGATATATATATATATATATATATATATATATATATATATATATATATATATATATATATATATATATATATATATATATATATATATATATATATATATTTCCTAAGGAAAAATCATCTCATATATATATATATATATATATATACATGTATATATATATATATAGCAAATGAGTGAGTTTCGCTTTTATGAAAAGCTAACCACTTCCACTTCCATAAAAGCGAAACTCACTCATTTGCTCTATTCATTTCTGCGCATTGCGCACTAAAACCAGGGCGTTTTCACGTTCCTCGTGGCGTCTGCGAGGAATTCAAAATAGAATTCTGCAATTAGTCACGTTTGGAACAAAGAATGTACGCAGGGATCTATGTTTTGAGTTTTCCGCAACGGGAGCCTGGTTGGTTGAACGCTAGGTGTCGCTCTGTGTACTTTGTACTCAGAGGGTATACCTGGGGTTCGATAAAGCGGCTCCTTCGAGGTGTATTCTTCCATCAGCGGTTGACTTATGCACCACTGACGATTCCTAATAAGGATGAAACCGCGGTATGTTGCTAGTCAGCGTTGATGGAATTACACTTTGTGGGTGACTCTTGACTGCGGTCCCTGCTAGTCCTATTATTATTTATATATATATATATATATATATATATATATATATATATATATATATATATATATATATATATATATTAGAATGGTTATTATCGACTAACTGGAAACATCAACTGGAATTTATTGGGTATGTAGTCTGGTAAGAAAAAAAGAACAATCTTTTTTCCTTCACTCGAGCTTTCGAGACTTTATTGTCCCTTCATCAGGAGTCGCTAAAATTACAAGAATATTATAAAACATATTGAACAACTTGACGTAATTAACTCACGAATTTGAGATTACAATCAAAGGTCTTATATCAATCATAATTTGCAGTGAATCTTTGAGAAAACAAACCCTGCTGAAACAATGTGAGAACGTCAACTTCAGTAAGGACGTCAAAATTTCTATGGTGGAATTATGTCAACCAGCCAACCACAGAGAAACAAGAAAAACGGTCTCATCAAAACGATGCAAGGCCCATCAAGGGCAAAACAGCCACAGAAAAACAGTAAAAAGAACCAACACAAAGGTGTCATCACGACAACATGTTCACACATATCACAATGTCCACAATAGACACCTCAACACACAAAAAACTTCTAGAACTTAATTTGTGTCTTTTATTCAATAGTTCCTAACTTCCCCAGACACAATGTGAGAATCTCAACCATCACAAACCACACCCAGACATCACTCCAGGTCAAATCCAGTTTTCGGTGGTCAGGGGGACAACCACTACTCAATTGGTCTATCATACCAACTCATCCTCTTCCTAGATTCCATATCTATCAGCAGAGAATAGATAGAACTAAGTCCATCAACATCTCTGTTAGAATTAACCGACTCATCAGCCTGGCATATTCGCACCATCTCCAAGAACGTTCTCTTTCTATAATTCGACTCTCTGTCCAACACTTGCACTCTGTCCAAGTCAGGGAAATGATTGTGCAGCATCGAATGTTTGGACAACGCACAGGCATCCCGCTTTGTTCTAATATTACTTTTATGCAGTGCCAATCTCTGCTTCAGTTTGGTGGAAGTCTGTCCTATGTAAACTAGGCTGCAATTGCCACAAGGGATCTGATAAACCACATCACTCATCTCCTCTATCGGATCCCGGTCTTTCATTCTAGTGAAAATTTTCTTCAATGATTTGACGTTTTTAACTGCTGTCTTGCAGGATTCTGCTGGTAATACTCTGGTGATCTTGTGTACCAGGCCCTCCACATGAGGGAGCGTTATAAATGTAATTCTTGGCTCACTAGATTCCGTCGGGTTGCCTGGTTCAGACGGTCGTTCCCGCTGTTCTGTCGTCCTTGGAGTATTGTAGAGCAACTTCCTGATCATGCCCTGGGGATATCCATTAGAAGCAAGCAAACTGTGCAGTATCCTCAGGTTCTTGTCATAAAATATGGGATGACAAATCTTAGACAGCCGGGATTTCATGTTGATTATGAAATTGATTTTTACTTTCAATGGATGGTATGAAAGATATGGTAAGTACCTACCAGAGGCCATTGGCTTCCGATATCAGTCCACCATCAAGCTGGTGTCACATCTCACCACTCTAGTGTCCAGGAAAGGTACCGATTGGAGCACATCTTCTTCAACTGTGAACTGAATTCTGGGGTCATACCCGCTCAACACCGTCAAGGCAGTTAGTATATGGTCAGCAGGAATTAGGGCAATCACATCATCCACAAACTTCCTACAAAATACAACCTGGAATGGAAACTTCGGCAAGCAGACATCAAGAACCATATCCATCACATATTGAGCAATTATAGGCGGGACTATCGAACCCATAGGTGCACCTTCTTTTTGTTTATAAATTATTCCATTATGAGTGAAAACTGTGGTGTCAAACACAAACTTGATCATCTCAAGGAATGTGGACAAGGGTACTGGACAATTCTGCTGTATCTGTGGCCAATAAAATCAGTTCACCAGTACTATACAGGACAAGAAGTCCAGAGACATTATAACGGCCAAGGTTTTCAACGTAATCACAAACTTCTTTCAGAATGAGAGAGCAGACAGGCACCCCGTGACACCAATGTTCCACCAAGCCAAGAGATTTCTAGAAGAACACCCCGAATTAGTGGTCACCACCTCAGATAAGGGTAACGTTACTTCTGTGATGTATAGGGATGTCTATGATAGATTGGCATTGGAGCAACTTCAGGATGATAACTTCTATACCGTACTCCAGCACAGTCCATGCAGCACTTACCAACAGAGGGCTAACAAGATGATTTCTTCACTTAAGAAAGAGGGCATTATTACCGCTGGTCTGGCCTCTAGATTATCCTTCTATAAGGGAACCTTGGGCAAATTCTATGGCCTGCCCAAGATCCACAAGGAATAGCTATCACTCAGACCTATCATATCCTCTGTCAACAGTCCAAACACAGGCCTTGCTGTGTTCATTAGAGATGTGCTGACACAGTCGTACAATCAATCCAGTCCATATTATGTGTCTGATTCCTTTCATTTTGCCGAAATGACTAACAACTTTGAAGTCCCCCAGGGTCATGTGCTTGTAAGCTGGGATGTTGTTTCGCTGTTCACTAATATCACGGTTGAGTTGGCCATCAGAGGTGTGGAATTTTATTGGCCACAGATACAGCAGAATTGTCCAGTACACTTGTCCACATTTCTTGAGATGATCAAGTTTGTGTTTGACACCACAGTTTTCACTCATAATGGAACAATTTATAAACAAAAAGAAGGTGCACCTATGGGTTCGATAGTCCCGCCTATAATTGCTCAATATGTGATGGATATGGTTCTTGATGTCTGCTTGCCGAAGTTACCATTCCAGGTTGTATTTTGTAGGAAGTTTGTAGATGATGTGATTGCCCTAATTCCTGCTGACCATAAACTAACTGCCTTGACGGTGTTGAACGGGTATGACCCTAGAATCCAGTTCACAGTTGAAGAAGAGGTGCTCCAATCGGTACCTTTCCTGGACACTAGAGTGGTGAGATGTGACACCAGGTTGATGGTGGACTGGTATCGGAAGCCAATGGCCTCTGGTAGGTACTTACATTATCTTTCATACCATCCATTGAAAGTAAAAATCAATTTCATAATCAACATGAAATCCCGGCTGTCTAAGATTTGTCATCCCATATTTTATGACAAGAACCTGAGGATATTGCACAGTTTGCTTGCTTCTAATGGATATCCCCAGGGCATGATCAGGAAGTTGCTCTACAATACTCCAAGGACGACAGAACAGCGGGAACGACCGTCTGAACCAGGCAAACCGACGGAATCTAGTGAGCCAAGAATTACATTTATAACGCTCCCTCATGTGGAGGGCCTGGTACACAAGATCACCAGATTATTACCAGCAGAATCCTGCAAGACAGCAGTTAAAATCGTCAAACCATTGAAGACAATTTTCACTAGAATGAAAGACCGGGATCCGATAGAGGAGATGAGTGATGTGGTTTATCAGATCCCTTGTGGCAATTGCAGCCTAGTTTACATAGTACAGACTGAAGCAGAGATTGGCACTGCATAAAAGTAATATTAGAACAAAGCGGGATGCCTGTGCGTTGTCCAAACATTCGATGCTGCACAATCATTTCCCTGACTTGGACAGAGTGCAAGTGTTGGACAGAGAGTCGAATTATAGAAAGAGAACGTTCTTGGAGATGGTGCGAATATGCCAGGCTGATGAGTCGGTTAATTCTAACAGAGATGTTGATGGACTTAGTTCTATCTAGTCTCTGCTGATAGATATGGATTCTAGGAAGAGGCTGAGTTGGTATGACAGACCAATTTAGTAGTGGTTGTCCCCCTGACCACCGAAAACTGGATTTGACCTGGAGTGATGTCTGGGTGTGGTTTGTGATGGTTGAGATTCTCACATTGTGTCTGGGGAAGTTAGGAACTATTGAATAAAAGACACAAATTAAGTTCTAGAAGTTTTTAGTGTGTTGAGGTGTCTATTGTGGACATTGTGATATGTGTGAACATGTTGTCGTGATGACACCTTTGTGTTGGTTCTGTTGGGGAAACAATGACATTTTTCATTATACGCGCTGTACTTGGTATCAGGGATCTTGTTCCCCCTCCCCCCTCTAAAAGGGACAAGAACAGCAGTCATGAAAGACAATCGCTACAGAGAACATATCGCTCGACGCTTCTGTTTTTACGTCCATTTCTTGTTCTGGACTATTTCTCGCTATTCTTCTTAAAACTGTATTTCACTGTGCTTTTTAACCACATTAGTGAAACCGCTGTGCTGTGCACTAAAGGATTAACCAGAGCTCTTCGACGGAGTCATGGAAGGACCCAACCATCGTCGCAATTAGAAGCCACACCACAGGTAAGGTTTCTGATACCATCGCTATTTTTGATACAGTCCATTAAAATCTCCACCATCTAGCTATCGAACCATAGTTTCGCCAACATATAATATATAAACCATACTTTCATTATAAAATTTAAAATTTTTACTTCAGTTTCAAGTTGGTCGCATGTGCGTGAGGAATTTTCGTCAATAATTGTTTGAATTATTATTCATACAGTTATCCGCTTCTATTGAGAGCTCGTGGAAACTCTGCGTTATTTGATGCAATTATAATAAGTGAAAGGGATAAATAATCAATTTTATTGATTTTTATAGTTTGCAGATAATTGAAATCGAACATCTGTCCGTTCGGGAAAGCGGTACGTTCGTGACCGTGAAAATTCATCTTGTACGCACGCACGCATGTCTTCTGGAATTTAGAAGTTCAGCGCATCTTCAGTTGATAGGTCACTCACAGATCAGCTGTTCTCTCGTTTCTCGCATTTCTTCTGAACAATTAACGCTATGGACAAACTAAAGAAATTCAAAGCCTATCGTAATAACGCCATTAACGATATGAATTCGCTGCATATTCTAGCACAAAAGGCTAGAACTGATAGAACTCAACACATCTCCTTCAAAGTACGCTATGTTGATATTCAAACATTTTATGATGAATTTATAAAACATCATAACAGTATAGTTTCTACCCTTTTGAATGACCCGGAGTCCGATGTAGAACCAGAAACTTTGATACGCGAGAGTTTCCTTGCAGATTATTATGCCGTGAAAACTTGTTACGCAGAATTGTTTGAAGATTACGTAAGTTCGCCATCGGGACCAAGTCATAATAGTACCATGCTGGTTCCAACGTCTAATCATGGTAACGTTCGATTACCAAAAATTCAATTAATGAAATTCAGTGGTGAATATCGAGATTTCTCCTCTTTTCGCGATCAGTTTGACGCCCTAGTTCATAATAATCCATCCTTAACTCCGATTGAAAAATTTACTTATTTGGTTAATTCTGTTCAAGGATCTGCTCTGTCCTTGATGAAAACTTTGCCTTTAATTTCTTCAAATTACGCAATCGCATATAACAGTATTATTGAACGTTTTTCCAACCGCCGTTTGCAATCTCAGAGCTTGTGGACAGAAATAGATAATGCTCCTATGGTCACTGTTGCTTCTGCAGAATCTCTTAGAAAATTGTTGGATGTTTTTACTGAAAATGTCGCCGCTTTGAAAAATCTTAAATTTCCAACTGAACATTGGGACTTCATTCTAGTTATGATGATTATAAAACGTCTCGATAAAAATACACTAACTCGTTTTGAAATGGAACATCAATCCACAAAAGTTCCAACATTTATTGAAATTGCGGATTTTATTAACAGACATTGTCTTGTTTTGGAGACCCTTGGATCTTCATCATCGCAAATATTCAATAACGCTCAAAAAACAGTACGAAGTTCTACTCCGAGCCTACGTCCCGCTTCATCACGTACCACCGCATTATTAGTCAACAAATCGCCCGCCTCTACTTGTATATTTTGTCAATCTAATCATTCGCTGTATACTTGTTCTGCTTTTGCTGCTACTTCCGTAAGTGATCGCTATCTTTTTTGCAAAACTAAGAAATTATGTTTTAATTTTTTAAGTTCCGCTCATGATTTACGATCGTGTAAATCCACTTATACGTGTAAAGTATGCAAGTCAAGGTTCCATCATACGCTTCTTCACGATGATAGAAAAATTCGCTCTTTAAATACTGCAAGTCCTTCTTCGTCTGCAACAACCCTTCTATCGAATGCTCAAGCATCGCGTCAACCCCGAAATCTTTCTAATAACGATAATACTAACTCAACTTTTGTCGGTGCTGGGGTAGTAGCACCACCCCACCACGTTCTTTTATCTACTGCATATGTTGATGTACGTGATAAAGGAGGTCTTTATAAACCTCTTAGATGTCTAGTCGATTCAGGAAGTATGAACTGCTTCATTACCGAAAAGGCTGTGAAACGTCTAAATTTACATAAAGTTGCTCATTCGGTTGAAGTCAGGGGATTAGGATCAATGAATTCGACATTGAATAGTGGATCGGTATCACTTTCATTGAAACCAACGAATGCAGATAAACCAATTTTGTTCACTGACGCTATCGTTATTGAAAAAATCTGTGAAAATTTACCTTTACACCCAGTGTGTACGGATTCATGGAATCATATTCGGCATTTACCCTTAGCTGACCCATCATTTCATCGCCCTGGTCCGATAGATATGCTCCTGGGGGCTGATATATTCTCGCGAATAATTTTGAACGATTGCCTTCCTAGCCAGAACAATCTACCTTGTGCTATGAATACCGTATTAGGTTATATTTTCATGGGCAAAACCAACATTACTTTTCCGCATCCTACTTCTTCGCTATTTGTAAGTTTATTAGAAACATCGCTTGATTCTCATATACAAACATTTTGGGAAGTTGAAGCTGTCCCCGAGGTCGAATGCATAAATTTGGAAGAATCTTCTAGTGAAAAACATTTTCTTGAGACGGTCACTCGCGCAAATGATGGAAAATTTGTTGTTTCATTGCCCTTTATTAATAATTCTACGCCACAATTTCCGAATATGCGTGATTTTGCTATATCTCGTTTTTATTCTCTTGAAAGTCGTCTTTTAAAGAAACCGCAGTTGTATTCACAGTATACAGAATTCATGATGGATTATCTTAAATCGGGTCACATGGAAATTATTCCTCCCGACGAATTATTTTCAAATTCTTACTATCTCGTTCACCATTGCGTACTAAAACCTGAAAGTGTTTCAACCAAACTAAGAGTTGTTTTTAATGCATCTGCAAGGATGAACTCTCACAAAACACTTAATGAATTTCTTATGACAGGTACAAAATTGCAACCTGATATTTCAAGAATCATTATGAATTTTCGACTTTTTCCATTTGTAATTTGCTGTGATATACGTCAAATGTACCGTATGATTTGGTTGGAACCCAGTCAGTGTGACTTCCAAAGAATTCTTTTTCGCTTTTCACCTAACGATGAGGTTCAGGATTTTCGCCTGAAAACAGTCACATATGGACTACGACCGAGTCCATATTTAGCGCTTCGTGTACTACGTAAACTCGCAGAAGACGAAACATTGAATCATCCACACGCTGCTGAAATTATATTAAATAATTCGTATATAGATGATTTCATATTTAGTGCACCAACCATTGATCGCGCTCGACTACTACGCAATGACTTAATTTCGTTGTTAGAGAAGGCTGGTTTTATGTTGCGCAAATTTTGCAGTAATGAGCCATCATTATTGAATGATTTACCACCGTCACATCTATCTGTTGACCCGCTTACTTTTGATAATGAAACGCAACCATTTTCATTAAAAGTGTTGGGCTTGAATTGGAATCCCACCGGGGATTATTTCAGTTTTATCTGTAAACCAATGGCCAGTTCATTATGTACGAAAAGAGTCATGCTTTCTGAATTGGCTCGAGTATACGATCCACTTGGATTCGTAACACCTACGATTTTTCTTGCAAAAAATCTGATCCAACAACTTTGGATATCAAAAATCAGCTGGGATGAAACGCCACCCCAGGACATTATTCGTGTCTGGAATCAGTATAAGGCGGAATTACCGTTGCTGGCGGATTTGAAAATTCCTAGGCATATAATTCCCACCGAAAATTCCAGCTACGAAATTCACGGGTTTTGTGACGCCAGCGAGAAGGGAGATGATAGCCCTACATCGCATGCGCCCCGTTTTAACCTCAACATCTGATCAAAACACATAACACAAATACAAAACGTAGACAAAATATTCTCAATCCACGAAGTACAAACGAGTATTCCTTCCGTTGAAAATAATCGAGATTACCTTGTATTTGAAGATTGGAGGAATCTAGAAATATTGTTTACGTATGTGAAAGAAATTCCAAATTATGGAGAACTGTGGAAAAGTTGTTCAGAAAGAAGATATCTGGTATATGTCCTTCAGGATTTCTGGCTAAAAATCAGCAGTAAGTAATAGAAGTGAATTGAATGAATTACTTTACTCAGAGAAATCCAAGTCCTAATATTTTCTTTCAGGTTGGAATGAATTAAGGTCCAGTTGACGTAGAGCAAAGAAGTAATGCTTTTCGACAAATAGAATGCATGAGTTACTTTTGGAGTTACTGCAGATAGAATTCAAAACAAGGTATATGGAACTTAGTCGATTGAATATTTGTGAAGATTAAGTATATCTCATGAGAAAATTTAATATTGATAAGAGGCAATCAAGATGACATGAACACTAAAATTTTTAAAGTTCAAAAGTGGAATAGCCAAGAAGAAAATCTAGTGTTTCTATTCAAACAAATTGGTGGTGGTTCTCATATCGTTGAAATGACAAAGGGACGTATCTGCAATAAGCAAGTTTCAAGATATTCTCGTTTTGAAATTCGAGAGTGAGCGATAAATCAGGGAGTGAACGAAATAAACCATAAATGCTCGATTCAAGGTGCATTTAAATATGTTCCGCAATAAGGAAGTGGTTGTTATGCGTAGGCTATGACTATAAAAAATAAAGCCAACTCAAAATTTGACATTTTACTTTTAATTCTGTTTTGTCATTTTGCCGAAGCTATATATATTACGGGATAAGTATTCTATTCATCATGTACTTAGGTGAAAACCACCCAGTGCCTTGACTAAGCTGACGTAAGAATACATTAATAAAATATACACAGAACAAAACTGACTCTCCTAGGAGCTTCTGTGGGATTTCCTTAGGGAAGACCTAGAATGGTTAGTATAATCATAAACATGTCATTAGCAAGCATAACTGCATGAATTACATTTCTAATGACTTCTGCACCTACCCTATTATTCAAATTTGGCCCTTAACATTTGCATAATACTATTGCACAAAAAAAACAGTTGAATTACGCTTAGACCAGTGAATTTTGAACACTTTTCTGTTTTCCTGTTATCATGGGTCTCTTACGATCCATCATCAGGGTGTTTGGATGCCAGCGTGTACCTATATAATAGGCATTTTTAACGAAACATTTTAATTTTTCTAATTGCAGAATATTTTAAAATATAGGAGTAGAAGGTGATGCAATATAACATGTGTGTAGGTATATATTATGTATATAGTTTTCCCGTGGAACTTCAGGTATATGTTTCTTAAATGATTGTTGCTTAGCATGCTTAACAATGAATACCTCTGAAGAACAGATTTTACTAACATTATAATAGAATGGCTTGATAATTCAACGCTAACTTTGAAAATGATTCAAGTGAGGTATACAATTTTTTTGTTCACTGAGAGCTGATATATTTTACGACCTGTAAACTGTCAAGTAGCCTTACCGTAAGGAAAGTAATCTGTGAATGTTCAGTGAACATTGTTCACTTTAAAGGGGATCAGTAAATTCAACGAGCACATAGTTGAAGAATACTTTACGGAGAGGTTGAATAAATCGGCCCTTAGTAGATAGTATAAAACAATATATAGATTGGTATCTAAATAAATGAATCTTATTTTCACAATAACTCTTGTCCCCTAATCCATGAAAACAAATTTTCACAGACAATTTACATGAATCATTAGCTTCAAACGTTCATTACCTTGAAATACAAATGAATAAGTGTAAATTTAATTTTAATATTTCAATATTGAATGGAATATTTAGAGTTTATCTATAATTCCAGATATCTCATCTCATCAACGAGTGACAAAAGTATTGAAATTGATTATGCATTAAACGATGTGTTCAAATGTCAAATTATTACCATATTCCATATCGACAGACATTCTTGTAATGATTATGAAGAATTAAAAAGGTTTGATGGCTAATATAAAAATTGGTTCAAGCACTGACGTGAAGTCAGGAGCTTTTGCGCGTATGTTCTATTGTCCAATACAGGAGAATGGACAACATAATTTACCATGGTAAATTCAATTAAAAGTGTCCAATACAGGAGAATGGACAATAGAACATACGCGCAAAAGCTCCTGACTTCACGTCAGTGCTTGAACCAATTTTCTTGTTTCTCTGTGGTTGGCTGGTTGACATAATTCCACCATAGAAATTTTGACGTCTTTACTGAAGTTGACGTTCTCACATTGTTTCAGCAGGGTTTGTTTTCTCAAAGATTCACTGCAAATTATGATTGATATAAGACCTTTGATTGTAATCTCAAATTCGTGAGTTAATTACGTCAAGTTGTTCAATATATATAACTCTCAACTCTCAATTCGAATTTACCATGGTAAATTCGAATTAAGTGTCCAATACAGGAGAATGGACAACATAATTTACCATGGTAAATTCGATTAAGGGTGTCCAATACAGAAGTATGGACAATAGAACATACGCGCAAAAGCTTCTGACTTCACGTCAGTGCTTGAACCAATTTTTTTTCGTGATTTTTTAAAAATTTTCTAGGGGTACGGTTCTTGAAATTTTTTTTTTCGTCATTTTTTTCAAATTTTCTAGGGGTACGGTTCTTAAACACGTCTTTATGTTGATTTTCTACTACTAGTTACCAAGCACCAATTCGATCGAATATTTAGTTTTTGAGTTATCAAGGAAATTATATTCCAGGTGGGTATAACTCGGAAACCGTTAGACCGATTATGCCCAAAAACGAATTCAACGCTCCCTTTTAGATACGCAACCTACCCTGAAAATTGCAAGTCCCTATCTCCTTTCGTTCGAAAGTTATCGAGGCAACGGTCACCCATCTACTGAACTCGCACAAGAATGCTCGAATCTCCAACAATATTTAACCGATCGTATTAAAACTTGAAACTTGGCAGTAAAGTTAGGTTATGAAGGCTCTTGCAAAATTTCAGCAATTTCAAACGAATAGTTACTGATATATAGAATTTTTTTTTTTTATTTTCAATGATTTATTAAAAATTTTCTACCTATGCTATCCTCACCAAATTTTGCAAACATTTTCGCGTTGGCATTCTACAACTAATAACTATGTTTGAATTCAATCGGTTCAGTATTTTTTGAGTTAATGAGGAACAAAAAACCACCAAATTTCAGAAATTTTCAGATGGCTATAACTCTAAAACCGTTTGTCCGATTATGCTCATAAACAAACTGAAATGTCACGTTCTGGTGCACATCCTAACCTGAAAATTTCAAGGCGCTATCTCATTCCGTTCTCAAGTTATCGTGATAACAAAAATATTTTTTAATAATTTTTTAAAAATTTTCTAGCTATACGATTCCCACAAAATTTTACAAACGTTTTAGGATCATATTCTACAACTAACCAACAAGTTTCAATTCGATCGGATTCAAATTGGTTGAAAACAAAATTATTACTCGGAAACCACTGGGCCGATTATGCCCATTAACGAACGTGTCCGTCGTATTGGGATGTGCCACCTACCCTGAAAATTTCAAGTCGCTAGATCTTTTCATTCTCAAGTTATCGTGGCAACGGCCGGACGGACAGAATCAAATTTGACCTCGAATTCTTCATTGGGGAGTCGAACTTAATCGTATGAGACCATTTTCGTCAAAAAATTCGAAAGTTACAGACATTTGGGCAAAACTATAAAGCGATGTTCCCCAGAACATACGCGCAAAAATGTTTGCGTAGTTTGCGAGCAATAATAATTGTACGATAATATAATTTATACAGGATTATTCACCTATCAGAAGTTTCTGGAACAGTCATCATAATTTTGTGCTGAAAATGTGAATGTGGGTGCTTTCGACAATGAACACTTTCTCTAAAATATTTTGAGACCTCTTCAACTTCCGGTTGTCTGGAAACTGTCTACTCTCAAGACTCCCACTTACACCAATATAAAAAAGTGGAGAGTATTTTCGGAGCAATGAGAATAATTTATTTCTGAAAAAAAAACCGTTGTTGCCTAGGTTCCAATGGGGTCCTGACAACCCACCGGCTACGGCCTTGACTAGCTAAACAAAAAATTATTGAAATAAGGTATGCGATCAGAATGAAGAGATAATACCTCAGAAGGTGTAGTAGGTACATGAATTTATTTTGTATTGAATACTGGACCATTTCAGAATCTCAGAAACAGGCATGTTTTCCTTTCATTTGGCAGTCGGGTGACCTAATTTATTGTTACATCACGTTGAGTTGAACATTAAATGAATTGGCGAAATATGATTTTGGGTAATTCTTCGTTTAGAAATAAACTATGCATGCGTCATAAAAACCATAGTATCAATTTGATAGTGCCAGGAATCCAGGAATACTTAATGAACGTATTGAAAAATTCCGTCGATTGTAGTCTTGGCATCGAAAAGATTGGCGATAGATGGAATTTTTTTGAATTTTCAAAAATATTGAATATCTCGAAACCCGAGGGATTTTTACAAAACATAAAACCGATTGTTCTGGATTGAACACTCTTAATCGAATTTACCATGGTGAATTCTATTGTCTGTTCTCCTGTATTAGACACTCCGAACTTACCATGGTAAATTCGATTAAGAGTGTCCAATACAGGAGAATGGACAATAGAACATACGACCAAAAGCTCATGACTTCACGTCAGTGCTTGAACCAATTTTTTTTTCAGTGAAGTCAGGAGCTTTTGCGCGTATGTTCTATTGTCAGTTGTCCTGTATTGGACACTCTTAATCGAATTTAACATGGTGAATTCCATTGTCTGTTCTCCTGTGTTGGACACTCATAATCGAATTTACCATGGTAAATTCAGAGTGTCTAATACAGGAGAACAGACAATAGAAATCACCATGGTAAATTCGATTGAGAGTATTCAATAAAGGAGAATGGACAAGAGAACATACACGCAAAAGCTTCTGACTTCACGTCAGTGCTTGAACCAACTTTTTGTATCGATGATTTCTTAAAAATTTTCAAGTGCTACGATCCTCACGAAATTTTCGAGTTGGTATTCTAAAATTAATAAACATATTTGAATTGGATCGGATTTGTATTTTTTGAGACATTGAGGAAATAACAACCAAATTTCGGATTGATATAACTCCAAAACCATTTGGCCGATTATGCTAGTTAACGAACTTAAATGTTGTATTCAGATGCGTAATATACCCTGAAAACTGCAAGTCGCTATTTCTTTCCGTTCTCAAGGAATCATGAGAAACCAAATATTTTTTCGTAAATTTTTAAAAATTTTCTAGTGGTACGGTCCCCACAAAATTTTACACACGTCTTCATGTCGATATTCTACAACTAGTTACCAAGCTCCAATTCGATCGAGTCTATATTTTTTGAGTTATCGAGGAAATAATATTCCAGATGGGTATAACTCCGAAACCGTTGGCCGATTATGGCCAACAGCGAAATTAACTATCACATTCAGATGTGCAACCTATCCTGAAAATTACAAGTTCCTATCACCTTTTGTTCGAGAGTTGTCAAGGCAACGCTCACCCATCCAGCTACTGAACTCACACAAGGCTGCTCGGATCTCCATCAACAATATAGATCCGATCATGTTCAAACTTAGAACTTGGTAGTAGAGTTAGGTCCTGAAGGATCTCGCAAAATTTCAGCGGTATCGGACGAGCATTTGGGCAAAACGATAACGCGATGTTCCCCAGAACATACGCGCAAAGAGGACGATTGCAAAAAGGCCACACCTTTATTACAATAAATCATTAAAGGATACTTTGGGAGGTGAATTCATCACTGAATGGTTCCTTTCCGGGATTTTTCTCTCAAACTCTGAAAAATATCTATGAAATAAAAAAAATCATTATTTTGAAATTGCTTCTCCGTTAGAAACACTATGTAGATATTTGTAATTCGGTGGCAATTACAGAGTCAGATGAAATAAAAAGATAACTTTAAGGAGACACTTTTTATTTTGCTGAGAAAACAATTTTGCAAATTGCTCAAGAGGAGTAGACCATATTTGGTTGAATTTGTTGAATAAAGAATTAGAAATTTTTATGTTAATGTGGAACTGTGATACAATATTTTTTCAAAGACTGTCAGCTTGACAAATTTCAGTATTAGTGTCAACAAAAAATTATTCTTAAGATTTTCGCTTGGTGTCTGACGAAGGAATATGCTTAAGTTTCCGAAGCGTTACAGAATAGTTGTTTTATATGTTTTTGGATATGCTACTGTTCATTAAGCAATATTGTTCTATATACTCATTGTTTTATATGTTATTGGTTATGCTACTGCTCATTGGGCAATATTGTTCTATATAATTGTATATCTAGTCTTTCTAACGCTGAAGTAAATTAAAAAAAAATAACATTTTTTATTTTATCGATATTTTTCAGAATCCAGAAAAGCCCCATTTAGTCTACTTTTAAATTTGGGGAAATATTCAACTATTGTACGCAAGAAATGTATAGGTGGATAATGTTGACTGAATAAAAGGCCAATCTTTTTCAGCATCGAAAGAATCAATCAACATAAGCCATTTTTTGGATAAAATAATATGTCGTTTAGAATGTCAACAAAAGAAATTAATCTGGAATAATAGACTTTCTGTGAAAGACACATAATTTTCTTCATCGTCCCTTATATTCTTCGGTTCCATTACTTCAAATTTAGTCTTTTCCTCTTCGTCATATTCTACTTGTTCCAATTCTAATATCTAATATTCCGTAACTTCGATCTCGGCAAGACTCTTTCCCCTCAGTAAGCAGCAATAGAAACTTCGCAGTTACAGGGTGTTCCCTAAAGACATGCTAATATTTAAGGTGGTGATTTTTTGACTTATTTTGGGAAAAAACTTCCCATGAACGTATGTCCTGAAAGTCTCACCTTATGAGATACGGGATGATACAATTTTGAAAAAAAATGAGTTTTTCAATAATCACTGAGATAATATTGCAGACATCTTCATAAAATTTGGTATATGTATTCTATGCATCAAGGTGCATTTTGTGATGAACGAAAATTTTCATTTTCTGTACCAGTGGCGTCCATACAGGTTTTGCATTGAATATTTTTGCAGAAAAAAATACTACGCCACTGCGTTTTTTTTTAAAAAATATTACTTTAAGATCCTCATTCATTTTTGAGCCAATTTGATCTCATGGGTTTTCTTTGTCTGACGTCCGGTTTCCGCCCAAAAAAAATAAGAATCGTTTTATTTCAGGATCAATTCCTCAAAAATCTGATGCGCTGTGGAAATGTTTGTGCATCGACTGAAAGCAAATTGAGAGATCAGATTCGTTCCGAAATTAATGAGATTCCAAAAAATATGTTTCCAAGTCAGATGCTCTGTTCATGATTAAAAGAATATAATAATAATAATTACATTAAAATTGCTTCATATCGCATCACAAAATTTTATCACCTTGTATCACAAAAGTTAAGACTTTTAGGACAAACGTTCATAGGAAGTTTTTTCTCAAAATGAGTTAAGGAATCGCCTCCTTAAATATTAGCATGTCTTTAAGGAAGACCCTGTATATGTTGTGACATTCTGAGAAAAAAAATTTTTAAGTGAAAATTATTGTAGATATTGAATTCTCGAATCACTTGGTGAAACATTTTGACAAGTTATTAAGGTAGAGAAAAGACTTGGCTTAAGTTCCACAATATAGTATTATGTTCTTGACATTGTTCAGTCTTGAACATGGGATAAACCCGAAACATATACTTATGTCAACAATATGGTATTATATTGTAAAACTTAAGCCAAATGTTTTTATCGGAAAAAGAATGTAATTCTACATAAAATGAAATACTATACCTATAGAACTCCTTATGGATCTTATTTACGTTCTTGTTGTAATTTTCATTATCAGCTTCCTACTTGCAGACATTGAAATCACTTCATATCACAACTAAAACAAAGTCAACGATTCCAGCTTCGTTTTCGCACCCTTTCGTATATCGAAATTGGCGCAATTAGTCCCGAAGAGCTGGCAACAGCGCTGGGTTCGAAGACGTTGCCTGAATATACTTGCGGAGTATATGTGGGATCAGAAAGTCTGCGGAATGATTCGGGATTCGAGAAGTTTGACGAATATAGAACTTTTTTGAATGAAAAAAATTTCTTCCCCTCTCAAGATGCCTAAGGAGTTATATTTTCAATCTACCCATTTTTTGTCTATATACTCCTGAAAACATTTTGGATCATATGGGTCTCAGGTAGCCTTCAGAGTGTACCGGGACTGGATACGTCTATAAGATAAATATATATATATATATATATATATATATATATATATATATATATATATATATATATATATACAGTCACGGCGTAAACTGGCATCCGCCCATGTTAAAATCGCGGTTGAAGTGGCATCCGGGGTAAAGTGGCATCCGATATATGGATGCCACAGATTGCTGAATCACAAATAAGACTTCAACATATACCGGAGCATACAATGGGGGAATACAGCAATCGACTGAATATAGCTTACAACAGAAAATTTCACAAGATCAAGGATACCAACAGGAAAAAAATTAATAATCTGAAAGGAAAAAATATCGTGGTTATACAAACTGAAGACAAATGGATGAAAAACTTGACCAACAAACAAATTCCGAAGACAGTAAATAATCTCTTATCCCTGGGTTCGAAATTCAGTGTGAGAACAACTAAAAAAGATGTAAATATAGAAAACATTATTGCAGACACAGAATACATCCTACAAGGCGTACCGGAAGAAAGAAAAGATATACAGAGAGCAAGAGTCACAAATGCACTGACAAATTACATTCATAAGGATTGGAAAGCTAATTCGCATATCAACGAGTGGTACCAAGAAACTGAAAGATTTTTGAAAGACAACCAAGATATAATTGTGTTAAATAGTGATAAAGGTGCTGTAACAGTTCTAATGGAACGAAAAGAATATGAAGAAAAATTACAACAATTGCTAGATTCTAAGGATTTCAAGAAATTACCAAAGGATCCTACTCAATCCATACAAAACAAATGTAATAAGATTATATCGAAGTTGCAACAACAAAATCATATATCAGAAGAAGAAGCTAAACGAATGAAAACGTACAATTCGGTGGCACCTCGAATTTATGGAAACCCAAAGATTCATAAGGATGGAAACCCAATTAGACCGATCATGTCCAGCATCAATAGCCCGGTGAATTCACTGTCAAAGTTTATTGCTGATATTTTGAAAAACGCTTACAACACAGACAACCAATATTATGTCAAAGACTCATTTCAGTTAGCACATGAAATTAATGACTTAGAAATACCTGAAAACTATAGACTCATTTCGCTTGATGTCATAAACCTTTTTGGAAACTTGGAGAAAAGTGAAATAGTTGATATTCTGAAGCTAAAATGGAATACCATCAAAGAATATACAACTGTGGGCATGGAGCTATTCATGGAGATTGTTAAATTCGTGCTGGATAACAACTATTGTACCTTCAAAGAAAAATTTTATTTACAAGTATTTGGGTGTGCAATGGGTTCAAAACTATCCCCCATCCTAGCACAATACGCAATGGATCATCTGTTAGATTCCTGCTTGATCAAGTTACCGTACGTATTGTTTATGAAAAAGTTTGTTGACGATATTATAACTGCAGTACCTGAAGAACATATTCAAACGATACTAACATGCTTCAATTCCCATTCAAAAAATCTTCAATTCACCCTTGAGACAGAAAATTATGAACAAGCAGTACCTTTTTTAGATGTCAAAGCACACAGAAATAACAACAAAATACAACTTGGATGGTACAGAAAGGATACACATTCGGATAAAATCATCCATTTCAACTCCGACCATAGCTTGAATGTGAAAATAAACACTATAAAACAGATGAAAAATAGAATAAATAAAATATGCCATCTTTCATACAGACAGGAGGGAATAAGAAAATTACATCAAATCTTGAAACAGAATGCATATCCCAACAATATGCTGAATAAACTTTTATATGCAGATAATGAAGCAGCACCCCCAGTTACCGAGAATCAAAATACAACAAGTCGAGTACATATGGCATCATATTCAAATATTCACGGCCTAACTACAAAGCTAAAAAATATATTCAAGGAAGAAAATGTGAAAATTGCCACATATAATAAAAAAACAGTCAAGAACCTATATAGCAAAATAAAAGACCCCATACCAACTCAATATAGAAGCAATGTAGTCTACAAAATTGAGTGTGCGGATTGTGTGCGGAGTTACATTGGACAAACATCCCAATGGGTAAAAAACATAATAGCACTTCATAAATCAGATGTCACTAAATACCATCATAGATGTGCCCTAGCATTGCATGCACATCAGTCGAATCATACAGTAGACTTTGACAGTGTCACGGTGTTGAAGACAGAAAATAATTACTTGAAGAGATTAGTGCATGAGATGATAGAGATAAACAAAAATGAAGAAACGCTGAATAAAAAAACTGATACCAACAATCTGAGCTCTATATATAGTTACCTGTTGAATGTGTCGAAATATAAGCACTTTTACGACGGTCCTGTAGATGAGTAATGCACCCAGAAAGATCCCAAAGGAGTAAATCGGAACTCAGATCATAGACGACAGAAACATAACCTACGATTCCTAACTAAACAATGAAATTAATAATTTATAAATGTAAATATGGTAATGTGATAAGGTGAAAGAATTTTTCGTGAATTTTGATGTTTTAATGTGTGTAATTTTTAATGGAATGTAACGTCTCTACTAATATTTTACGAATAACGGATGACTTGTTGCTGAATGTCGATTATTTGAAAAATCTAACATTCGGTAAGTTCTGGAACAAAACAAAAACAATTTTTTATTGTCTGTTATTATTGTTGTACCTTTTGTAGAAGCCCTGAGGATGCATTAAATAAAGATGCGAAAGCTTGGCAAAGAATAAATAGTATTCATTAACTTATTCTCCACCTTTGAGTCGTCAAACCCATATTCAATTCAAATAATATACCTGGGACTCTTATTAAACTACAATTAATAAAACATGGGTTTTTATGAAGAAATCAGCGCGAAATATGGACCAGAAACAACTAGGGACCTGAAAATATGGAGTACAAATAACAACAAATTGGCATCGGCAATGAACAGACGAATATTTCATTTAGAATGTAAGAGACGAGAATTAACACCAACACATATCTCAACTAATGTAAAGAATATCATGAGTCTTTTTGAATATAACAACAACAAACCGAATAAAAAGATAAAAGATTTTAATGACAGTATAAGAACAAAAATTTTAAATATTGAAATATGTCAAATAAACCATAAAATAAACACCTTGAAGAAACAGATTGCTGAATCACAAATAAGACTTCAACATATACCGGAGCATACAATGGGGGAATACAGCAATCGACTGAATATAGCTTACAACAGAAAATTTCACAAGATCAAGGATACCAACAGGAAAAAAATTAATAATCTGAAAGGAAAAAATATCGTGGTTATACAAACTGAAGACAAATGGATGAAAAACTTGACCAACAAACAAATTCCGAAGACAGTAAATAATCTCTTATCCCTGGGTTCGAAATTCAGTGTGAGAACAACTAAAAAAGATGTAAATATAGAAAACATTATTGCAGACACAGAATACATCCTACAAGGCGTACCGGAAGAAAGAATAGATATACAGAGAGCAAGAGTCACAAATGCACTGACAAATTACATTCATAAGGATTGGAAAGCTAATTCGCATATCAACGAGTGGTACCAAGAAACTGAAAGATTTTTGAAAGACAACCAAGATATAATTGTGTTAAATAGTGATAAAGGTGCTGTAACAGTTCTAATGGAACGAAAAGAATATGAAGAAAAATTACAACAATTGCTAGATTCTAAGGATTTCAAGAAATTACCAAAGGATCCTACTCAATCCATACAAAACAAATGTAATAAGATTATATCGAAGTTGCAACAACAAAATCATATATCAGAAGAAGAAGCTAAACGAATGAAAACGTACAATTCGGTGGCACCTCGAATTTATGGAAACCCAAAGATTCATAAGGATGGAAACCCAATTAGACCGATCGTGTCCAGCATCAATAGCCCGGTGAATTCACTGTCAAAGTTTATTGCTGATATTTTGAAAAACGCTTACAACACAGACAACCAATATTATGTCAAAGACTCATTTCAGTTAGCACATGAAATTAATGATTTAGAAATACCTGAAAACTATAGACTCATTTCGCTTGATGTCATAAACCTTTTTGGAAACTTGGAGAAAAGTGAAATAGTTGATATTCTGAAGCTAAAATGGAATACCATCGAAGAATATACAACTGTGGGCATGGAGCTATTCATGGAGATTGTTAAATTCGTGCTGGATAACAACTATTGTACCTTCAAAGAAAAATTTTATTTACAAGTATTTGGGTGTGCAATGGGTTCAAAACTATCCCCCATCCTAGCACAATACGCAATGGATCATCTGTTAGATTCCTGCTTGATCAAGTAACCGTACGTATTGTTTATGAAAAAGTGTGTTGACGATATTATAACTGCAGTACCTGAAGAACATATTCAAACGATACTAACATGCTTCAATTCCCATTCAAAAAATCTTCAATTCACCCTTGAGACAGAAAATTATGAACAAGCAGTACCTTTTTTAGATGTCAAAGCACACAGAAATAACAACAAAATACAACTTGGATGGTACAGAAAGGATACACATTCGGATAAAATCATCCATTTCAACTCCGACCATAGCTTGAATGTGAAAATAAACACTATAAAACAGATGAAAAATAGAATAAATAAAATATGCCATCATTCATTCAGACAGGAGGGAATAAGAAAATTACATCAAATCTTGAAACAGAATGCATATCCCAACAATATGCTGAATAAACTTTTATATGCAGATAATGAAGCAGCACCCCCAGTTACCGAGAATCAAAATACAACAAGTCGAGTACATATGGCATCATATCCAAATATTCACGGCCTAACTACAAAGCTAAAAAATATATTCAAGGAAGAAAATGTGAAAATTGCCACATATAATAAAAAAACAGTCAAGAACCTATATAGCAAAATAAAAGACCCCATACCAACTCAATATAGAAGCAATGTAGTCTACAAAATTGAGTGTGCGGATTGTGTGCGGAGTTACATTGGACAAACATCCCAATGGGTAAAAAATATAATAGCACTTCATAAATCAGATGTCACTAAATACCATCATAGATGTGCCCTAGCATTGCATGCACATCAGTCGAATCATACAGTAGACTTTGACAGTGTCACGGTGTTGAAGACAGAAAATAATTACATGAAGAGATTAGTGCATGAGATGATAGAGATAAACAAAAATGAAGAAACGCTGAATAAAAAAACTGATACCAACAATCTGAGCTCTATATATAGTTACCTGTTGAATGTGTCGAAATATAAGCACTTTTACGACGGCCCTGTAGATGAGTTATGCACCCAGAAAGATCCCAAAGGAGTAAATCGGAACTACAGATCATAGACGACAGAAACATAACCTACGATTCCTAACTAAACAATGAAATTAATAATTTATAAATGTAAATATGGTAATGTGATAAGGTGAAAGAATTTTTCGTGAATTTTGATGTTTTAATGTGTGTAATTTTTAATGGAATGTAACGTCTCTACTAATATTTTACGAATAACGGATGACTTGTTGCTGAATGTCGATTATTTGAAAAATCTAACATTCGGTAAGTTCTGGAACAAAACAAAAATAATTTTTTATTGTCTGTTATTATTGTTGTACCTTTTGTAGAAGCCCTGAGGATGCATTAAATAAAGATGCGAAAGCTTGGCAAAGAATAAATAGTATTCATTAACTTATTCTCCACCTTTGAGTCGTCAAACCCTTATTCAAAAAAAAAAAAATATATATATATATATATATATATATATATATATCTATACATATATATAGTTATAAAGTGTCATTCTCACCTCCAAAATAGAAACTCCTTTTTCGTTGTCACTTCATATATAACGTTGTCACCTCCGAAATCGGAGGTGCCAACGTTTTGACTTGTTTCTTAGCTTGTTGGACTCAGGAGGCTTCATGGATCAACATATCAAAAAATGTATTTGTGGTCACTACGCACCCTATTTCTATACAGTTCAATCTTTTAGTTCGAGAGTATATCACGGGCACTAGTGTGCCGAGCAGTATACGAAGGAAACACTCTAGGATACGCGCCAAGCGTAGTGGCCTCCAGAAATGGCAACGTTGGTTTTCACGTGCTCTCGAACCATATGCTTCCAGGCGGCATTCTCTTAGCAACTTTTTATGGCATTCTTTCGTAGGTTATTAGCGAGAAATATTCAGTAACAATAACAATGACTTCTTCATCGAATTGAAAGATTCTTTTTTCTCATCGCATGTGTTTATCCGTTGGATATTGTTATGCCAACCATGATATCAATTGATGCTAGGAAATGAGATATTATTGTATTGTACATAATCTAAAGATGAATCAGGTGTGATATTTTGTATGATAATAAATTCTAATAGTTGTTATTAATACAACAAGTTAGTTAAAAGAATGTTTATTGATGAAGAGAAAATTAACCCAATCCTTCCAAGCCTTCCGTAAGTATGATAGCTCTCGAACGGAATGAGTTAGAGAATTGAAGTTTGCAGGGTAGGTTTGGGCCGTAAATATCCTGGCCTGGTTCACTTATTGGCAAAATCAGGCTAGCGGTTTCGGAGTTATAGCCATTTGAGTTATCGCTTTTCCTACTTGAAAAATACTGATCTGATCAAATTGAAACTGTGTAGTTATTCAGAAGGAATATAGTAAAACATTGACGTGAAATTAGTACTCCCCGGTACGCTTGTTCACTTTGACAAATTTGAATTGAGTGCTAGCTCAATGAATAGAGTTTTTGTCTCGCAACTGGAGGTGCCAAGTTCAATCCCATGGCTAGGAGTGACATACGGTGGTGGCTACCATTCACTCTTGGTTAAAGAATCAACAGTGTTGTTCCTTAGGTGGCGTAAGCACAGACTAGCAAAGCCTGCATATAATACAACTGATGATAACTAAAATAATATTATCATAATCATTTCATTAACAAGCACGCCAAAACAGATCATCTTCACTATGGAAAAGGTAATAAAGTTAGGTCAGTCAGCTTTGACACGCTTGATAATGACATGATTATGATTATAGGATTACACTGTGACAGGTTGGTCTTCCCTCAGAAGTTCCTAGGGCGTTTTTCGAATTAGGAGAATCAGTTGCGTTCCGTGTACGCTTTATTATTGTATCCTTACGCCTGAGCCACGTGATTGAACCCGTGACCTGTGGTTCCGAGTCAAACTCTCCACTAACTGAGCTAGAAGCACGCATCATTAAATTTAAATTAGTCAGCGTGAGTAAGTGCCGTAGAGTACTGACTTCACACCAATGTGTTTTCATATTTTTTTCCGAATCATTCGATCCAACTGAAACTGAACACCAGAATGTAGAATTACGACCTGAATATGCAGTTTTGTATATATCGGGATCTAGGGAGAGAGAACAAAAATTATAACGTTTTGATATCATAATAACTAGAAACTTACTTTTGTGATCAAAATGAAACTCAGTAGTTAGTAGTCAAGAGCCACCAAAAGACTAATAATAAAAAAAAGCAATTAAAAATAATCACTTCGTGAATCGTGAGTGATAACGAGAGTTTATAGCTCTAGCATTCAACTGGGTAAATTCTGCTAAGTGCTTGTTACATGCCCAATGAGGTGAGCAGTTTTTGATTTTTTGGCGCGCTTGTTCCTCGGAATAATAAGAATGATTAATAAAATATCCACGCTCAAATAAAGCACGATCACTCTCGGTCGAAATGAGTTAGAGGGTTCAATTTTGTAGAGTAGGTTTGGGGCATAAATATCTCGGTTAGTATCATTAGTTGGTAAAATTGTTTGAATAGTTTCGGAATTATAGCCATCCGAAAATTCGTGTTTCCAATAATTCAAATTATACTGATCTGATCGAATCGAAACCCAGTTGTTATTTGAAAAATACCGACACATAGACGCATGAAATGTTTCATTAGCATAAAGAAAAAAATTGAAAAGCGCTTATGTGAGGTCAGTCTTCTTTAGCGTGCTTGTTTATGACATCATTCAATTCTGATTTGTCAACATGAACAACCGCGCAAAAGCACATCGACCTTACGTCATTTTTTTTTTTAATTTTTTCATATATAGCACAATCAAGGAAAGAGGAAAGACCACAAGTAAAATGAGTTCTTCAATTGGCTCTCTTGGAGAACACACAGAAATTTCAATACAGACTTATTTCTCTGTTGGTTTGTATTAGATATGACTAAAATTTAAACGCTCTCATATATCTTCTTAGTCTATAAAAATGAAAATCATTCGGATGAAATTGTTCGTCCTGTTGCGTAAATAATATATGGAACATGAAATAATTGGAAAATCATGGACGAAGAGTCAATATACTTCAGTGAACTTGATCGAATTCAAAGCCACCCAGGAACTGAAATCATCTGAGTCTACTGGGCTTCCAGGAAAGAAAATAATTTTTCCAATATTTCCACCAACATAAATCCGATCAAGTTTCAATTCGATACTTGGCTGTAAAATAAGTTTCTGAATGCTTACGAAATTTTGCATGCAACATACAGAGCTGAGCCAAAGCACTGTGCTTAGTGCTTGTAGAAGTGCTTGAAGCCTTTTTGTGCTCCCGAGCACTGTGCTCCCGAGCACTGTGCTCCCGAGCACTTTTCAAAATCAGTGCTTAGTGCTTTGTAATTCGAGCACTTCATGAAAAGGCTTAGTGCTTAGTAATCCCCTAAGTGCTCCCGAGCGCTTTTGAGGATTACTAAGCACTAAGCCTTTCCGGAATCATGTCGTAACAAGAATAGAAGCTAACGCGCTGTGGCCCGAGGAGTGTGTACCAGGGTGATCAATAATTGGGGCATGAACGGGACTTATCAGTAATTATCAGGAAGATATGCGTGATTTTTTTTTTTGAACTTTTCATGTTAATTCACAGATCTATCCGATATATTCATATTTGAATTTCCCATCTGATTTACTATTCTAAATCTCTTATGAACACAATCCCAATAGAAAATAATGCTATCCTATTTTTTTGCAGATCATAATTTTTGATATTTTGAAAAATTATATAAAGCATTTAATTCATGCTGATGAATTCGAATTAAATTATGAAATAATGGAAAACTACCACAAAGTGCACTGAATTCACGCCAGTGCTTTTTTTATTTGAAAGGGAAAGGAACACTTTGTCCACTTTTCACAATATAATACTATGTTGTTGTCATTTAAAAATTGGGAAATTCATTTTGCATATGCAGAAAAAAACTGAGACGCTTATGGAATTCATATTTCCATTAATTGATCATCATTTCCTAAAATAATAAGGAAAATTTCAAACTGTGTGAGAATAGAATGAATTTTGACTTCGTTAGTTTTAGAAATATGTTTCACTGCACTACATTTCTTATCCGTCAATGACGCATATATTATGAGGAATGCAAGTTTGCTAGTTTAGATGTTTCTGTAATTGAATACAATTTTATATAACAATTCGGAGTACCTAAATATCCTCATTTCCAACAGTTTTCTAAAAGTGCTTAGTGCTTAGTGCTAAAGAATCGAATTACTTTTATAAAGTGCTTAGTAATCGCAAGCCTTTTGTGAAAACGCGGTGCTTTGTGCTCGAGGCTCGGGAGCATTTTTATTGAGTGCTTAGTGCTTAGGGCTTGAAGCACTTTTCTTCAGTGCTCGGCACAGTTCTGGCAACATATTTGTTTCGGTATTTTTCAGCAAACTACCGAGTTTCAATTCAATCAGATCCGTTGTTTTTGAGTGTTTGGAAAAACAAAATTCAGATAGCTTTAACCTCTGAAACTATCTAACGGATTTCGCTATCCGGGATATTTGGACAGAATTAAGTTGGACCTCGGATTTTTCATCAGGCAGTCGGAACTAAACGTTGAAGACTGTATTTTGATCAAAATGATAGACAGAGCCAGGAAAAGAAGCGCGCCAAAAAGGGAATCAAACACGACACCGCAATTCTTCAGAAGTACTCAGAAAAGTAAGCAGCCAGACTATACCCAGACTTCATGAAAGGTCAATTCACTTGAATATAATGATGAGTGCAAAAGTTGAAAATTCAAGTCTAAAGAATAATTTTTCTCCGAAAGTCTTCCGAAATGTTTCTTCATTCCCACAATTGTGCGGAGTTCGATATGAAATAATTTTTCTAGGTCAACTCTCCCATTGTCAGATTGATCTGTTATTTTGTCTCGGGAAATATTCACGAATTACAAATAGTCCTACAAATATATGCAATATAAAAAAAATCAGAGTAAAAAATATTGAGTTTTATTGATATGTTTTCCTCATAGAATATGTCTCTTCGAAATTCGGGGAGTTATTAAGAATATTCAATAATAGAAATACAAAACCTATTGAATGTAACGGTATTTTCAAAAGAGGAATACGTCGCTTATTCTAGTGATCCAAATAAATGATAGATTTTTTTTTTCGTTTATACTATTGATGTGATTTTAAGAAGTGTGTACCTATTCGTAAGCTTTCATATTTCGAAAATATTCATCAATGCCTTTCGAATGAAAAACAAATGAATGTCGAATTAATTTACTTCTCCGATTTTTCCAGAAGAGATTTTGGCTTGGAAGGCCATAGTCCATAAACCAAAAAGTCTGATGATTGCTCGCTCAGTGGATAGAGTGAACAGGAGATCTAGTCAAACGCTATTGGTCACCACTCACTATCTGGTCAAATATGGAGAGTGATGTGCCTAAGCTGGCGTGAGGATACAATAACAAAACCAGCACAGAACACAACTGATTATCCTATCTCTTTTAAGCTCAGTGAGTCGAATTCAATGGTTTGATACCATTTTCGAAAAAAAATCTAAAGAAACAGGCATTGTGGCAAAATGATAGAACGCTGTTCCTTGCGGAACACACGCACAAGAGGAAGGTTTACGGCCAGGGGACCCTCGTTATTGACGAAGGTGCTTACGCACCTTTCAAGCTGAGTGGATAGAACGAGCCGGAGATCTACCCAGAGGGTAGTAGACACAATTCACTCTCGGGTTATAAATAAACAGTGCTGTGTCTAAGCTGGCATAAGGATAGAGCAACAAAGTTGATAAAGAACACAACTGAATCTCCTTAGTCACACATGCTCCTAGGAGCTTCTGAGGGATCTCCTTGGGGAAGACTTGGGAGGGGCAGTATATTCATAATCATGTTTAAAGTTCACGCGCCAAAGCAGATTGACCCCACGTCAATGCTCTCTTAGTCTTTTTTTTTTCATTGTGAAGTCAATTTGCAATTGGTGTGCGTGCGATAAACATGATTATGATTATACTGACCCTCCAAAGTCTTCCCCATGGAGAGCCCTCAGGAGCTCCTAGGAGCTTGTGTGACAAAGGACGGACGCACAGAACTGAATTTGACCTCGGATTATTCATCAGTGAGTCGAACTCAATGGTTTGAGACCATTTTCGAAAAAAAAGTCCAAAAATAAAGACATTGTGGCAAAATGATAGTACGCTGTTCCTTGCGGAACACACGCACAAGAGGAAGGTTTACGGTCAGGGGACCCTCGTTATTAACGAAGTTGCTTACGCCCATTCTATTAATCCGAATATAATTTGATAAAGATCATTAAAATAATGTTATTTATTAATTCGTCATTAAAAATAGGACACAAAAGACTCATATGTTTACTCAGTATCAGACCCCCGTGACCTGTCCACGGAATTCACTTCCATCCTAGCACAAGCAATACAAAAATAGCCGGTGCACTAATGCGCATGCGCAGTTTACGTGTCACTGAAAGTGCTCTCTTTCATGCTGCCGGCCCGCATAACCGCGAACAAACCGCTTGCTCATGCACAGAATGAAGTTTGCCCTGATGCACTGATCAAGAATCCGTGGTCGAAATTCATTCTGTCCGGCCAGTCCAGCCGTCCGGCCGTAGGCACGATAACTCTCGAACGGAATGAGCTAGACAGTTGAAATTTTCAGAGTAAGTTTGGGTGACAATAATCTCGGCTAAGTTTGATATTGGGCAAAAACGGACAGATGGTTTCGGAGTAACAAAAAAAAAATTTTTTTTTACATAACAAATTCCAAATTAAATTTTTTTCAATGAGCAGTTTAACCATAATAATCCAATGATATCTAACAAGCTAATACTTTCGGAGATATGATTTTTCAAAATTTCAATAATATGTCGTATTTCTACGTTTTCACAGAATTATATAATTATTATATGTATGAATTATCATAATGTCAACTTATTTTCCTGAGACATGACATTGTCTAATTCCTTGCTAATAGTTGGTTCGAGAAACATCAAAATCGACTTAGAGAGACAAGGGTAAAAACCCGTCAAATAAACCCCCATGTGGCGATTTTATGTCGAAAAGTGAAAATTAAGAATATATATCCAAGGTAAGTACCGACGTTTTATTCTAATACCTGAGATCGAAAAGATCGTATGAGGAGCCCGATAGCCGGTTGGTCTAGGCCGTCGGGTTTTCGGTTTCGGAACGAGAGAAGGCGGGCTCAAATCCCGGAAAGGGAATTACAATTTTTGGCGCTCTAGTTCCTCGGAACTGAGTGCTTATCAATTTGCCCAAATGTCTGTAATTTTTATTTAATAGCCATAGAAAGGCAACACAAACGGACCACACCATAGACTTTTCTTCTAATCACTCTTTGAGTCAAAAACTCGCGGCATTCAATTGTTACATTCATAGTTTAGCCTCAGTCCCTCTTTCAGATGCAAATTACAAGGAGGAAGTAAACTTATTAAAACAAGTGGCAATCAACAATGGATACAAAAGTGAGATGATTGATTCTTTAATCAGAAAGAAAAACCGAAAACTGAGAATAAGGGGAGCATACCCAGACATAGTAAGCCCAACGAAAAAAAAGTATTTCACTATTCCTCAATATAGCCAAAAAATGTGTCACGAATTGACAAAAATAATCAAAAAACATTTCAAAAATGTTGAAGTTTCAACAAAGGTTAGAACATTGAAAGAATATTTAGGAAACACTAAAGATAAAACTAAAGAACTGGCAGAAAGTGCCTTAATATTCAAATGAATTTGAATAAACATTACATTCCGATACATAGAAGAATTTCTGGTGATTAGTTGATCACCTTTAGGAAAGCCATGTTGACATTTCGAGGAGGCCAATGAAACCACAATCAACGTATAATTTGCTCATTTACAGAACATAACCTCATCATTTGACAACTTTTCCGTTGGACTTGGTTTGTTTTTCAGTTTTGATTTCAAGTTATTCATCTTTATGTTGATTAAATTTCATAATATTTCAGTCAAGATTAAATTCTTTCAAGATGTTAATATGACAATGCTGATAGATTATATGTATTAATGACGAGTAAGTTGCATCTTGAGACCCGGAATAGTTGATTTTATTCTGATTATAGTTTGTTTAAAATGGATTTATTTGTACGTGTTTTAAGTCAGATTGTTCTTGTTTACAGGGTATTGAAAATGATTGTTTTAAAGCAGTCGAAAGCGCTCTACCAATAGAAGTTATCATAAAACGTTTTCATGCTAATTCCCTAATATCCTAATATCATTTAACGAGTACGTAGCACCTATTACTTAATATAAACATATGTCGAGTAATGCTTCCTGTCTGATATACAGGGTGTTAAAATTATTAGTCAAAAAATTACTTTTTTTTTCTTGTACTTCGAACATCTTCTTTAAATTCGTATTTGAGTGCGGCTGCTATCGCTTTTTTTTTCGTAATTACACATTTCGTTTACAAATATAGCCTTTTTCTTTTTTCGCTCGAGAGGGAAAACCTATTATAGGCCCGCCATGCGAGGGTCTGCTTCTCTCAGGAGTGTGAGACTCCAGATGTTGATGGTTACTCACTAAAAAACCTCTCGCACGATCCTTGGAGTAGTTCTCCGTCCTGCCCTTACAGCGTCTCTTAACAAAAGAGATGAGCTGCAAGCGGCCTTCATAGTTGATGGGACCTGGAAGTGATCCTAGCAACACCACTTTCTGCATTCTGTGGGCTAAATCCTAGTCCAGATATTTGCAGGCCGAAATAATCTTCAATTCGGTCACGTAGTTCGCTCTCATTCCGCCTAGGCATCCTATGATTAGTATGACCATCCTAACCTTATGCCTTGGATACAGGATCCCAAGTTCAAACATTAAATCCTTGTATTTCTTCCTCTTCTGTTCTTCTTTCAGCAACACATTATTTCATGCGCGGGAGAAAAATTCGACGACAAACAATTCCTTGAGTTCTTTGTCCAGCAGAAGTATATCTGGCTTTATGGCGTGGATCTGCCAAGTTGTTGGAATCGCATAGTTCCAGTAGATGCGAGTCCTGCTATTTTCAACTACTGCTTCAATCTCCAGAGGCACATATGGTACCACTGGTTCCTTGTCTATACCATAAGCCTCTAAGTAGAGAATTCGGAGTGCCGCATTTTGTCTTTCCACATTTCCTGATGGAGCATGGACTCTGCAAGCAGACATAATGTGCATAATAGTTTCTTGCAGGCTGAAGCATGCTCTGCACGTTGTAGGGGTGTCCACTTTCATGATGTTCTTTTTATAACATCTGGTATTTATAACCCCATCTTGACAAGCAATAACATGTTATGTATTATATATATAAAATGTAATATATATATATATATTCTTTTGAACTTGAGCATTACAATTTGTTTTGTATCTAACAATAAAGCATGTGTATGAAAGAAGTGTTAGCAGAGGTTAGTGTAACGGGGTACCATATTATTTGATATAATATGATACTAGAGCTTAGGGAAAAAACCTCAGCAAAAAAACCCTATCTCCCCGTTAGTGTTGTGATTTATGAAAATTGATTTTGTTAACAAAATATGCTGAAATATTAATATTGAAGGGCATCTTTTTCTTCATTATCGCTTCTTCCTTCAACAAGCAGAGAAGATTCTCCAAGGTCCGAAACCCAATCTGGAAAAGGAAAAAACAAAGGGAGAAAACGAACAAATTAAAATGGAATATTCTATATTTCATTAAATAGATTTGAAACTCGCTACCCATTCTAAAAAAGATTCAGAAACATTATGAATAGCCCTAAAACCATCTTTGAATCTATATATGCGACAATTATTAACTAAATGATCTATGGTTTCCTCTGCTTCCCCGCATTCACAACTAGGACTCTCAACTGAGTTCCACCTGAAAAGCATGCTGTTGCAATGACCATGACCGGTTCTTAGACGATTCAGAATAGACCATATTCTCCTTGGAAAATCAAACCCCGGAACTCTATCTGAAGGATCAGAAATTAAATCTTTGTTGAATAAATTGCAAGATATCCATTCAGACCGCCAAACTTCCTTGTCACTTTTATTCGAATTAAGAAAACAGTTGGACCATAAAGGGTTTCGTGACTTCAATCTCGGAATCTTATTGCCTGGAATGTAGGAGATAATCGGAAATGAATTCGGAAAAGAATGAAATTTATTCCAAGAATTTGAAACAGCAGTCTGCCTGCGAATGTGGGGCGGGACAATGTTTGAAAGAACTGGCAACCAATGAATAGGTGTAGATCTAATAGTTCCAGTGATGATTTGCATAGATGAATTCAACTGTGCATCAATTTTTTGAGTATGAGCACTATTGAACCAGACAGGGCAACAATATTCAGCGGCAGAAAAAATCAAGGCTAAGGCTGCCGTTCGAAGAGTAGCTGCATCAGCACCCCATGAAGTACCAGCTAATTTCTGTAGAATATTATTTCTCGTTTTCAACTTCAGACGCAAGTCATCTAAATGGGCTTTGAAATTCAAAGATGAATCTAGTTTCACTCCTAGATATTTAGGATAAAAATTATGTCTCAAGAAAGAATCACCGAAAGTTACACTCAATGTTCTATATTTCTGGTGATTGTTCAAATGAAAGCAAGAAACCTCAGTTTTATTTGGATTCGGACACAAACGCCACTGAAATAGGTACTTTTTCAGAATATCTAAATCAGCAGAGAGATTATTTTCTATACTTTCGAAATCACAATGACGAAATGCAAGGGCAATGTCATCAGCGTATATGAATTTCTCAGACGAAGTAGCAGGAATATCACACAGATATAAATTGAAAAGAAGAGGTGCTAAGACTGAACCTTGTGGGAGACCATTATTCAAATTCTTGAATTTACTACTATTATTATCAATAAAAACACGAAACCTTCTATCCGAGAGCATATTTTCGAGTAATCGAACCATTTTGCCACACTTTAAATGAGTATAAAGTTTAAAAATCAAACCATCTTTCCATACCGTGTCATATGCTGCCGACAAATCCACAAATGCTGTTCCTGTTTTCATTTTACAATTGAAACCTGTTTCGATATATGTAGTTAGACTAAGCACCTGATCACAACAATTTCTATTTTTCCTGAAGCCCCCCTGGCAATTCTGTAGAACGTCTTCTACAGACGATTCAATCCTAAAAAGAATCAATCTTTCTAAAATTTTAAAAGGAACACTCAACAGACTAATGGGTCGATAACTGCTAGGATCAGAAGAATCCTTTCCACGTTTTAAAATTCCTATGACTTTCGCTTTGCGGAATTCTTTTGGAATATTTCCTGTATTCAGAATATTATTATAGAATGATAATAACCAGGACAAGGCTTTTTTGCCCAAGTGTTTGATGAACTCAGGATAAATTCCATCAAATCCTGCTGCTTTTCGAGATTTAGTGCATTTAAGTGCTGCTTTTAATTCATCCAAGTTGAATATATTCGAGATACTGTCTACAGATGAAGATGATGTCCTAAATTTGTGCAAATTATACTTCATATCCTTGATTTTTGATTTTGAAATTTCAACCAAATTGGAAACATCAACTAGTCGACGAGCAATCAATTCAGGATCAATTTTGGAAGATGACAATGTTAGAGGGGTAGCCTCCCCTAATTTTCTCAAAACATCCCATGTACTCCTACTCGAATGTGTGAAATTCATATCGGAAACTACACTATTCCACTTTTCCTTACGACTTGTATTTATCGAATTTATTAGCTTCTCGCATTTTTCATTAGTTGGGGAATTTTGATAATCCTTATATAAATTTTCTGCTTCAACTGACCAACCAGGAATATACTCTTGACGGAAACCCCTCGGAATGAATTTCTTAGCTGAAGCTTTTACTACACCAACAAATCTATAGTAATTGTCATAAGTTGGTCGAATCCATCTTATGTCACTATCAACTTTTTTCGCGAATTGAACCCAATTAGCCTTCTGGAAATTCCAACGGGGTTTATTCAAACAGGGAGCAAGATGAACCACATTTCCTATAGTTAATAACATGGGCTTATGCTGGCTACGCGGAAAAACCCCTAAAATTTTACGTTTTACTGAAATAGGTTTAGAAGAAGTATCACAGGAAACCATGCATAGGTCTGGGTTATAGCCTCTATTCCATCTTGAAGAATGGAAAGAAGGTGTATCTTTTGCATCGAAAATCAAGAAATAATCATTGTCTTCCATCCAATCGGACAAAGCTATACCATTTCTATCATTAACATCATATCCCCATGTTACATGATGCGAATTAAAATCTCCGCAGTAAATTGATGGATGATTAACATTTATATTGAAATTTCTTGGCCAAAAACTATTTGGAGGTTTATAAATGTTGATGACAGAAATGTCACAAAATTTGAAGGAAATGAAGAAAACTCCTTCAATCTCACCTTTCCTAATTAACTCAACATTTTGAACAGAGGAATTTTTGACATAACAAGCTAGACCGTAAATTCGACTTAGAAGAAAATCAACTAGTACATAACCTTTCAAAAGTCCCCTCTCTCGAAGATTTTCCTCTGTTGCTGTATGGGTCTCTTGGAGAAGAATCACCTCTGCACCATGCTGGTCCGCTAATTTACCAAGGTAATCGCACTTATCCTTTGATATCCCTTCAATATTTAAATTTAAAATAGAAACTTCGCTACTGCTCTTCTGCCGGGAGGGTTCTTGAAACCTAGTTCGGCAATCCAAGCGATGATTTTTCGGAACTTCAGGTGTTCGAAGACCGCTACAGGACCCTAAAGAAGGGCAACCATCTCCCATAGATAATAGTTTCACATTCAAATTGAAAATCGATATAAAAATCAGATTATTCTCCTCACGCCTTCTAGCACTGCTTGCTGTGCATATTCCAGGTGAGGAACCTCGGATAAGCGAGAGGAGAGGAAGATTCATTATGAGTCTGGCTGTTTAAGACGTAACACTGCTTTGGTGTTAGATTTGTAATCAATAAACAGTTTTTACAAGTTTAGTTTTTCTGTTGAAAAAACGTAATTGGCACAGTCGGTAGGATACCCAGCACTATTCAATCGATTGAAAACGCGAAAAAGTAGTGTTTCGTTTCAACGAATTCACTGGGTGATCCAAACAAAAAGACACTGTGATACTTCATTTCAAAATCAATGGAGTGCAGCAAGGTGACTAGACCAGTCAGCAAGCAGAGTTTAGCATCAACGAAGCTCATAACATAAGTTAGGATAAGCAACGAGAAAAAGGAACTTCAAAAGTAGAGGATGACTTTGATGTAAGTTTTCAATCCTTTTAACCATTATCCCTAATATTATCCAATACAAAGAAAGCATAGTAATCATAAAAATTGAAGAATTATGTTTCACTTTTAATTAGATTAATTCAATCTATATTTAATATCCATTTATATAATTTTATTTACGAAGATTAATTTTGGATGAACCCTATCCGAGATAGGTCTCCTTTAAAACGAGAAAATATTAGAGTAGAAGAAATAGCAGAAATAGATAATTTCATGGGAATAACAGAAGATATGGCTATCAATCAATTGTAAAAATATCATTTAGACTGTGTACCTGAATTTGAAGGTAACCCAGCTACACTGGCCGTTTTCATTCAGGCTAGTGAATATCTCTTGAATAATTTCGCAGATAGACAAAATTTGGAAAACCCTCTAAATGAATTTCTCCTTAGGTCTATTGTAGGTAAATTATCAGGAAGAGCTTTGAATTTAATTGGTAGCAGAGGTAATTTAAATAATTGGGCTACAATTATTAAAGCTTTACTTTTACAATTCTTCTCGGATCAAAGAGACGAGAATTGTCTAGTAGGGGATTTATTACGTGTTAAACAAGAAAGACAAGAAAGTGCTATAGCTTTCGGTAATAGAGTACAAGACCTTCTAAGTTTACTATTGAATAAAGTTCAATTGTCTGAACCAAACCCAAACAATCGCAGAATTAAGGTTGAAATATACGAACAACAAGCACTACAAGCATTTCGAAGAGGTCTACAGAATAGCTTGCCAATTAGGCTCCGAAACCCCCAAAATATAGAACAGGCTATATCTTTTGTAATACAAGAAGAAAATTTCAATTATTCTAGAAACTTCTTATCTAATCCTGCATATAACAAACCAGCTAATAAAATGATTAATAAAGCTGCTCAGGCTCAATTTTATCAAACAATGCTGGTTCATCGACCTCCACCAAATTTTATTCCAAACTTTAGAAATAACATGAATTTTAATACCAATCAAACTTATTACCCTCAAAATAGAAAATTTGTCCCTAATCAAACTTTCGATAATAATTATCAACGTCCTATTAATCAGTTGAAAATTATCAACAATGTTCTTTCAATCAATTGGGAGGAAATAATAAAACCAATAATAGTAATACATTTAAATCAGAGTCAATGGATACCTCTTCGGGTAACACTAGGAGGACCTTTAGACCTCACGACAATCGACAAAAAGCAAATTTCGTATCGGAGGAACTGTTTCAACAGAATATAGAAGAAAGTGACGTGAACTCTGACAAAAATGATTATATTCCAGATAACTACAATGATGAAATCATAGACCAAAATATCATAACCGAAGAACATTTCGAACCATTTAATTATTATCATCAAGAACACACTGAACCACCTATAGTTTATGACCCTTTAAATTTACAACAACAACATTTTCTGAATGACCAATTTTTCAAACAACCAAACTTGATAGATCTAACTAATCTCAATACGTCGGAATTACCATATATCCAAATTCCTAGAGTTAATATAAAATTTCTAATAGATACTGGTTCATCAAAAACTATAATAAGTCCCAGATTAGTGAAAAAATATTATCAAAATTATGTTAGAGAAGCTCCATTCAAGATAAGAACTGCACATAAAACGACATTCCATAAATTAGTAGCTCGTATTCCTCTTCCCACGATATTCAACACCAGAGAATTCTACGAGTTTCATATTTTCGAGTTCAATGCACAATATGATGGTCTCATAGGAATGGATTTGCTGAAACATCTAGGAGCTCAAATTGACCTCAAGAAAAATGTTCTTATCACTCAACATGCTACAATTCCTATTTATTTGCAACCAAAGAAATTCAACCTTCAATCAAGGAGACAACCCATCGTAAAGGTACCCATACACTCAAAAGATTTACAGGAAGGAATAGTAAAAAATCCACAAATAAAAGCAGAAGTAGAAATTCCACAATCTTTAGTGAAGATTGAGGAAAATGAAGCAATAACAACAATTATCAATTCCACCGAAGGAGTACAAAAAATAGTTATAAATCCACTTCAAGTCATGACGGAAATGAATTCCTCAACCGGTATAGAGGAAATTCTGAAAGAAAATGCAACAAATTTACGTTCAGATCACTTAAATAAAGAATCAAGTGGAATAAAAATATCTTCAGAAATAGTAGATTCAAAACCTCGTCAATTTTTCATATATGAAGTTTACAACAATCCAAATCCTGTAAACGTCGAAACTTTAGGAAAAATCACACGATACCATGTACAGATAATTAAAGACAATAACGAAGATCAAACAAAAAATTTTTCAAAAGAATATACAGCTGATAATAAAAAGTACTATTTTCATTTCACCACCGAAAATCTTCTGAAAACATTTTCTAATGTCGTAAATGATGTATTCAATAAAAAAGGGCCTGACATTATTTCATGTAGCGAAAGGAGGGAACTTATTCAGGTACCTAACCTCATAACTGAAGTAATACAGAAATATCATGAAGGAAAAACGAACCTCAGGGGAATATCAGAAACGGTAAAGCAATTGCAGCGAAAATACTACTTTCCTTTGATGCAGGAACACCTTGCAAAATTTAGAGCAAATTGTGAAACTTGTGAGAAGTGCAAGTACGAGAGGAATCCATCGCATATAGGAATTATGTTAACTGACACGCCCAGGAAGCCTTTTGAAAAAATACATGTAGATATTTATACGCTAGAGAATCAAAAATTTCTTACTTTAGTAGATTCATTCACTAAATTAGGACGAGCTGTGTTGGTCAAATCAAAGAACGCAGTAGATATATTTAATGGACTGTAACGGGTTCTTGAGAATCCCGTTTGTATTTGAAGTTTGGTTGCATTTTGTGTACCCCGGTTGTATTGGTTGGGACGCCCCTGACTTGTTAAGTGCGTTAGATCTACTCCGAGATCGATTCTGTGGTCGATGTCAATTGAACGTCAGCACGGTCCGCTGGAGCCCCCTCCAGGTTCGTTGGTTAGGAAGCGAGGTGGACGATGAATTCACTTGTTCGCTGGCTGTGGAGTTTTTAGCTATCTTGAGTTGTGGCCATTTTCCTTGAGTGAAGGGTTCTGAATCTGGTAGGTTTTAATCCAATTTGCTTTCACTTGACGACATGTTCTGATGCATATTTAGTAATTAATTCATTATTATTATTTCAGCTTAACTTTTCAGTAATATTTTTGCTTGTATTGTGATCATGTTTTGGCTTCCCTGTTATCTGACCGCGTGGCCATTTTGAGCTCTAGTTTTTACCGGCAATTATTATCCATTATTCTCTTTTAAGAACTAATTCATCCTTCAGAATCATTTAGTGAAAATGGAAAGCCGGATTGATGTTTTTCCAGTCGTTTTGTAGTTTTTAACTGGAATAATTTTATGACCACTTTGTAACTTGAATTAATCACATTGTCATTATATCTAAATTGTGAACTAGAACTCGAAATGGGCACGTTATTTGCGAGGATAAAGTCTAAGAATTATGTATCTTGCAGGAACCCTTTTTAGTACCTTATTCTGTAGCTGTTGGATTATCTTCGAATTGCTTCCATATAAAGGAAGTTTCATAAACCTGCTTTGAGAACCACCTGTCAGGCACGTACCTCGAGTTATTGAGTTGGAGGAATATCTACGCTGTTTCCCAGGACAACCACCTGGTTGGAGTTATTTCGTTTGGATAGAGGGACCTAGCAATCAACGAGGAAGACCAGTCTCGAGTTCCATGATATCCAGTTCCTGTTGCTAATTTGGGGAACCTGATTGGACACTTAGACTGACTCATTGTGAAGTTGCCCATAGTGACTCTATTTGAAACGATTCCAAGATAAGTAGTTAAGCATTTCATTTGTGATCAGTCTGACTTAGTATTCATATTTTATATTGCATGTTTCACATTGGCCAATCTTGATACTGTTTATTGAATAAATTTGTAAAATATAATTCGAGTTTTTCTGAAGTTGGAGTGTCTGGCGCCCACTTAACATCCATATTTTAGTTTTTGCTGTGAGCTAGTAGGGTCCTGTAGAACCTCAACCACCTCTAATCTAATCTGCGATTAGGGGAGAGGCTATACAATTGGCGCCCAACGTGTAAATTTTTTTTTTTGATCCAACTTAGCAAAACCTTTCTAAAATTGACACTCGAACTTCGGAGAACCGACTGGTCAGACATCGATTCCGTTTTCTCTAACTTGTCTCATCTGGGTATTATACGGTGTGTTATTTGATATAGTTCGGTTAAGTTGAATTTGATATAGTACGATGGAAGTAGGATTTTTGAGAACCAGGGAATTGAATTATGAACTGTCAATTAGGGGGATCAAGTTTGATGGGGGAAAAGTTGATAGTATTCTTGATATTTTTTTTAGGGGACTTGCTTTATCGTGCTTTAGTGTTTCTAGTCATTTTGCTTCTTTGCCTGTATCTGTCTTGTCTCGTCCTAATTTATTGAGAATTATTTTTAGCGATTTTTTTTTATCTCTAGCGATAGTCGGTCAGAGGTCTGGTATGTACTTGTTAGTACTACTGGACTTGAGCCTGAAATTTAAGATTGCGTATATTTCGGTATATTTTTGTTTCCTCCAACTGCTATGATCATGCCGGTCTTGAAGCGTCGCACCTATGTGTCACCTGTGATGGGTTCCTGTTCTATTTAGGCCCGGATTGAACTTTTCCTGATTTTGACGGTTTTTAGGCTCGAATTTGGTTCATTGGATGAACATTGATTGGTGATATGGGTGGAGTATGGTCTGGTCATGTTCTTTCGCCTAGTTGTTGTTTGGAGGGTTTAAGACGCCTCGTGGTTTTGACGTTGAAGTCTACCTGTTAAGTTTGAAAGAGAATTTGTCTTCGAACCGTAGGGGAGGATTTTGTCGTCAATTTGAGATTTTTTTTGTTTTTTTTTCGATTTTGGGACTCGTGATTGCAGTCTATTGTTTAGGATGGAGTTGGAAATGATCGGACCATGTTTCGCTCGATGTCGCTAGTTTGTAGCCTACACGGATTTGACGGTTTTTTTTTCATCTTCCCTTGCAGGTGGTTTTCTGCTTCGTCTGGCCTGCGCTCTTCTTGGTGAGGGGGTGTAACGGGTTCTTGAGAATCCCGTTTGTATTTGAAGTTTGGTTGCATTTTGTGTACCCCGGTTGTATTGGTTGGGACGCCCCTGACTTGTTAAGTGCATTAGATCTACTCCGAGATCGATTCTGTGGTCGATGTCAATTGAACGTCAGCGCGGTCCGCTGGAGCCCCCTCCAGGTTCGTTGGTTAGGAAGCGAGGTGGACGATGAATTCACTTGTTCGCTGGCTGTGGAGTTTTTAGTTATCTTGAGTTGTGGCCATTTTCCTTGAGTGAAGGGTTCTGAATCTGGTAGGTTTTAATCCAATTTGCTTTCACTTGACGACATGTTCTGATGCATATTTAGTAATTAATTCATTATTATTATTTCAGCTTAACTTTTCAGTAATATTTTTGCTTGTATTGTGATCATGTTTTGGCTTCCCTGTTATCTGACCGCGTGGCCATTTTGAGCTCTAGTTTTTACCGGCAATTATTATCCATTATTCTCTTTTAAGAACTAATTCATCCTTCAGAATCATTTAGTGAAAATGGAAAGCCGGATTGATGTTTTTCCAGTCGTTTTGTAGTTTTTAACTGGAATAATTTTATGACCACTTTGTAACTTGAATTAATCACATTGTCATTATATCTAAATTGTGAACTAGAACTCGAAATGGGCACGTTATTTGCGAGGATAAAGTCTAAGAATTATGTATCTTGCAGGAACCCTTTTTAGTACCTTATTCTGTAGCTGTTGGATTATCTTCGAATTGCTTCCATATAAAGGAAGTTTCATAAACCTGCTTTGAGAACCACCTGTCAGGCACGTACCTCGAGTTATTGAGTTGGAGGAATATCTACGCTGTTTCCCAGGACAACCACCTGGTTGGAGTTATTTCGTTTGGATAGAGGGACCTAGCAATCAACGAGGAAGACCAGTCTCGAGTTCCATGATATCCAGTTCCTGTTGCTAATTTGGGGAACCTGATTGGACACTTAGACTGACTCATTGTGAAGTTGCCCATAGTGACTCTATTTGAAACGATTCCAAGATAAGTAGTTAAGCATTTCATTTGTGATCAGTCTGACTTAGTATTCATATTTTATATTGCATGTTTCACATTGGCCAATCTTGATACTGTTGATTGAATAAATTTGTAAAATATAATTCGAGTTTTTCTGAAGTTGGAGTGTCTGGCGCCCACTTAACATCCATATTTTAGTTTTTGCTGTGAGCTAGTAGGGTCCTGTAGAACCTCAACCACCTCTAATCTAATCTGCGATTAGGGGAGAGGCTATAGGACTAATACAATATTTTTGTTATTATGTAATTCCAGAATTAATATGTTCCGACCAAGGTATGGAATTCTACAGCCATTTAATCCAGGAAATGCTGGATACTCACAAGATAAAAATTCACTTCATCACTGTAAATCACCCTGAATCTAATGGAATTGTAGAAAGGTTTCATTCGACAATAGCAGAAAACGTTAGAACCTATTGATCAATTAATGAAATATGCTATAATCGGATATAATAATTCAATACACTCGACTACGAATTTCCCGTCTTTGGAATTAACTTTCGGTCATACTAAACTTAGATACCCTTTCGACATAATATATGACAAGCAAATGTTTTATGATTATTCGCAAAGACATAAGGAATTGTTAAATATAGTTTACAATAATATAAATAAGCAACTGGTTCAAAACAAAGAAACTACTGTTCGAAAACAAAACAGAGCAGTCAATAATCCTTTTCAAGTAGGCCAAATAGTCTATGAAACGAGTTACAAATATGCTAGGAAGAAAACAGGAGAAAAATTTAATGGTCCCTTTAAAAGTGCTAAATTACTACCTGGTAATAAAGCTCTTATTCAGAAAATACAAGGAAATAAGTGTGCAAAAAAATTTAGGACGAACAGTCCATTTGAAAAACTTAAGACAGCCTATTGTTTCAGATATTTCATTGCCGCCTGTTTCTGTCTACGAACCATCTACGTCTCAGCAAACGAGGGAGTAAATTTACAAATAATCCATAAGGGTTATATGAACTTAGTTGGGAATTATAATAGATTAGAATTACTTTTTGAATATTTAAAGATATCAAAACTAGAACCAGAAATATTTAACTATATAAGCATTTATTGGAATATAAGATTAAGGATGCTCGTAGAAAATTCGAACAGATCTCATTAGGATCTAACGACAGAAGTTGAATAGGTCTTATAAACGGAGTTGGCAGTGCATGAAAATTTATTACAGGAAATTCAGACCAAACTGATGCGGAGAAATATAACAAAGCTATCGAAGATTTAAAACAATATCAAAATAAATTCGTTTCAGTAGGAAACAGCCAAATTAGTATTGTCGAGAAAATGTTACACACCTTTAATCTTTCTATTGTAAAGTTACACCATAATGAAGAGACATTGGAAAAAAAGATTACTTTCACTAGAAAAGAAAATACAAAATCTCACTTCCGAAATTTTTATATTAAATGAATACGAAGTAGCCAGTTCAACTTTTTATCATTTTATGGTTTCATTAGATATTATTATTAATATTCTGTCTGAGACTGAAAATGCCATATCTTTTGCTCATGCAAATATTCTGCATGTCACTTTGATAGAACATGAACATTTGTCATTAGAATTAAAAAAAAATCGCTTCACATCTGAACCAAGTTAAGCTACCCTTTAACCCAAAAGATGATATTTTTTCGTACCTACTATGCAATAATCAGAGTCAGGGGATATATAAGTAAGGGCAAAGTCATTTTTATTTTAGAAGTACCATTAGTAGAGAATCTAAGTTATGATTACTATGGGCTCTATACACTACCTATATCCAATGAAAACTCCTTTCTAATTATTGTCCCACGGAGAAAATTCCTCATCCTTAATGAAAACTACTATTCATTCACCGATAACACCTGTAAAATGGCCAAACAAAGTAGCTATTTGTGTGAAGAAACGAAGTCAACGATTGGAGGAAGTAATGCTTGCGAAGTGGAGCTATTGATGTTTCCTGACAAGCAGAACCCCTGTAATCAGATTCCTAGTTCTTTGAAAACTACCAAGATCCAAAAGCTTCAGGAAAATTACTGGATGTTAGTCGCAGTAAACAAGACAACTGTAACAACTTTTTGCGGTACCAATGATGAGAAGAAATCTATTTTCGGTACATATTTAGTGTTGCTACCAAATAATTGTGAGGTGCGCATAAACGAGCATATTTTAAGAAATAGTGGAAAAAGTGAAATTGAATTGAAAATGGTGAATCTCCCTAATATCGAAATTCCTAATACTGCTCAAACTCTGAATAATAAAGTGTCATTAATTCCACTTAAGTTGGATAATTTGAATTTGAACGATTTGAAAGAAATCGAAACAACTTTAGAACATACGAAAGTTCAATTAGATTCTATAGAGTACCCTATGTTTCATTTTAATAATATTAGTTTGTACACAATTTTGATTTATCTTATGATTTTTGTAGTCTTAATCTATTTCATTTTTGTTAAATATAAGATGTGTTTAATTAAAAGTAAAGAATATCCTCAACTGAGGGTTGGAGATCCTATGAAGGATATAGTGTTGAAAAATTAGTGTGTCACCCCATAATTTTTCTCTTAGGCATGGAGGTGTTATGTATTATATATATAAAATGTAATATAATACCAGATTATTCTCCTTACGCCTTCTAGCACTGCATGTTTTTTAACAGAAAAACTAAACTTGTAAAAACTGTTTATTGATTACAAATCTAACACCAAAGCAGTGTTACGTCTTAAACTGCCAGACTCATAATGAATCTTCCTCTCCTCTCGCTTATCCGAGGTTCCTCACCTGGAATATGCACAGCAAGCAGTGCTAGAAGGCGTAAAGAGAATAATCTGGTATTATATTACATTTTATATTTATAATACATAACAAACAAATACCTCTGTTTCCGACTTGGGTCCAGCGGACTTCAAAAAGGCGAAGGATAATTCTTCCGACAGGTCCTGATCTTTCGAACTCCTGAAGTATATGGAGTGCAGGTGTTTACTCATGTGATCTTCGAGTAGTTTCTTCAGTTGTGTCTGTCTTATTTCTCTGCCAACTCTTCTTTGGTCTGTGGGAGAGATAGGTGTTCCTGCTAGCACATGATCGATTGATATGCCGGTTATACAGAGCTTCTTCAAAGCTCTCTGACCAGCGTAAATAGCAAAGCTCCTTGGTTCCTGATTTCATGCTGAGCCACCATTTTCAGAAGTGGGTCTTCGCTTCTCAATATCCTTATTGCCATTTCCAAGTTTGTTGATGGTGTTGGTATTCCAAACTTTGCAAACCTCTGCCTCCCTGCGTTCGTGGAAGGTATATCATTTGAATCGAGCAGTTGGGATGCAGGCTACGATTCATGTTCATCACTTTACGAGTGGTTCTGTCCAGCTCGAGAATTTCATTCACTGTCCAGTTAACTATCCCGAATGAGTAGGTAATTATCGTTACTGCCAAGCTGTTCGTAGCAGATACTTTATTTTTTCTGGACAGCTGTGATTTCCATATATCTGGGTTCTTCTTTTAGTAGCTAGCTGTTAATGCATACTTGATTTGGGTTGTCTCCAGTGCGCCTCGTTTTTTCATCCCAAAGAATTTATATGTTTCTTCTTCTTCGAGGTGTCGAATGCTTATTCCCCCTTCTAGGTCGATGTGTTCTCCTGTTATTTCAGTTCTTCCTCTGCTTAGATGCTTAGAAGTGTTTAGCAGAACAATAACGGGCTTAGCGAGCCTCCTTGAAATACGACTCGCCTTTATCTCACCCATCCAGCATAAGCGGTCTGACCTTCGGATCGGACGGTGAACATAGTTTTCCATGACGCCATGATGTTTCCCATCGCATGGACGATGTTAGGGTGGACTTTGAGCATCTCTAGCAGCTGTATTATCAAGCTGTGCACCGATGTGTCAAAAGCTTTCGCGTAATCTAACCATGATGTACGTAGGTCGTGCTTGTAGTGTTTTGCATCTTGACAAATGCTTTTGTCTATAAGGACACCTTATACACCTTCCACCCCTGTACTCCTTTCCTCGCTCCTCTTCGTTCGTGGATTTGATTCCACACTGGTCCAATGGACTCCAGAATCCGATGTTGAAGAACACTTGTGAGAATTTTAAACAACGTATTCAGACACGTGATTGGGTGGTAGTTCTTCGGCTATCCTAGATCACCGAGTTACGGTATCAGTACAGTTCTGCCCTCTACCAACAATGAAGGAATTGGCTCACGGTGAACTACTATCTCACTAAATGATCTAGCTAGGTGTTGGTGGGAAGCTGGGAAGTTCTTCCACCGGTAATTCTGAACGCCATCCAGTCCAGGTGTCGTGAAATCATGCCTGTTCTTCAAGGCATGTCTAATCTCTTCAGTTGTTACTTCAGTCAGCTCTTCGGGTTGTTGCAGACTTTCATCACATAATATCAGGAATCTGTGAAGTGCTGTAGAATCCCTGGTTTCCACTGGTCGTTCGTACAAATTTTTCCAGGAATCTTCGACTTCATTCGGTTGTGGTGGGTTTTTTGCCTTTACTTGTTTGGGTCGAAATAACTTTGAAGGTTTCGTGGTGAAGGTGTTGTTGTCTTCTATCCACTTCTGCCTCTTGATCAGCTTATTCCGTGCCGCCGCAAGTGATCTTATTTTATCGACAGCTTTCTGCTTCAATAGATTCATGGTGGACAGGCTCATCGTACGATGCAACGCACGCAGCTCACCCATCATGTCCTCTATTTTCCTGCTGGGCTTCAGCTGTCCTTTCATAACATTGATACCAAGATGTATGTATGATACATTGATACCAAGATGCTTGCTGCCTAACGGTTCTTATCTTCTTGTCTAGCTTAATCAATCTTGACTTATGTTTGTCCTCCTTTATTGTTGTTCTTCCTAGTGGGCACAGAAGTTAAGCAGCTGCTTTCACTGCAGCTACGATGTCTTCTAGCAAACAGTCCTCCTTTAGGTGATCATCGATTATAATATTCATCGCGGCTAGTTCTTCAGCTGGGAGTCTCGATTTCAGCCTCGTGGTCCTCAAGCTAGGATTCCCTACTGCAGCCTCAAATGCTTCTCTTCTATTGGTGAATAGCTCTGGAACATCTCTCACCTGCTCCATGTCCGGTGCTGCTACTTCTTCACGTCGCAATCCAGGCATAAGAGGTTGGATGTTTGCGGTGTCACTCACTAGCCTCTCATCCCATTCTTCTCTCCTTTGATTCGTCCAATGTGGCTGTTGGTTTGGAGCATCTCTCACCTGCTCTTCAGCTTGTTCTTCTATACCCCAAGCCCTCAGGGGCTCTGGGATGTGTCTCAGAGTACGGCTTAGCAAACCCGAAGTACCCTAGCTAAACCTGGCAGTAGGTATAAAATGTGAAACCGCACGGGGGCATTACTTAGTAGCATACGGGTGTGACAAGCCTGCGGTCCCCGGTCACTCTCAACCGATGATGAATTACAATTTACGGACCTAGGAGAACAGCTTCTGCATGGGGATCTTCAGGGCACGTCTGGGGTTGGTGCTGGATGTGACAGCATGCGAACCACCAACGGCAGGATGCTGAGGAGGCAGGCCTGTCATACAAGAAATTACAGCTTCTGACTAGGACATCGACGAGGAGAGAGAACAAGTTGTTGATCGCATAGGGATCATCGCTCGCAAGAGCAACCCGTAGTTGGACCCGGCTACATTAACAAGGCCACACAAAGGAGACGCCGCAAGTGGACACCCGAGCAACACGAACAACTGTCTGTGTTATACCGAAGATCGAAACCAAAGATAGTCTTTTTTTTTTTTTTGTCGCGTAAGTGGAAAAACCTTTTATAGGCGCCCCAAGCGGCAGTGTGAGACTCCAGATGTTATTTGGTTACTCACTAAAAAACCTCTCACTCTTCTTGGACTGTTCTTCGTCCTGCCCTTACAGCGTCCCTTAACAAAAGAGATGAGCTGCAAGTGGCCTTCATAGTTGATGGGACCTCATCACTCGTAGTGACCCGAGCAACACTGCTTTCTGCATTCTGTTCGCCAAAACCTCGGCCAAGGATGTACAGGCCGGAATAATCTTCAATTCTGTCACATAGTTCGCTCTCATTCCGCCAAGGCATCCTATGATGAGAACGACCATTTCTACTTTATACCCTGGATATAGGGTTCCCAGCTCAAACAGCAAATCCTCAGTATTTCTCCTTCTTCTGTTGTTCTTTCATCACCACATTATTTTCAGCGGGGAAGGAAAATTCGACAACAAACAATTCCCTGAGATCTTTGTCCACCAGTACTATATCTGGCTTTATGGCATGGATCTGCCGAGTTGTTGGAAAAGCATAGTTCCAGTAGATTCGAGCTCTATCATTTTCGATGACTGATTCAATTTCCAGAGGCACAAATGGTAGCACTGGCTCCTTGTCTATACCATAAACTTCTCTCAGATGGAAGTAGAGAATCCGAAGAGCCGCATTGTGTCTTTCTGTGTATCCTGATGGAGCGTGGACTCTGCAAGCAGACAGGATGTGCAATGCAGTTTCCTGCTGACTGTGGCATGCTCTGCAAGATGTTGGGGTGTCCACTTTCATGATGTTCTTCTTATACCATCTTGTATTTATCACTCCGTCTTGACAAGCCATAACGAATCCCTCCGTTTCCGACTTTAGACCAGCCGACTTCAAAAACGCAAAGGATAGTTCCTCCGATAGACCCTGATCTTTCAAAATCCTGAAATATATAGAGTGCAGACTTTTACTCATGTGGTCTTCGAGTAACGTCTTCAGTTGTGCCTGTCTGATCTCTCTGTCTACTCTTCTCTGGTCTGTTGGCGTGATAGGTGTTCCCACTAGCTCATAGTCGATGGATACTTCAGTTATGCTGAGTTTTTCCAAGGCTCTCCGTCCAGCTCTAAATAGAAAATCTCCTTGGTTCCTAATTTCATGATGAGCTACCATTTTCAGAAGCGGGTCTTCACTTCTCAATATCCTTATTGCCATTTCCAACGTTTGTTGATGGGGTTGGTATTCCAAACTCTGCAAACCTCTGCCACCCTGCGTTCGTGGGAGATAATATTCTTTGTACCGAGCAGTTGGGATGAAGGCTCCGATTCATGTTCATCAATTTACGTGTGGCCCTGTCTAGTTCGAGAATCTCATTAACTGTCCAGTTGATTACTCCGTCAGAGTATGTGACTATCGGAACTGCCAAGATGTTGGTAGCTGACACCTTGTCTTTACCAGACAGCTGTGATTTCCATATATCGCGGATCTTCTTTTTGTAGCTGGCTGTTAAGGCATCCTTGATTCGAGTTGACTCCAGTGCGCCTCTTTGTTGCATTCCTAGGAATTTGTAAGTTTCCTCTTCATCGAGGTGCCGAATGATTATTCCTCCTTCCAGTTTGATGTCTTCTCCTACTTCTTCAGTTCTTCTTCTGCTCAGATGGAAAACAGCACATTTTTCCAAACCGAATGACATTCCTATTCCGCAACGATGTTAAGAAGTTGTTGTAGCGCTGCCTTGGAGGGAGCGTACAGTTTTAAGTCGTCCATGTACAGGAGATGTGAAACCAGATGTTCTCTTCTGCCTGGTAGCCCGGCCTTGTACCCTATTCTGCTTTCCCTCAACTCCGTTGTTAATGGTAGGAGTGTTATGCAGAACAGTAACAGGCTTAGCGAGTCTCTTTGAAATACGCCTCGCCTGTATTTCACCCATCCCGTATACGTGGTTCGACCTTCCGATCGAACGGCGAACTTATTCTTCCATAGCGCCATGATGTTTTTCATCACATGGACGATGTTAGTGTGGACTTTGAGCATCTCAAGCAGCTGTAATATTAAGCTGTGCGACGATGTGTCAAATGCTTTCGCGTAATCCAGCCAGGATGTATGTAGATCGCGCTTGTAGTGTTTTGCATCTTGACAAATGCTCTTGTCAATGAGTAGGTTGTCCTTGCACCCCTGTACTCCTTTCCGTGCCCCTCTTTGCTCGTAGATTTGGTTCCACACTGGTGCAATAACCTCCAGAATGCGGTTTTGAAGGACACTTGTGAGAATTTTATACAACGTGTTGAGACACGTGATAGGGCGGTAGTTCTTTGGCTGTCCTAGATCACCTGATTTTGGTATCAATACAGTTCTGCCCTCTACCAACCATGATGGAATTGGCTCAAGGTGAATTATTATCCCACTGTATAATCTAGCTACGTGTTGATGAGTAGCTGGAAAGTACTTCCACCAGTAGTTTTGGATCCCATCTAGTCCAGGTGCCGTGAAATCATTTTTGTTCTTTAGGGCTTGTCTAACTTCTGCGGTTGTTACTTCAGTCATTTCTTCTGTCGGTTGCAGACTTTGATCGCATAATGTCTGGAATCTGTGAAGTGCTGGAGTATCCCTGGTTTCCGCTGGTCGCTCGTACAATTTCTTCCAGAACCGTTCGACTTCTTCCGGTGATGGCGGGTTTTCTGCCTCTGCTTGTTTGGGCTGAAATAGCTTTGAAGGTTCTGCGGTGAATATGTTGTTGTCCTCTATCCATTTCTGCTTCCTAATCAGCTTCTGCCTTGCTGCCGCATGTGATCTTATTTTATCGACAGCTTTCTGCTTCAATAGGTTGATGATGAGCAAGTTAATCGTACGGTGCAACGCACGCAGCTCATCCATCATGACCTCTATCTTCTTGCTAGGCTTCAGTTTTCCTTTCATAACATCTATGATACATTGGTACCAAGAAGCTTGCTGCCTCATGATTTTTATCTTCTGATCTAGCTTCTTCATTCATGACCTATGTTTGTTATCCCTTGTTGTTGTTCTACCTGGAGGGCACATAAGTGAAGCAGCACCTCTCACTGCAGCCATGACATCTTCTAGTGAGCAGTCCTCCTTTAGGTGGTCATCGATGATATCATTCATCTTGGCTAGGTCTTCAGCCTGGAGTCTCGTTTTCAACCGAGCTGTCGTTTTATTCGGATTCCTTACTGCAGCCTCAAATGCTTCCCTTCTGTTCATGACTGGTTCCGGGACATCTCTCACTTGTTCCGTTCCTTACCTGTTGCATTGTGCGGGATTTTCAACTTGAAATGGGGCAGCTGTCACTGCCCCACGTCCAGTGCTTCGACTTGCAATCCAGGGTTTGGAGGCTGAATGTTTGTGGCATCTCTCACCTGCCTCTCATCCTGTTCTTCTCTCCTTTGAATCGTGGATTGTTGCTGTTGGTTCCGAGCATCTCTCACCTGCTCTTCAGCTTGTTCCTCTAGTACTTCTGGCTCTTGAAGCTGCTGCAAGATTCCTCTCTTCTTCAGATGGCTCACCTGGTCTCGCAGGTTTTGCTGCGTGTTGAAGCTGAGATCTGGATTATTTTCACACCACAGACCATGCAGTCAAACCATATATCCCCTTTGTTATACCGAATATCGAGACCAAAGGGGGGGGGGGGGGTCAGATCGAGACCAAAGATAGTCTTATTATTACGAGCATTATAATTATGTACCATATCAAATTTTATAGATTTCCTCATGTATGAGAGTGTTTAATATGATTACTCGGAAACGGTGCATCTTACGTCAAAAAGCCAAGAGAATGAATTTGCTTCAAATTCATTATGGATTTCAAAAATAATTTTTATTATTGGAAAAACCAGTGGCGTATCATTTTTTTGTCTAAAAATATTCATTCTCGTTGCAGTTCAGACGTCACAGGTAGAATAAAATAATAATTCATATTATTCAGAAAGTGCCTCTTGATCCTTAAAACCTCTGTCCCAAATTTCATAAAAATATTTCAAGAAGTGTAAAAGGTGTTAATAAGAAACATTTTTTCTATAATTTTAACACCCTGTATCTCGGAGAGGAAGCATTTTTTGACGATATTTTTATATGACGACCTAGTGCATATTTTAGACGTAGAATACGTGGTTAAAATTTCTTGGTTAAGATCTGGACCACCCTGTACAGGACATTATTTCCGAAGATCATCGGCAACACATTTGGTAGATGCTGGAGCTGAAATTCTTTATTTAAAGCCCCACGGAGGATGGAAATCTTCCAATGTGGCTGAAGAATATATTGACGAATCCCTTAAAAATAAAGTAGAAGTGGCTAATACAATATTCAACACCCCTGCCTCGACTTAAAATGAAAATGATCGAAACGAGATAAACCAAACAATTAGCCATGCAGCTTCAACGTCTATAAATTCTCGTTGCCGTCCAGTATAATTTACAAATTGTACAAACTGTACAATAATTGTAAATATTAACAACAATTAATTTGTGTTCAAGAATATCTTTATAAATTAGTGTTTCTTTTATTTCTTTTATAACAACTTTATCAATATAAAAATCAAAACCATACGTTGTCTCATTTATTTCTTATAATCCATTTGTAACATTACCGCATGCTACAGCAGTGCCGTAAGAATATTACCGCACTGTTATTTTCTATTTGCTTAGTAACTGCCCACTAATCTGGAATGTTGAGCTCTGCTCATAGAAAACAGGTCAAAATAGTATCACTTTTCTCACGATCGAAGAAAATCAATTTCATGGACAGGTATTATTTTTATTGACATAACATGAAAAAGTCATATCTACATTTAATACTTTATTCTTATAGAATTACATACATTCTAAGATTACAAGACTTTCAACAGATAGATGAATTCTACAAAAGGAATTTATTAAATCTTCAACCGAATTTTGATTATCCTCCTGGAATAAATTTTTCATGATATCTAGGAACTTGTGATAGTTAAATGATATTTGTAGATTTTTCAGCATCTCTAGGCGATTGAAAATTATTAGAGTATTCCATTGTGGAGCACCTACTTCAACGTTCTTATAACCAGCTCTACTGCTGCAGCTTTCTTATCAATATACTTATTATACTACATTTATATGATGCTTTTTAAAAACAAGTTCATGAAACTGTTGGTTGAAATATTCAGTTCCTGGATCAGATTGCAAGTTGGCAAGTATTCGGCCATGCTTGAGGATATCGAGAAAAGCCCTTATCACTTCTTCAAATGTTTTCCTTTTCAATGCTTCTTCTTCCTTCTTCCTCAGCCTTCATCCGTCCACTCCTGAACATAGGCATTTCCTAATTCTTTCCAATGATCTCTATCCTGTGCCCTCTTATACCAATTTCTACCAGCTTTCTTCTTAATGTCGTCTGTCCATCGTAGTGGAGGTCTGCCTCTACTCCGCTTTGTCTCTCTTGTTCTCCACTGCATGATTTTCAGTTTCCATCTCTCGTCTCTCAGTCTTGATACATGACCCGCCCACTGCCACTTCAACTCTGCGATCCTCTCCATTATATCCTTGGCTTTAGTTCTTCTACGCAAACATTATATACTCTGTCCCTCAGTGTGATGCCAAGCATGGCTCTCTCCATTGCCCGTTCCATTACTCGGAGTTTATTAGCATGGGTTTGTGTGATTGCAATTGTTTCCATTCCGTATGTTACAACAGGAAGAACGCAGGCATTGATAACCTGACGTCTTAGGTTTATAGGAATAGCTTTATCTCTCAATATGTACGAAAGCTTACCAAATGCAGCCCAAGTGAGTTTTACTCGCTTTGATATTTCTCTTGATTTGTTCTCCTTTCCAAGAGTTATAATATGACCCAAGTAATTATATTCGGTTACATTTTCTATGGCGGTGTTGTCCACATAGATCTGTTTGGTTTCCAGGCTTATTATTTTGGTCTTTGTAATGTTCATTTTCAGTACCACCTTTTTTGTCATTCCATTCAATTCCTGGAGCATTAACACGATCTCTTCGATGTCATCAGTAGGTATTCAAATATCATCGGCAAAGCGGAGATTGCTTAAGTATGTTCCATCGATATTGATTCGTCTATTTCTCCAATCGAGTTTCTTAAAGAAATTTCTGAGAGCTAATGTAAACAATTTTGGCGAAATGATGTCTCCCTGCCGCACTCCTCGTTCAATTTTGATTTTACTGGTTTGAAACTCGTCGTCGATTCTCACATGGAGGGAAGCATTCTTGTAGATGTTTTAAATTATCGCACTATACCTGGAATCAATACGTGCGCTGTCCATGGACTCTAATATGAAGCACATCTCAATGGAATCAAATGCCTTGTGAAAGTCAACGAACGCCATATGAATATGTACGTTGTACTCCACAGATTTTTCAACAAGTGTTCTGACCGCCTGCAGATGATCGATCTTTGAAAACCCCCCTCGAAAACCAGCCTGCTCCACAGGTTGAAAAGAGTCAAATTTGAATGTTGGTTATAACTTTCGTGAAGAGCTTGTATCGGTGGAGACTAAACTGATAGACCTATAATTTTTTATATTAGTAGAGTCCCCCTTCTTGAACAACAATATGACTTCTGCTTCCAGCCAGCATTCTGGTACTTTACCCTCCTAGAGACATTTATTAAAAGCTTTCGGATACAGTTTTCTAACGCAGATCCACCAAATTTCAACATTTCTGCTGTTATTTAATCTTGGCCAGGGGACTTACCGTTTTTCATTTGTTTTAATGCCTTTTTTATTTCCTCTGTTTTAATGTCTGGCAATTCTTCTGAGCCAACATTCAAAATTGTTCTACTTCGTTTCTTAGGGTTCGATATTGTGGATGAATAGAGCTATGTGTAGAATCTTTTCACCGCCTCTGCTATGTCTTCTTTCTTTGTAACAACGTTGTTGTCATTATTCCTTATTTTCACCAATTGCGTTCAACCCTTCGACAGTTTGGATCTTAATACTCTCATATTCCCATTTTGTTCAATAGTACTATGTATCAATTTGGTGTTTTCTGTTCTTATATCCTCCCGTATTTCTTTCTTGATGATTTTGTTCAACTTCCTGTACTCTTCTGTGTGTTTTTGCATTTTCCTTCTGTTGTTTATGGTTGAGGTGCCTACAGATAACTTACTATTAGCAGAGATTTTACTCCTAGTGCATATGTTTTTTACGCTGGTATGGATACTTGATTCTATTTTTTGGGCTATTTCATCCATTCTTAAATTTGTTTCCAGGTTGACAGCTTGCAGTTTGTTTTCTGACTTCTTTTGGTATTATCCTTTGTTTGTCTCAAGTTCTTGATCAGTAGGAAACGTTGTTCTTCTCTATAATTTATTTCTTTCTTTCTGCAAATCGAAAGAGAAGTGGGCTCGAATGAGTATATAGTCACCACCGGTGTGTATTCTATTTATTACCAAGACATCTCTACACACTGGTTTTGTATTCAATATTATGAAATTAATTTCATTTTTTGTGGCACCGTCTGGGCTTCTCCAGGTCCATTTTCTCTGTTTTGGTTTTCGACAAAATGTATCGAGGCAATATAGGTTTTCTTTCGCCAAGAAGCTCAGAAGCATTTCACCTCTTTCATTTCTTTCTCCCAGTCCAAAGCTGCCAACGTTCTCCGGATCCCCTTGTGTTTTATGCCCCAATTTCGCATTGAAATCACCGGTAATGACCAAAAATTTTGTCTTTTCTGTTTCAATCGCTTGAGATATATCCTCATATAGCTTTTCTGCTTCTTCGTCATCTGCCAAGCTGGTTGGTGCGTATACGTTATTTATCTGTACAGTGTATCTTTTATTAACCTCCAGATTAATGTAAGCTCCACGGTTGGATATCGCTCGATATCTTCTAACTAGGTGTTTGATGTTTTTTTGATTAAAAATGTGATTCCACCCAAGTGGCAATCAATATCATCATTATTTTGAAATAGACTATGCCCCGATCTCAGTGTGGTCACCTTATGTCCGGGTAAACATGTCACGCACAGACCAATAATGTTCCACTTAATGTTCTTCAACTCCTCTTCAAGTTCTAAAAGATGTTCGTCTGTTCTCATGGTTCGGATGTTATATGTTGCAATAAATAATGGTTTCCTATTCAGTAACTCAGCTGAATTTTTACTCCCCACAGATTCCATGAAGCTGACTGCAGTTGCAGTGTGAGATTCTGAGCATTTAGATTTACTCACCTGGGGACCATCCTTCGTTTCAAAGTTCAACATGTTCAGAAATTAGGAAGATTTGGCTATTGAAACGCCGCGCTTGCCGTGCGTGTGGCGAGTGAGCTAGAGAATCAGATTTCCTTGATTCTGTTGAAATGGTTATACCGCCGTGACTCGGTCGCCAGAGCCTCGTTGATTATACAGAAGGGTGCACCGGATGACTAGTCATCGTACGAGTAGGTGAGGTTGACGTTTGGGTCGGCATATCACTCTTCTTTTGTCATCACCCCTTACACCCTTACAATACTTGAGCACATATGAATATAGGGAAGCAATCAATTATAACAAGAATATATTTGTAACAATTATTACTTGTGGCGAGTTTATCAAGCTACTCTAACAACAAATGCATGTCATGGTAGACTGTGGCGATTCTACTAGGCAGATTAGACAAATATTTTTCAATAAACTAACAAATTCCATGTTGATGTATTATGGATTCCGTACTTTAACAGAGCATAGTCGTCGAGGCATAATTTTGTTTGGTCATTTCAATGTAAGCATAATTGTTTTCGAAAAAACTTTGGGTACCCAAAATAGGCATTCATGGAACATACATTTAAGTTCAAGTCAAAAAGATTGAATATTTGCTTGGCAATTATTCACTCAGAATAAAATATCCAGGGCTGAGCCAAAGCATTGTGATTAGTGCTTGTGAAAGTGCTTGAAGCCATTTTGTGCTCCCGAGCACTTTTTAAAATCAGTGCTTAGAGCTTAGTAATTCAAGCACTTCATGAAAAGGCTTAGTGCTTAGTAATCCTTTAAATGCTTCCGAGCACTTCGAAGGATTACTAAGCACTGAGCCTTTCGGGAATCTTCTCGTAACACGAATAGACGCAAGCACTTCATGAAAAGGCTTAGTGCTTAGTAATCCCTTAAGTGCTTCCGAGCACTTCGAAGGATTACTAAGCACTAAGCCTTTCGCGAATCTTCTCGTAACACGAATAGACGCTGATGCGCAGTGGGCGGAGGAGTTAATATGTACCAAGATAATCAATTGAGGCATGAACGGAACTTGTAATTATCAGTTGTAGGTTATTGATTCATTTAATGCGGCATGAATATGTGAATATTGCCAACTCCTGAAAATTATTTAGTATCAAATCTTTGAACTCGGCCCAAGTTCCATTATATAATACCATGTTGGTGTCATATATGTGTCGAGTTTTATCCCATCTTGAAATTGGGAAATAGATTTTGCAGAAGAATCTGAGACGCTTGTGGAATTCATATTTTCATTCATTGTATCATCATTGCCTTAAATAAAAATGGGTTCAAGCCCTGTGGAGCTTTCTGGCGCTCTAGTTCAAACAGGCAAATTATGTCTCCGAAAGTATTGGTTTCTCAGAGTTGGGAATTACATGAATGTATTGATATGATAGAACTGCATCATAAAGGAAATTCAATTCAAATAATAGTTTATTTATCAAGATTAAATGAGCAATCTGAGAATGAGAACTGCACCATGGAAGAAATCAAATTAAATCTGGCCAATTTGCTCAATAACGAACTCAAGTGAGATATTCATCTCCCTAACCTACTCTGGAAATTTCAACTACCTAGCTCATTCTGTTCGAGAGTTATTGTAGAAAAACTTTTTTTTAATTTTCAAATTTTTTTTTTTACACTTTGCAGTGAACTGGTCAATACAAAACTTCACATGCGTATAGAAGTCATGATTCTACAATTTGATGCTAAATTTCAGATAGATCGAGTGATCGTTTTCGGAAATATTCATTAAAAATGTTTTTCCTAAAAGTGGCCATAACTCCGAAACCGCTCCACGGATTTCGACCTTTAACGAACTCGTCCGAGATATTTACGTTCCAAACTCACCTTGCACATTTCAATCCTCTTACTCCTTTCATTCGAGAGTTATCGTTCCTACGGCCGGCCGGCCAGCCGGACAGAATCGATTTCGACCTCGGATTCTTGATCAGTGAGTCGAACCAAATCGTTTGAGACTTCAGCCAAAAATTCGAATATTACGGACATTTGGGCAAATTGATGAGCACTCTGTTCCGAGGAACTAGAGCGCCAAAAAAACAAGTTTCGTATGACAATTGCCCAAAACAGGTTTAAAGTACCTACAAATAGTAGATATTCCATAAAACATGTATAGAAATAATTGAGTTTGCGGCTTGAGGACTGGGCAAAATAAACAGTTGGGTACAATACAATACCCAACTGTCAGCTTGCCTTTTATCCACTAAAAACTGTAGGCAGTTTATTTAGTGAACTTAAAGATCTAACCTCTAATTCATTAAAATCAAACCTAATTTATTCCAACAATGTAAAGAATGTCGTCGTGAATACGTGGGTATGACAAAACAATATCTGAAGAAAAGAATTTACCAGCATTCTTATGATTGCAGAGAAATTATTAGAACTAAAAATGAGAAAACAGCCTTGGCCACCCACCATTTCGATAGTAATCATGAGTTTGATTTCGAAAATGTTAAGATCTTAGACAGAGAAAATAATTATTTCAAACGATGCATTAGTGAAATGATTCAGATTGCAATACATAATACGGTCAATTTAAGAACTGATGTAGAATCATTGAGTGTGGTATACAGTAATTTATTAACAAAAATTAGAATTAAATAATCTGTTTGACTCATAGGATCCACTTGTCGAGTATTCAGTCGAATTAAACAAAAACATGATATCTATAAACAACCCAATATGTTCCATTCGTTCGCTGTCCCAGATTCAATTGAATTCTACAAGGGAGCCATCACCTGACTATTGTTTACTCTTGTTCTTTGGAGCTTGTTTTATAGAAAAATTTTAACGGTTTTGGAAAAAAACGACCAATGGATGTCACAGACATAATTTACTTCCTGAAGAATCTGATTGAAAAGGTAAATTTCGTTTAAGATCGCGTAACTTCTGGGTTTTTCTGTTTGTTTGATCTGGCTGCTTCTAAGAGAAACATATTAATGTCAACTGAGAATTATTTTTGTTGCTTAAGTTTGTGTAAGGGTTAGTCTCACTGTGAATTTGTTTTATACAAGAGTTTATTGCATGTGTCATAGTTCAAATGTAGTTGTTATAATGATTAAATACATTTTTTTACAGTCTTGAAAAAGATCCAAATACGGATCGAAACGTCGACTATTCAAAAAAGATAGTTTATTTTGCCCAGTAACAAGCCGCAAACTCAATTATTTCTATTCAGTTGAAGGACACGAAGAAGATAAGTATGGCATATAAAACATGTATGAAAGAAGAGAAGTAATAATGAAAAATTACCTTGTAATCGATCCAAAATTTCCTGATCTACGTTCACCAAATCTTCTCCTCTCTAAAACTACAGAATTATGCTTTCAATATTTACGTAATATTTTCATACATTTTTGGGTGAGTCCCCTCTGCATCGCCAAAATACGAGTATTTCAACACCAACATAATATTTTTGAGGTTATAATATTACCTTCCGTCAGTCCCGTCATTAAGTGAGAGAACTGAGCATTCTATGTCTATGGATGAAAAGCAGTCTCACTTCTCTCAGATCTCTTACTTCATGTTCCGTTCCGAAATGTAAGACTTATCTGAGAAAAACTAATTTCGGAACAAACAACTGAGATTTTTCTCACTTCGCTCACGTTTCGGAATACACTTCATTCTCATGATTCTTCGATTAATTAGATAATGTCATGTCCCAGGAAAATATGTTGACATTATGACCATTCATACATAGAATAATTATATCATTCTGTGAAAACGTAGAAATACGATTTATTATTGAAATTTTGAAAAATCATATCTCCGAAAGTATTAGTTTGTTAGAGTTTAAAATGATATCATTGGATTCCTATGGTGAAACTGCTTATTGAAAAAAATGTTATTTGGAATTTTTGTGTAAAAAAAATTTTTTTTACTCCGAAACCATCTGTCCGATTTTGCCCAATGACGAACTTAGCCGAGATATTTATCTCCAAAACCCACTCTGAAAATTTCAACTGTCTAGCTCATTCCGTTCGAGAGTTATCGTGCCTATGGCCGACCGGACCGGCCGAACAGAATGAATTTCGACCAAGGATTCTTGATCAGTGAGTCCAACCGAATCGTTTAAGACCATTTTCATCGAAACATTCGAAAATTACAGACATTTGGGCAAATTGATAAGCACTCAGTTCCGAGGAACTAGAGCACCAAAAATGAAAAACCACCTGCAAGGGCTTCATATAGGGATACGGTCAAGTTCACACCCATTTCTATAATTACCATTTTACTTGTTATGGTCAAATAAATGAGTCAAAATCATTGCTTTTGTGTACCCGGCAATACAGACAACCGTATCATTGCATTCCTTAAATTTGGATATTCGAAGAAGGTAAGGAAAAATACCTGAAAACCGCATCGGCCCTCTTTTCTGTAATTCGCTTTTGGTGGTCGAGTTCAGCCCCATTTCTTTAATTATCATTTTACTGGTTATGACCAAATAAATAAGTCAGAATAATTGCTTTTGGGGCCCCGATAATACAGTCTACCGTATCTGAAAAAGAAATATCAATCTGAAATTAGTTAAAAAAAAATATGAGAGCAGATCCACATTCCACTGAAATTGAACCTTAGGTATGCGATACCCTTACTAACCTTATCGAAGTGTAAAATATACGAGTAATGAATGATTCATTTGGGAAATACAATAAAACAAACATCTGCATCCGTCTCAATGTTCAGTAAACAAAATCATGGAATTTTTGAGTAAATAGATGTAGGGTTCGTTTTCATCCGAATATGGCGACTATTTACTGAAGCGATGTCAATACAATCTTGGAACAGTGCAAATAGCCATCTATAAGTATGTTCGTTCTGTATTCTTTCCATAATAATGAAAAATGGCGATGCCGTTGTTAAAAAATCAACCTGTCAAGAGCGTTCCTGCTAATCGGGTCCTTCCTGAATGGCTTCGTATAATAAATATACTTATGCATATATTTCACAAATCAAATAGACCCCAGGGGATTCATCGATCTGCCGAGAAAGCAAGAGCAGACGCGTTTCTGGCTTCTTGGCCTTCATCAGTACCCTGTAGCTTTCCCAACAAATTCAACTGAACTGACCCGGGTTAAGCCTTGCAGAGCTGGCTTGGTCAATCCTTATAATCGCCCACGCCACCTATGAGACGAAACACGGAAATCAGCCTCTCCCCACCAGTGAATATTTGACTATGCCACCATTCACTCGATATTTAATCAAGAACGAGGCCCGCAGAGCTCAGACAGTATCTTCTCAATGGCCATGAACGCTGTTTGGCGTTTTCAAGAATAATAATGAAAAATGGCGATACCGTTGTTAAAAAATCAACATGGTGGGGAGAGGCTGATTTCCGTGCTTCGTCTCATAGGTGGCGTGGGCGATTATAAGGATTGACCAAGCCAGCTCTGAGAGGCTTAACCTGGGTCAGTTTAGTTGAATTTGTTGGGAAAGCTACAGGGTACTGATGAAGGCCAAGAAGCCAGAAACGCGTCTGCTCTTGCTTTCTCGGCAGATCGATGAACCCCCTGGGGTCTATTTGATTTGTGAAATATATGCATAAGTATATTTATTATACGAAGCCATTCAGGAAGGACCCGATTAGCAGGAACGCTCTTGACTTGTTGGTATTCTTTCCAGATAGTAAGAATATAAAATTTCAGATTGGGCATATTTAGAGCTGTGCCGTTCACTGAAGTAATGTGCTTCGGGCCCTAAGCACTAAGCACTCAATAAAAATGGTCCCGAGCCTCGAGCACAAAGCACAACCTTTTCAAAAAAGGCTTACGATTACTAAGCACTTTATAAAAGTAATTCGATTTTTCGAGCACTAAGCACTAAGCACTTTTAGAAAACAGCTGGAAACGAGGTTATTTACACTGAATTGTAAGATAACAGTGTATTCAATTGGAGAAACATATGGACTTGCAAACTTGTCGTCCTCATAATATGCGTCATTGACAGATAAAAAAAAAATTGTTCAAGCATTGACGTGAAGTCAGGAGGTTTTGCGCGTATGTTCTATTGTCCATTCTCCTGTATTGGACACCCTCAATCGAATTTACCATGATGAATTCTATAGTCCGTTCTCCTGTTTTGTACACTCTCATAATCGAAATTTACCATGGCAAATTCGATTAAGAGTGTCCAATACAGGATAATGGACAATATAATTAACAATGGTAAATTCGATTGAGAGTGTCTAATACAGGAGAATGGTCAATAGAACATACGCGCAAAAGCTCGACCTGATACGTCTGTGCATGAAACATTTTTTTCATCGTAACTTCTTTAAAATTTTCTAGCGGTACGGTTTCCTCAAAATTTTACACACGTCTTCATGTCGATATTCTACAACTATGTAGTTAGCAAGCTTTATTTCGATCGAGTCTATATTTTTCAAGTTATCGAGAAAATAATATTTCAGATAGATATAACTTCGAAACCGTTGGGCCGATTATGGTCAACAGCGAACTTACCTCTCCCATTCAGATGCACAACCTACCCTGAAAATTGCAAGTTTCTATCTCCTTTGGTTCGAGAGTTATCGAGGCAACGATCACCTATCCAGCTACTGAACTCACACAAGGCTGCTCGGATCTCCAAAAATATAGATCCAATCGTGTTCAAACTGGGAACTTGGTAGTAAAGTTAGGTTCGGCAGGCTCTCGCAAAATTTTTGCCATGCCGGATTAATAGATTCTGATATAAAGAATTTTTTTCAATGATTTTTTGAAAATTTTCTAGTGATTCGACCCTCACGAAATTTTGCAAAATCTTTTGCGTTGGAATTCTACAACTAATAACCATGTGTCAATTGGATCGGTTCTATATTTTTCGAGTTATTGAGGAAATAACAATCAATTTTCAGATGGATATAACTCCAAATATTTTCGGCCAATTTTTCTTACCAACAAACTCAAATGTCGCATTCAGATGCACAACGTAACCTGAAAATTTCAAATTGCTAACTCTTTCCGTTCTCAGGTTGTCGTGACATAAAAAATATTTTTTTAAATTTTCTAGCGTTACGATTCTCACAAAATTACACAAACGTGCTCAGGTTTATATTCCAGGATTACTCATCAAGTTTCAATTCGATCGGATTCATATTGGTTGAAAACAAAATTATTGCTCGGAAACCATTCGGCTGATTATGCCTATTAACGAACTTGTCCGTCGTATTGGGATGCGCCACCTGCCCTGAACATTTTAAGTTGCTAGCTCTTTCCGTTCTAAAGTTATCGGGGCAAGGGCCGGATGACCCGACGGCCGGCCGGACAGAATCAAATTCGCCCTTGAATTCTTCATCGGGGAGTCGAACCAAATCGTTTGAGACCATTTTCGTCAAAAAATTCCCAAGTTACAGACATTTGGGCAAAATGATCACGCGATGTTCCCCAGAACATACGCGCAAAAATGAAGTGTCGCGAAACAAATTTCTATCAAACTAACGAACTCAAAATTCGTTCTATTCTCACACAGTTTGAAAAGGTCTTTTTGGCGCTCTAGTTCCTACAATTTTGTTCGACTCACTGATCAAGAATACGTGGTCGAAATTCATTCTGTCCGGCCAGCCGGCCGGCCATCCATCTGTTAATACGATAACTCTCGAACGAAAGGAGTTAGAGGATTGAAATTGGCAGAAGAGATTTGTAGTGTAAATATCTCGGACAAGTGCGGTCCGGCCGGCCGGCGAGAGCCTTCCGAACCTAACTTTACTACCAAGTTCCCAGTTTGAACACGATTGGATCTATATTTTTGGAGATCCGAGCAGCCTTGTGTGAGTTCAGTAGCTGGATAGGTGATCGTTGCCTCGATAACTCTCGAACCAAAGGAGATAGAAACTTGCAATTTTCAGGGTAGGTTGTGCATCTGAATGGGAGAGTTAAGTTCGCTGATGACCATAATCGGCCCAACGGTTTTGAAGTTATATCTATCTGGAATATTATTTCCTCGATAACTCAAAACATACAGACTCGATCGAATGAAGCTTGCTAACTACATAGTAGTAGAATATCGACATAAAGACGTGTGTAAAATTTTGTGGGAACCGTACCGCTAGAAAATTTTAAATAAGTTACGATAAAAATAATGGTTCAAGCACAGACGTGAAGTCAGGTCAAGCTTTTGCGCGTATGTTGGATTGTCCATTATACTGTATTGGACACTCTCAATCGAATTTACCATGGTGAATTATATTGTCCAAATTTATTGTGTAAATATCTCGGACGAGTTCGTTAATGGGCGAAATCCATCAAGTGGTTTCGGAATTATGGCCAATTTTAGTAAAAATATTTTTTATGAATATTTCCGAAACCAATCACTTGATCTATCTGAAATTTAGCATCAAATTGAAGAATCATGACCTTTATACGCATGTGAAGGTTTGTATTGACCAGGTTACCGCAAAGTGTAAAAAAAAATTTTGAAAATTTAAAAAAAGTTTTTCTACAATAACTCTCGAACGGAATGAGCTAGGTAGTTGAAATTTTCAGAGTAGGTTAGGGAGATGAATATCTCGGCTAAGTTCGTTATTGGTCAAAAGTGGCCAGATTTAATTCGATTTCTTCCATGGTGCAGTTCTCATTCTCAGATTGCTCATTTAATCTTGATAAATAAACTATTATTTGAATTGATGATGCAGTTCTATCATATGAATACATTGATATAATTCCCATTTTTTTCCAGAGACTGAGAAGCATTCTTGGAATCTATTGAATGGGATATTGGGTGATTTTGCAAAACAATTTATGCGATATATATATATATATATATATATATATATATTGCATGTAATAGTTTTAAATATTCAGACAAAAACATTCCTAGAGAAAGGAATGCGCAGAAAAAAAGGTTGGGTATATTTCAGTAATATATAATGCCCATTATATATTTTTCAAGAATTCCAAGCGTAAATAACCCAAAGTAGAGGGGATTTTAGCATGTATATATATTCGAGTAGAAACCTCACTATACATAACAGAGTTCTACGTCTAGTGAAACATCGCATCGAAAAAGGTAAGAGGTTTTTCATTCGCAAAAATTATTCTATAATAAACCATTCATTTAGATGGGTAATGGAAACACACTAATAATCAGAAGTTTTATTCTATACTTTCGGCGATCGATTTCGGCATGTTAGCCATCATCAGGCCCGCTGAAACACATAATTGTTTATATAAACATACAATATTGAACAAAAAGGATGTTCAAACAGGTAAATTGAGTAGTAAACTAAAATATCAAGGAAAACATGAGTGACCTCGAACGCAGACCTACCGTCAATTCATGAAAAAACCATTGGAAATAAAATTCATCACTTGTCTAGAATCACTAATAGTTTTATGTTGGATATTAAACTATATTTTAAGGTAAACGTATCAAAATTTCTTCTGTTAGAACATGTGATCTGCGATGTAAGGTTAAGTTAAATGACAGGATAGGACATAGAGTTAGGTATAGACTACAGGGACGACGAAATATGCTGTCAACGGTGTAATTGTCATAGAATACGGTATAGAATGATCTCACAATGATGTAACAATTCTTACAAACTTTTAAATAAATGTCTCCCAGTGAATTCTGAAATATCATTTAAAAGGTGGATATTATCTTTGTTTTTAAGTATCTCATATTTTTCCAGAAGAACCAATTTTTTATAGTTATTTTCTATTTGTATTAGAGATAGATTTTCAATTGTGGTCTTATGTTTACATTCAATTAAATGACTACCTAACGCAGATTTAGGTCTATTCTTTATATGCTCTTTAAATCTCACTTTGGCAGCACGAGTTGTCATGCCTATATAAAAGGCTGGACATTCTTCACATGTAAAT
>OW569411.2:141850549-142073673 GCA_937662695.2 Halyzia sedecimguttata
ATGTGTCAGGGGATTCTAGGGTCTGGTGTGGTATCTGGTGGTTTGTTTTTATTATCACAGGAAAGTAGGTAGTTGTATATCTTACTCAGGTTCTTTGTGTCGGATCTATCATTCATAGTGAGATTTTCTTTAATATAGCACATCTCTAAGAAAGTGCGTTTATAATAGTTTTTTTCCCGGTGTAATATTTCTACGCTCTCATAGTCCATTCGGTGGTCCATCGAATTCACATGTCTTGCTAGCGCACATCGTTCTGGTCTTAATCTGGAGTCACTTCGGTGTAGTGTCAACTATTATAAACGCACTTTCTTAGAGATGTGCTATATTAAAGAAAATCTCACTATGAATGATAGATCCGACACAAAGAACCTGAGTAAGATATACAACTACCTACTTTCCTGTGATAATAAAAACAAACCACCAGATACCACACCAGACCCTAGAATCCCCTGACACATTATGGATGACAGGAGGACACTTTACCCTGCATGTGGGGTTGCCTATTACCGACTACTACGAGAGAGTTCGAGAGAGGGCGCTAAGGAAGCCTAGGTTAAATTTGAAATTTTGTTTTACTTAGTTTACAATAGTTTTAGTAGGACATTCCAGACTGTGATTGTTTTTGTTTGTATGTGTTTGGCCTGTTTGTTCATTGCCTTTGTAAATAATTTTAGTGTCAGGTAGAGACCTCGCGGGGAAGAAGAAGATTGCTCTGGGGTTAGCATCGTATATTGTGATAACCTATAAGACAAATGAGTCCATGCTGACAGATTACCACCCTATTAGATTATTTTATTTCATGTATAATTTTACGAATGTTAATATCCCGAGATTGAATCCTGGTAGTGAATGCTGCCTTTTGTTTTTTGTCATAGCTTCGTAAGTTGCGAGTAAATACTGTGTTTGTTTATTTTAACATCAATGTTTTCTTTGGCCTTGCAGTTACTCCTGAAGATGTCTCAAAGTTGAGACGAAATATAGAGTATGTGAAAAAATTGACTTTCTTTTTTCAAAAAACCATTAGTCGAATAGCCTTAAACCCTTTCCTGGATATATATATATATATGTTCGGATAGGTTTCCGCGGCTAACAATGTTAGGAATAAGAAGGTTCCGGGTTGGACCGCGTCTGGAGTTTAATGTCGTTCGACGTTTCGGCTCCGATTTTGGAGCCATTATCAAGAACAAGATGTAAAATGTGAATTAACGCCGGGGTCTCAATCTGCCTACTCCCCAGGTTTCATCACCAGTACTCTCGGAGATCACTGTATTTCTACTACTTCGAGAAGACTGTGGTCTTCTCGAAGTAGTAATCTAGTAGTAATTCACATTTTACATCTTGTTCTTGATAATGGCTCCAAAATCGGAGCCGAAACGTCGAACGACATTAAACTCCAGACGCGGTCCAACCCGGAACCTTCTTATTCCTAATATATATATATATATATATATATATATATATTGAAACCGAAGTTAAAGAACAGAGTAACTTGGAAGGAATGGCAGCAATCCTGATAACGGAAGAAGATGTAAAAGCCACAATAGAGAGGATGAAAAACTGGGCCTCACCTGGTGTTGATAGCATCCATAACTACTGGTGGAAGGCGTTCAAGTCAACACACAGAGCATTAACAAGACTAATCCAGGAGGCATTAAGGAACCCACTTAGCGTCCCCGAGTACTTTACTCATGGGATCACACATCTGTTGGCGAAGAAAGGAAACCTGAACCACCCTGGCAACTACAGGCCCATAACATGCTTACCCTCCGCCTACAAAATCCTCACCTCCACCATTGCCCACAAAATCAATAATCACCTGAAGAACAACAACATTATGGCCTGGGAACAAAACGGATGTAAAAGAAAATGTCGAGGAAGCAAGGAACTTCTTATAATAGATAATATGATCACCAAGCAGGCAAAGAAAAAAATTAAGAATATCTCGATGGCTTGGATCGATTACCGGAAAGCGTTTGATTCGGTCCCACACTCTTGGCTTCTGGAAGTTCTAGAGATCTATAAAGTAGATCGGCAGGTGATCGAACTGCTCAGGTGTCTGATGTCATCGTGGCGTACGACGCTCACAGTCGACAACAAACACGCATCCTACAAAACAGCAGAAGTAGAGATAAGAAGGGGTATTTTCCAGGGGGACAGCTTGAGCCCTCTATGGTTTTGCCTTGCCCTTAACATATTGAGTAAAATACTCAACAGATCCTCCTATGGTTACTCCATGAATGACCAGACCAAGTTAACGCATTTATTTTACATGGATGACCTGAAGCTCTATGCTAGAGGTCGAAAACAGCTAGAGGGATTGATAGAGCTTGTGAGGAAGTATAGTAAGGATATTGGAATGACATTCGGATTACAGAAATGTGCGACAGTGAACGTTAGAAGGGGAAAAATGACCGAAGAAGACAATATCGTACTGAGTGATGGAAGGGAAATGGTCGGCCTGAGAACGGAGGACAGATACAAGTACTTAGGAATACAGCAAACATTTGAAATAAAACACAAGGAAAACAAGGAGAATGCTAAAAACGGACTCAATAGAAGGGTGCGAAAAATACTGGGAACGCAACTCTCAGCCAAGAACAAAATAATGGCAATCAACATCTGGGCCATACCGGCATTTACCTACACAGCTGGAGTCCTTTCCTGGTCGAAAACAGACTTGGAGCAAGCGGACAGGTGCATCCGGGCCACACTGACAGAGTACGGTATGTTGCATCCCAACTCGGCAATAGAACGGTTGTACTTACCTCGTAAGGATGGTGGACGTAGAATGACTAGTTTGGAGGAGGCGTGCCTAAAAGAGAAGGAAAATATAAGCAAATACTTCAACAATACAAACTTACCTGCTCATAGGTGGGTGGTTGCATACGACCGTACCTCCATTTCACCCGGAATACTCAGCGCAGATGCACCTGGAAGAGAAAATCAATATGAAAAGCTCAAAAGAGTCTAAACCTCTACATGGAAGGTTTTACGCCAGCTTGCATCAGGCGGAAGTGGATATAGGCGTCTCTAATACTTACCTGACACAGGGATACTTGTTTCCCCAAACAGAGGGGACCTTCTTGGCTATACAGGATCAAGTAGTGCCAACGCGAACATACGTGAAACACATTATGAAACAGCAAGTGGAAACAACAAAGTGTAGGCTTTGTAACAGTGCTGAGGAGACGGTTCAGCACCTCTCATCTGGATGCTCGACAATTGCAGGAACTAAGTATCTGGCCAGGCATGATCATATGGGTAAAGTGGTTCACCAGCTACTGTGCCTCCAGAAACAACTCGTGCGGCACTTCACACCACATCACATTTACGTCCCACAAGCAATACAGGAGAACGAACAGCATAAGATATACTGGGACCTGACAGTCATAACAGATAGAGCAGTGGAGCATAACCGGCCTGACATGGTGGTATGGAACAAGAGAGAGAAGACAGCCCTAGTCATAGATTTCGCGGTGCCTCAGGACTATAACCTTACAAAGACCTATGGAGAGAAAATTTCAAAATACGAAGTATTGGCGCAACAAATAAGGGATATGTGGCAGCTGAAAAACGTGAAAATAATGCCCCTGATCATAACTACGAATGGCCTTGTACACCGAAAGACTATACAACATCTGCAAGAATTGAACTTACCATCCAACGCAATCATGTGGATGCAGAAGGCTGTAATACTGGGAACTACCAACATCATTAACATCCGCATTAACTGGTGGAGTTGCTCTTGGCGCTAGCGCCCGGGCAACACCTTAGGACCCACATGAGTGTGAAGCTAAAAAAAAAAAAATACGCAGGGTGGTGCATTGTGCCATCGGGGAGTGACGGCCCCGCGTACCCGAGTCAACACAGCTCACTTGAGGTTAGCATCCTCTGTAAGCTTGAATTTATTTGCTCCTGTTACGAGAAGGAATAGAAATCAGGGCGGCGAGGAGTTTCAGGTTGGCTCCTCTCGGAACCGTCCAGAGGTAGGACCTGTTGGGGTTAGATGTGGAGCGAGCGACGCATCCCCCCGAGATGGCACCGCAAGGCCAGGCCTCGTCACTTCGCAAAGAGTGAGCTTCGGAAACTTGAATGAGCCAAATGCTCATTCCGTTACAAGCGGAACACGAAATAGGCGCACACGCTGGACGTACGAAGAAAATTACATTTTGATGCGTGCGCATTAAATAGCACAGGACCTTGCTGAACGATCCGACAAAACATATAGACAGCTTTTGGTTAAAGTATGGGAGGAGATGTATCCCAGCAGACCTTCATACGCCCAACTGCTATCAAATAGGGTGAGATGGATTATAAAAGGTGAAAAACAATCAAGAGCAGAGCTAAGCAACATCAAAGCAGGTTGTTATCCTCTCGAAGCGATACAAAATGTAGGCGCAGATATGGTAGAATCCAGTGCACGCAGGTCATTGCTGAGAGTACGACGCAGCGAATTATATTTGAGAGGTAATGTACAAGCTGATAAGATCAGAGAGTTTGTTGGAAATCTGATGAAGTTTTCGGGCATAACAGCAGAAAGCAAGCCAAAGATCCCGCGGATGTACCACACTAAGGGACTGTTGGAGACGGTGAGGTTGCTGAACTCCGTGCTACCAAAACACCTCACTGGAACTAAAACGCTTTCCGAGCTGATGGACATAGTGTATGCTGGGGCGGTGACTGTCTCCGAGGCTCAAGGATACCAAGTGGGCGATAGCAACTTCCGAAGGGTGACATCACCACCCCCATGGAAAAAACGCCTGGAAGGAAAGATTGTTCAGTTTAGAAAAAAAATAGGAATATTTCATACTTACCTCAACACTCCGAATCCTTCTTGAAAGTAATGAAAACAGTTAGAAAGCATGCTTCGGAGTTCAAGATCAAACGAAGAGACCCTCTTTTCAAGGATAAAATATTCCTTCTGAATGACACCCTGAAACAGAAGATCAAAGCTTTAGGGAACCGTACACGACGATACAATGAAAAGGAAAATAGACACCGGAATAACAGAATGATTCACCAGAATCAGAAGAAGTTCTTTCGAGATCTCGAGCAGGGAGGCATCAGCCAAAATGTTAACCTCGAACCTAACACTGCGGAGGAATATTGGAGCAAGATCTGGTCAGAGAACGCCGAGCATAACGAACAGTTGTCTTGGATAGAGGAAGCTGAATCCAGAATGCCGCAAGTCCAAATGAATGAAATTGACATCACTGAATCCGATATAGAGGAGGCCATGAAGGGAGCAAACAACTGGGCAACCCCAGGTTGTGATAAACTGCACAACTACTGGTGGAAATACTTCACAAATGTCCATAATGTGCTGGCAACGATTTTCAGGAAATCCTTAGCAGAACCCCTTTCGCTTCCTGCCTACCTAATACAGGGGATCACCTACCTAGTCCCGAAAGGTGGAGACCTTAAAAATCCTAACAACTATCGCCCTATAACCTGTCTCCCTACGGTTTATAAAATCTTGACAGCTGTGATCACTAAACACATAAACAAACAACTCCGAACGAATAACCTGATGGCACCAGAACAAGGTGGCGGCCGTATAAGGACCAAAGGCTCTAATGAACTGCTAATCGTTGACTACATCGTGACGAAGCAAGCGCGTAAAAAGCTGCGTAATATATCTGTAGCATGGATTGATTATCGAAAGGCCTTGGACTCGGTGCCCCACTCTTGGTTGTTGAGAGCTCTTAAAATGCACGGTATCAACGAAAAACTGGTCAACCTCCTGAAAGTTCTCATGCGGATCTGGAGAAGATCTCTCCTCATCCGTGCTGGAGATGAAATGAAAGAGTCCAAGAGTATTAAAATCAGACGGGGAGTCTTTCAAGGTGACACGCTAAGTCCAATATGGTTTTGCATGGCAATTAATCCCTTGAGTATGCTGCTGAGAAACACCGAATATGGATATGTTATTGACAAGCAGAGAAATATACGAGTGAACCACAGTCTATACATAGATGACCTTAAGCTGTATGGTGCCAACTTTGAACAGATTAGGAGACTCCTGGAAATAGTGTCACTTTTTAGCGACACCATCGGTATGAGCTTTGGGGTGAACAAGTGTGCAACCCTGGAAGTGAGACGAGGGAAAATTCAAAACACAAGCCTTAGAACTATATTAATGAATCAGATCTCCATACCATCCTTAAATGTGGAAGGCTCATATAAATCGACGGCGAGATTATATCTCCCACGACATCAGGGAGGTCGAGGGCTATTGAATTTGGAGAGAATCCATCAAGAGAACATCACTGCATTGAGAAATTACTTTCTGAAAAAGAACTCACCTTTCTTTCAGGCGATCCGAGAGGCGGACCTGGATATCTCGGCCTTGCGTCTCTCAAGGTAAGATCCCCCTCAGATTGATCGTACAATAGAGGAACTAATTGAGGAGTGGAGCTCCAAAGCCTTGCACAGAAGATACCCTTGTTGCCTGAAAAAAGAAAATATCAATAAAAAGGAGTCGCTAAATTACCTGACAGCAGGGTATCTTTTTCCGGAGACAGAAGGTCGACTCCTGGCAATACAGGATCAAGTTGTGCCCACAAGAATTTACCAGAAAAATATTGCCAAACTCGACATACCATCCGATCGCTGTCGCAAGTGTTCCCAGACACCTGAAACATTACAGCATATGACTTCTTCTTGTCCTATACTAGCCCCAAGAGATTAACTGGATAGGCATAACTCCATGCCAAGGATCTATCATCAACAGGTTGCGTTAAGGCTGGGTTTGCTCCTTGAAGAGCTACCAGATCACATATATGTCCCAAAAACTCTACTGCAAAGTACACGATACAGGCTCTATTGGGACTTCCCTTTAGTAACGGACAGGGGGGCGATGCATAATAGGCCTGACATAGCACTTTTCGACGATGAACAGAAAACATGTATGCTCATAGAATTCACGATCCCGGTGGACGATAATATCACGAAAGCTTATACGGAAAAAATTACAAAGTACGGAGACCTGGCATTTCAGCTACGCGAGCTGTATGAGCTGAAGACGATAAGCATTCTCCCGATGATCATATCAGTGAATGGTCTGGTAGAAACGCACTTACTGGAGAATACTAAAAGATTGCACCTTGAACCTGGTGTCATCTCTGCTTCCCAAAAGCAAGTCATCCTGTCTACCACGCGAATCGTTAGAAAATTCCTGCAGGCATTTTGATCTTGACAATTATATTGTCCGATTAAAGTTGGACCAAACCCAAATAGGTGGAAAAAAAATTATATATATATATATATATAAATGAATATAGTTATCTCGGGTGTTCGGTCTTTGTTTGAATGAAATGATTCAACTCATGTATTCTGAATCAACCTGTATATTACGCTGTTGGTTAACAGCTTCATCAGCAAGATGTAGCTAAAATGTAAAAAATAGTCACACAATCGAACATAAGGGAAAAACAATTATATAGACTTACAATGAAAGTTTCAAATATTATGATAAATCACAATTCATTATCGAAGTCATGAATGAACGAGAAATCAACAGGTACATAAAGATATAAAATCAAAACAAATAAGCTACGGGATACCGTATGCAACTAAGCGGTGGTATCAAAACAATATTTATTCGATCAGATAACCAGACGTTCCTGAAAAGAATTATGATATAGGAATACATCACTATTGACTTGGATGTTTTAAGATTTGACAGTAAATAGTACTCAACTGGTCCACATCAGATATAGAATTGATGGTATTTGGTGTATTGTTTATGTGTACCATCTCCAGGAAGGTTCTTTTTTTGAGATTTTTTTCCCTTTCTAGTATTTGGGCATTATTGAAATCAAATGGATGATCATTATCCTGTATATGACATGACAATGCACAAGATCTCAATTGGAGGATAGTGGACGAAATGAGTAAGCATGTAGATAGGTTAAGCAAGAAAACTTTAAATTTGGAGATAAAATTATGTTACCTTGATATCAGAAAAATCTCACAAACCATCAAACAAATTAAATCTGAGCTCAAAAACAAAATTCCAGGAGGAATTTTTGATGAATTTTCAACGAGAGCTAAAATATCATTCAAAAAAGATTAAAAAAAGTCAGAAATTCAATCCAGAGAAAGTACAACAATCTAATTTACCAGACACATAATCAGTTAGCTGGCTCCAATAATAATAATTGGTTTAGGAATATTTCGAAAACACAGATACCAGATGACATATCTAACTTTCTCTCATTGGGACCGAAATTTGGAATTTCACCTTTTGGTCACTTGAATATGAACAGATTTCATCAGGTGTTGTAGCTAATGCAATGGACTGTACGATATATTTCTTACCTTTCTGGTGCCAATCTTCTGCCACTTTTGAAGTGCTAAGAAGAAAGGATGAGGGATAAGGAAGTTGGAAAATTCTGGGATTATGCACTTATAATTACCTATAGCACTTTCGAGCGGACATTGAAATGAAAACTTATTTAATCCAAATTATTCTTTTCGGAATACGGAAAACTTCCACCAAGCGACAATCTCTGGAGGTTTCCAAACGAATACTGGTGCTCTGCTGCGCGCAGTCTCAACTCCCATCAAAATACGAACCATAGAATTAAACTATGCAAAAGCGAAATTAAATTTATTTTGCGGCGTTAACATTTCTGCCGGCCCCAATAATATATCAAAGAAAATAAAAAAAAAACAAATGTGCCAAAATACCCGAAAAAAAAACTTCAATTGATGTGGAATGAAAATTGGAAAAGAAAAAATTAATATATATATATTAATATGAATAGCAAAAAATGTATTACTGCATAGGTAAAGGACAAAGCTTAACCACAGGTCTCATATAAGATCTGTGTTTGGTCCTTACTGAAACCACACGAATAACTCCATCTCTTCCCGGATATACCCGCTCGATTATACCTAAAGGCCATTGCAGAGGAGGAATATTTTCAACAATTATTAGAACTAAGGTGCCCTCTGCAATAGGATAAGAAGATGTATTCCATTTTTGTCTAACTTGAAGACCTGACAAATACTCCAAGTGCCATCTTTTCCAGTAGCTTTGAACAATTTGATCCAACAATTTGTACCTAGTTAATCTATTGCTTGGAATATCTGACAAATCTTCAGCGGGAAAACTATTGAGTACAGAATCATACAAAAAATGTGCAGGAGTCAACGCAGCAGGATCAGAAGGATCACTGCTCAAGCAACATAACGGGCGAGAGTTCAATAGAGCTTCTATTTGGGTGAGTACTGTAGTGAACTCTTCGTAAGTTAGTACCTGGGAACCAATAACTTTAACTAAATGAGCTTTAACGCTTTTAATATTGGACTACCAGAGTCCTCCAAAATGAGGACTGGAGGGGGGGTTAAAATGCCACTCAGTTTTGGTAATATTCAATTCCTTCTGAAAGCTATCCTGAAATTCTCTAGAATCGATTAATTTATAAATTTCCCTGAATTGAGTTTTACAACCTACGAAATTTGTACCCCTATCTGAATAGAGATCCGAAACGCAGCCTCTGCGAGATATAAAACGTTTAAAAGCGCCAATAAAAGAAGGAGTTGACAAGTCTGATGCTAACTCCAAGTGCACTGCCTTTGTCACCAAACAAATGAACAGACAAACATAAGCCTTTTGTACTTTAAAACCCCTTCTTCGACTTATGGTAATAGGAAAAGATCCAGTAAAATCTGTTCCGGTATGCAAAAAAGCTTTTGCTTGATTTACTCTTGGTGCTGGCAAATTTGCCATCAAAGGATATGTTGGTTTAGGTTTTGTGCGAAAGCAGTAATTACATTTTGATATAATGTTCCGAATAGTTCCACGTGAGGAGAGGATCCAATATTGTTGACGGAGAATATATTGTAACAAGTGGGGTCCAGTATGAAAATATAATTTATGATAATATCTTATCAGTAAGAAAACAAAAGGATCTTTTTTAGGGAGCAAAATTGGATGTTGTTGTTCAAACTTTAGGTCAGAATGGGCTAAACGGCCACCAACTCTGATAATATCATCTTTGACAAAAGGATTTAAAGGTCGAAATTTCGGATGTATTTCAACGTCTTGCAACAGTTTACAATATAAATCTGAAAAATGTTTATGTTGTACCGCGCGAATTAAATAATGCTCTGCGATACTAATTTGTCTACTAGTCACGTGGTCAAGCTTTGGTAATATTTTTGAGAAACGTAAAACATAAACTGTAGAGTTTAAAAGTCGTGTCCACATCGATATGTTATCAATAAGTTGATATAAACATGAATATAATTTAGAAACTGTGCTTACAAAAATTACAGGTTCTCCAGATAATGTATTATCTGTACAAAAATTTTTATTACTTATAGGCCAATAGCTAATATCGTCACGAAGCCAAGCTGGTCCAGTTAGCCAACTGGAAAATTTCAAAAACTTTCTTGGTGTCAAACCTCTAGAACCACAATCGGCTATATTATTCTCTCCTGGTACAAAATACCAGTGACATGCAGGAATCAATTTATTAATTTTTTCAATTCTATGAGATATAAACGGAGGAAATTTTTGAATTTGGAATAAGAGTGTATCCAGCTTAAGGTAATCATTGAATCAGATAAAGCAAATATTTTTGCAATAGAAACGCGGTCCTCATAAGTATCAATAATATGGCTCAATAATTTAGCTAACAATGTAGCTGCAGTTAACTCTAACCTAGGAAGAGTAATATCCTGTGAGGGTGCCACTTTGCACTGAGAATAAACAAATTTTGAATTAATTGTGCCATCGTGTCTTGTAGTTCGAATGTAAACAACACCGCAGTACGCCGAAGGTGAAGCATCTGCGAAACCCACTAAAATAAAAGAGCTTTCAGCGAAAACTGAGAGGTGCCTTGGAATATGAACATCGTTTAGTATATCAAATTCACTTCTAAATTCAGACCAATTTTTATTTATGTCGGGGGATACGTTATCATCCCAATCACACTTACTCAGCCATAGCTTTTTAATAAGTACCTTTATATACAAAGTTACTGGTCCAAGAAAATTTAAAGGATCGAATATACGCGCTACAAATGATAACAAATTCCGTTTAGTACATACCGTTGGAACTTCATGAAATTTGAAACTGAATAAATCAACTTTGGGATCCCAATATAGACCAAGAATTTTACATGAACTCTGTTGGAAAGTAATCATTCTATTGAGTTTAAGATGATCTGGTATAAACGACAAAAGGTTTGTAGAGTTAGAGGTCCACTTGGTTAGATCAAAACATGCTGACTTGAAAAATCCAATTAATTCATTGGTAACTTCCTTTGCTTCGGAAATATCTGGGAAGCTACTAGCAATATCGTCCATGAACATATCTCTCGTAACATACAAAATAGCTTTAGGAAATGATGATTTTTCATCAACTACCATTTGTTTCAATACACGAAGACTCAAATAAGGAGAGCAATTGATGCCAAAAGTGACTGTGTTCAAACAATAAGCCTTAGGTGGATCGGAACTATGAAATCTCCATAGGATACTTTGGTAAGATCTATGGCTTTCATTTACCTTTATCTGTCTGTACATTTGTTTCAAGTCAGCGCTGACAGCAATTGGAAATAAACAAAAATTTAAAAGTATGTTAACAATACTATTTTGAAGTTTAGGACCGGAAAACAATATATCATTCAATGATATTGAATTTGAAGTTTTGGCACTAGCATCGAAAACTACTCTACAGGGTGTACTACTACTATTCTTAAAAACACACGTATGTAGTATAAAATATGAAAATGCGGAAATCGGATCATCTTCAATTTCAGACATATGCCCCTGATCAACATAGTCCTGTATAACATCAGAATACATTCGTTTTAAATCGGGAAATTTATTGAACCTCTTTTCTAAAGAAAACAACCTATTCAATGCATGTTGTTTTGAGTCACCTAAAATAGACGGATCATCTTTGAAAGGTAAAGCTACGGAATATCTACCATTTTCATCTCTAGAGTGAGTATCCAGAAATATTTGTTCACATATTTTGTCACCACTATAATTAATTTGAGGATTCAGGTCTTCAATTGACCACAATTTTTCTATTAGTTTTTCTAAATTTAGAAATGCACTATCAGACCTTAAAACATCAGAACTACCGCGCATAGCTGGACCCACAACTATGTAACCTAAAGTTGTTTCGAATACAAATGGTGAGTTAGGAGGGCCCACAATTCTGTTTGATAATAGGATTTGTCCAAAAATGGAACTACCTAAAATGCCATGTATCATACCTGGCTTATAGAATGAAGGATCTGCCAAAGGAATGTTTTTTAAATGCTCAAATGCACTGGTGTCTATCACGCAATCGGGAAGTAAATCTGTAATATTGTCTACAACTAAGACATTTAAAAGATATGAATCAACATCATTAACATTCGAATGAATTACCAGCTGACTTTTACCTTTAAGTGGTTTAGGAATACCTCCAATTTCTACTATATTCGAAAATTGCTTCTGTAATGGCAAACCCAATTTTACACAAGTGCCCTTCGTGATAACGTTAGTCATGGAACAACTATCTACTAAAAATCTCAATTTATGAAGATTATTCCACCTGTCCCTAATTTGAACGATCGCTGTAGCTAATAACGAAGTGCTATCAACATGTTCTGAATCCGTGGTACAAAAAATCTTAGAATTATTAGATGGCTGAGGGTGTTTTGAAGATTCTGAAACATCGGCATCAGCAATGTTGTAACGAAATCTAGAATTCGAATTTTCAGAACTGGATTGGTAACTTGGACTATAATCTTTTGCTGGTACATATGAATTTTTGTGAAGCATACTATGGTGACGTGATCTACAAATTTGGCAACTATACTTGGATGGACAAATAATCACTTTATGTTTATCAGAAAAACAGTTTTGACATAAATTATTATCTTTCACTATTTTGAATCTCTGTTCTGGTGTAAGTTTTTTAAATGTGTCACAATCTACAAAACGATGATTACTATTTTCACATACTAAACAAGTTTTTAATGTAACTTTTTGGTTAAATTTATGCTCATTTATGTTATCACTGGAATAGAATGTTTTAAATGGTCTAGTTATAGGAATGTTATAATTGGTTTGGACACTAGAATTACTTCGACTTTTAACATTTTCAGGTTTCATTGAAAGCTTACTTCGATTCAAAATGAATTTTCTCAATTCGTCGTAAGTTGGAATTTCAGAAGGGTTTCCAACTAATTCGAAATTGTTAACAGTTTCTGGATTAAGTTTTGATAAGGCAATATGTGCAATGATAAAATCACCAAGATTAGCAAGGTTCAACCTTTTGAGAGCTGAAACATTACAATCAAACTTTTCTAGGAACACTTGCAGCAAATGAGAACCACTATTATTTAAGGGACGGAAATTTAACAAATTATCTAAGTACGAACCTGCTAAATATCTAAAATTTTGGTATTTTTCCTCTAATAATTTCCATATGATTTCATAATTGTCAGGAATAGCTGTTACGGAACTACAAATTTTGAGGGCTTTACCCTGTAAACTACCTAGGAGATATTGAAGTTTTTCAGCATTCGAAAATTCAGAATTGTCATGAATTAATCCTTTAAAATTTTCGTAGAACATTGGCCACAATGAATAATCATCGCCAGTAAATTTCATCAATTCAATTCGAGGTAGCAAAATGTCTGTTTTGGATTTACCTTGTGATATCTGATTATTTTCAGGGGGTTTAATTTCTGATTTATTCGAAATTTTGTTGTGAAACCACTTGATGAAATTACTTAAATCATACAATGCTTCAAGTGGTGCAAATGAAGGAATATATTCAGGATCAACAATCATTTGTAAATTTACTATCTCTTTGATGATATCCTTGAACTCGTATACTGAATTATCGAAATTAGTGAAACGAATCAAAAAAAGTTTCATTTTCTTTTCATCTAATCCATTGTTGTCTAAATCAACAGCTAGGTCATACATAGTTTGTATTCTACGGAATATAGTTTCTTTTTTAGAATTAAGGACAGTCAATAGTTTTTCTTCTTTCGTCGGCATATCTAAATGGAAATCAAATCGAAATATCTGTTATAGTGAAAGAAACAAAACACAAGCAACAAGTAAGGTTAGGTGTGAAATCAAAGATAACCAAACTTTCTGTAGTAGGTATGAGCGGGCAATCGAATCGGAAGCAGTCGGAACGACGAATGGAATTATTTGCCGAGTGAACGCAGTGGTTTCAGGAAAAATCAAACACGCGCAACAACGTATGTTGTTTTGATTGAATTAATTACAACTTTTTCTTTTCAATTTTTTTTCCTTTTCTTTTGTTCACAAGGGAACAATGTTTTCAATAGGAAATCAAATCAAATTACGAAAGATAAGAAAATAGAGTATAATATCCGGCTCTGAAGGATCAAAAAATGTTGTAGCTAATGCAATGGACTGTACGATATATTTCTTACCTTTCTGGTGCCAATCTTCTGCCACTTTTGAAGTGCTAAGAAGAAAGGATGAGGGATAAGGAAGTTGGAAAATTCTGGGATTATGCACTTATAATTACCTATAGCACTTTCGAGCGGACATTGAAATGAAAACTTATTTAATCCAAATTATTCTTTTCGGAATACGGAAAACTTCCACCAAGCGACAATCTCTGGAGGTTTCCAAACGAATACTGGTGCTCTGCTGCGCGCAGTCTCAACTCCCATCAAAATACGAACCATAGAATTAAACTATGCAAAAGCGAAATTAAATTTATTTTGCGGCGTAAACATCAGGAACAAGAGAAGATCCATTATTTTAAGTGTTAGTGTTCTAGTGTTGTGAGTGGCCTCTGTTATCTAGGACTTATTTCAATTCAGATGACATAATATGAGTTTCAAACAAAAAGATTGATATTGTTAGATTGTTTGCAGTTTGGTAGACTTGTGGTTTTCACTAAGTTGTTTGATGTGTTCGATTCTTCATTAACATTTTGTATTTAAAGACCCATAGTCCGCCACTCTTTTAAAATTTCGGTTTCGTGTATTCAGTGTGGACGACTGACATAGGGGTGTTTGACGCATTACCCAGCCTGATTATTTAATGAAAGAAGAAGATTCGACGTTGCTTCGTCAGACTTAACCTTAAAAAATATTTTTTCGATAACCCAAATTTTTACGTTGACCTTTCACTTTCATGCGGCGTAATAAATTGAATGTTAATAATAAATTTGTAGACACAATCTGTCGAACGAGGTAAGGGTGGCACCAATTATCCCTTTTTTTTCTGTATCTTAATTTTGTGATGTTTAGGTATAGCCTTTAGAAAGGAGCAAATTGACTCCGAAACGTCGGCGAAGTTTGTAAAGATTTGAATGCTGAAAATAAAAATTGTCCAAATTCCTGATTTAAAAGCTTTAGTTCAACTTCAAAAACATGGCGGTGAACAATGATAGATAGTTAGAAAAGTTAGTATGATAGTGGATGACTGTCACATACTGATAAGTGAAAGATGATATATTACATAAAATTGATATTTAGAAGGCTATACGGTAGTATACGCAAAATGCATCATTAGTGGCAGAGATGGAGATATTTTTTATTTGAAAACAACAATATTCGTATTAATGAAGCACTGTACTTGGAACATAGCATTACGCACGAAAAATTATTTAATTACTAATTATTTTAGTGAAGTTACTCGAAGGCTTCACTCTGAAATTGGAGGTTAAGAACAAATGGAATTCAGGAATTTTAATTTCAATTAAACAATGCATACGACTCACTACTGGATATAACAATATGAGTTAATTCACCCGATGCTCACAAAATGCGATGCAATTCTACGTTGTGTGCCTTATGGCAGCACAGAAAGGTTAGGGCTAGAACACTCTCGGAACCTGAAATATACCTATATTCCAGTTTTCGGTACAATATATATTATTGTTGTTATATATTCACCTCGAGATATATTTTTCTGCTACTAGTATTTTCATCCTAAATATAATATGTGTAGGTGGAAGGGCCCCCTATTCACTTGCCTCTGCTGGTGACCAAATCCATTCATCCTTCGTACTCGTCTTATGTGGCAACATTAAATAATGCTTGTCAAAATTCTTTTCAACTACCATTGGAATGAAACAATATATACTTTTTGCTGGGATTTTACACCACAACACATCCTCTGAATAGAATAAATACTGTTTTTATTCCAAATTAAAAATATTGGTAATATCATATTGAATGTGAATATTCTCGGGCGAATATGAACACAGTAGGGGAGATAAGTCTTGAATATTTTCCATTAATTTCGAACGTTATCCTGTTGCGGATATGAAAACGGTACGAAGCCTTGTAATTGATATTCATATTGTGTCCGACCATCGTTTTCAAGCTAAACAATTCCGCTCGAGGAAACAGAGTAAATTAGAGTTGAGAAAAATTGATAATCGGATTGTATTTGTAAACTTCAAACTTCGACCCCTTTTGCCTTAAGTCGAATTAAAAGATAATTGCACTACGGCCATTCAATTCAGTTCAACATTTTTTCCTCGGTATTATAATTTCGAAATAAGTTAATCCACGTAATGTGTTTTCACCCGCTAGTACCAGGGGCAAGAGTTTTGACCTAATGCTAGTAATGTTCAAGAATGGTATAAAACGATTCCATTTGACTTATTGATGAAGAATCCGTAGTCAAATTCAATTCTGCCCGTTTGTCCGTGAATAGGAAAACTCTCAAAAACAAAAACCAATGACTTGAAATTCTCAGATGAGATGAGGATTTATTCCCGTTTTGGAATTTCATTATACCCAATACATCCGAAACAGCCGGTCTGACCGAGATCAAATTTCTTTATGTATTAATATGTGCCTAATATCAAATTCGGGCAAAATTCCATGAGAATCTTGTCATTAGGAGCGAAACAATAACTGAAATTTCGTATTTACCTAAGGGTTGATGATGTTATTCGAAAAATCATTTTCATAACTTCATTGCAATGGCAAATGAGATAGACCATCTCATATAAATGTTCATGTGGTCGAACCTCATTTTTTCAATAAACAATGGGACTGTTTTTCGATGATGTTTTTCAGTACTTTTGAGAAACATTTCCCTAAGAAAACGATAATTTTGAGAAAACAAAAGACCAAAGAAATTTTCAATAAATATCCAGAATTGATGCAGTGTAAGAAAAATTTAGATATGTTATTCACTTCAAGTAATAATGATGAACGATATAAGTCATTGTACAAAAATGAAAAAAGGAAATATGATGATAAGTTAATTGAGCTGAAAAAAGAACATTGTAATAATAAAATTGTAACATCTGATAATAAGAACAAAACAATGTGGAATGTTTGTAAGCATATTCAAGGGAAAATATGCAATGGGGAAGAATGCCAATTAAGCGGATCTCCTGAGTATATCTCAGAATCATATAACAACTATCTAAAGAATATAATTCCTAACATGATTCATAAAAATATAGCTTGTAACTTTTCTTGCCATGTTAATACAAATACTTCCATGTATGTAAGACCCTTTACACCATCAGAAATCAAAGAATTAGGAAATAAGTTGAAGAATAAAATGAGTAGTGGTAGTGATGAAATTCCTATATGTATTGTAAAGCTTAGTGTAGACTCTGTCAGCGATGTTTTGTGCTGCATACTGAACAATTCACTGAGGTTTGGCATATTTCCTGACCAACTCAAATTAACCACGATAATACCAATTTTTAAATCAGGGAACCCAGATGAATTTGAGAAATATAGACCAATCAGTCTCTTAAATAGTTTCTCCAAAATCTGAGTTAGCTATGGCCACGCGTATTATAGATTATTTTAACGACTGTAATCTTTTTAGTCTTTCTCAGCATGGCTATTTGAGGGGTAATTTTCTTCTTTTTTTTTGTCCCTCCATGGGATTTTGTAAGACTTTTTCCGCAATGTACTTATAAGCGTTATATGGAAATAAAGTATTATTATTATTATTATTATTATTATTAGGTCAGTGCAAACAGCAATTTGTCAATTTACTGCAAACAACCTGAAATTTCTAGAAGAGAATAAACTTGTAGCATGTCTTTTCATAGATCTATCAAAAGCATTTGATTCACGCCAAAAAGATTGAAATTTTCAGGAACTGTTATTTGAACCATGCTGTAGATTTTTCACCCCTTCTTGAAACCGACTTCAAGTTACTATTAGGAGAACCATGGCAAACTCTCGCAGTTATAACTAGAGAAGATGCTCAAAGTTTTGACCGTTAATTTCTAGACATTTATTTATACGTCTCAGGAATGCTTCATGCGTTGCTCTTCTTATTTCATCGGGAGGAAGAGATCTGCAAAAGTGTTTAAAAACTAAATTGAGTTTCAAAACTATGAATCTAAAAATCTAAACAAACCTGAACGCATTTCTGACTCGTTCTATGCAGTCCTCTTTATCAGTCAGGGGAGTTGAGTAGACAATATTTTTTATCCTACCCCAAACATAATAGTCTAAAGGAGTTAAATCTGGAGAACGTGGTGGCCAAAGATGTGGACCATTGTTCGCCAACCATCGATCTTCAAATAGCCTGTAGAGGATATTTGACACATTGAGTGAATTGTGTGGAGGCGCGAGTTACATATTCCTGTCCGTGCATTCCTGACCGTTGCAGCACATCGTCTTCCCGTGGGAACCGATGACTAGGCAAACCTCGGAATGCAACACAGTGCAGCGTTGACAATATTATATATACATGCTCATTATTCATTTTTCCTCAGTCTTGACTTAAAATCGAATTGTTAAACATCAATAACTTACTTTGCTTTCTGTATCAATAAAACCAATTTTTAAAATCTTGTTTTGCCTTGCACAAAACATAATTGGCGCAGTCGACGGAGTTTTCGCAGTTAGTAAAAACATTGAGTTTCTTCCGTTTGTGAAAACAGAACCTTCAAAAGTTGGACTATTGGTGCAGTTCTTCCAACAACAATTGGGGCTGGTCAAAAAATTCATCGTGAAGAAGACGAGTAATGCAGTTGTGGATAGTAATAACGAGCTGGTGAGTTATACGATACTTTGAATATTATTTATGTCAGACTCCTCTAATTCTTCCATTGATTCTTTCATAGAAAACGATTGTGAATTAGAGTCAGATTTATTGAATTCCTTTAATAACCTTTCCATTTCATCGAGAAATACGTTACTAAATAATATAGAATTAAATAATTCAATTAATAATTTAAACATGCCAAATACAATCCCAGTTTTTGACATTAAAAATTTGAGTATTGTTCCCGATTTCGATGGGAACCCTAATAAACTACACAGATTCATTCAATCTGCGGAAGCACTTTTGCTTCACTATTTTGATACAAATAATTTAGCTAATTTTCAGAATACCCTTCTGCTAAATGGCATATTAAATAAGCTCCATGGAAGAGCTGAAGAAATTGTGGCTATTCACGGAGCCACTTCTAATTGGCATGACATAAAGAATGCCCTTTTATTACACTTTGGCGATCAAAGAGATGAGAATTGTCTAAATCAAGATTTAGTTAATTTAAGACAGAATAATGGTGAAACTCCAAAAGAGTTTCACGAAAAAATCATGTCACTATTAAATACTATTTGCAACTATATTGATTTGAAATGTGATGCGGCATTGAGACCGAGTAAGAGGGAATTTTTCACAAAGCAAGCTCTTAAAACTTTTTTGGCTGGGTTAAAGGAACCTTTGGGTCCAATCATTAGGGCGATGCGACCCCAATCTTTAGCTCAAGCGTTACAGTTTATTATCGAAGAAGATAATATTAAGCATTATCAAAAATCAGGTACGATTGTTAATAATGTAAAAAAGAGTACTGTAGAAAATAGGCCTTTTAACAATAGTCACGCAAACGCTTCACGTTTTCAAAATCAAAATAATATGTTCCAAAATCAATTACTAAACCATAATCAATTTCCGAGTGCCCCAATACACCTAAATCGATATTCCAATTATAGAGAACCAAAATATTTCACAAATTCACAAGTATTCGGTAGACCTCAAGCGGCTAGACCCACACCTATGAGTATTTCAACTAACCAAACTAGCCAAAGACCCACCCCTATGAGTATTTCGACCAATAAAACTGTTCCAAAATTTCAATCCTCAAATATTAGAAACACCAATAGAAATTATTTTCCAGATAAAAACGCTCAACCGAGACAAAATTTTGTGAGTGAAGAATTGTTCAATACAGAAAATTACGAGGAGGAAATTCCTCCAGAATTCTCCGAAAATTTAGGCGAACCTTTTCCAACTGAATATTCGTTAGATGATAATGAAGAAAATTTTCAACCGGATCTTTTACAAGACCAGAACACATAGAGTATCATTTGTCAAGCAAAAAAAAAGAATTACCCTATATTACTATAAAATACCCTCCCCTAAAATTACTTATTGATACTGGATCAACTAAATCGTTCATAAATCCTGATCTTGCAAACAAGTATTATTCTAAATTTATCTTCGAAGAACCATTCACTGTTTCGACTGTTTTTCAAAGTTCTTCACATAATTATTGTGCGGAAATACCGATATTTTCAGAATTCAACTATGATGATCAATTCAAATTTTACCTCTTTAAATTCCACAATGTTTATGATGGCCTTATAGGTCTTGATAATTTAAAACTTTTGAAAGCAATCTTGAATTTCGGTGAATCAACATTAGTTACACCTTCTGCAATAATTCCCATTAAATATCAACCATCTCTAAAGAAAATTCCATTCAGAATCAAAATTGATGCCAACACTAAAATAATAACTAAAATTCCTGTAAAATTAAAAAACGGTGATATTCTTGTTCCGAAACAAATTATTCAGAAATGTGAAATTCCAGAAATATTAACTGTGTCTAATAATGGATTAGCCTATGTCGAAATTTTAAACAAAACTAATGACAATTTAATCCTTATGCTTGATGATCCGATAGAATCATTTCCATTTAATGATAACAATTACGAAATTTTTTCTATAGAGTCTGAAACTGTCTCAAAAAATGCAGACATAGAAAAATTAATTAGAACCTCTCATATGAACAATGAAGAAAAACATCATATTTTGAATTTATGCAAAAAATATTCTGACATCTTTCAATTAGAGAATCAACCTCTTTCATTTACTAATCAAGTCAAACATTCAATCAATACTAAAGATGAAACACCCGTATATACAAAATCATATAGATATCCATTTGTCCATAAAGAAGAAGTTCAAAAACAGATCAATTCCATGTTAGACCAAGGAATTATCAGACCGAGTCAATCACCCTGGTCCTCACCGATTTGGGTAGTTCCAAAAAAAGCTGATGCATCAGGCAAAAAGAAGTGGAGAATAGTAGTTGATTTTCGAAAATTAAACGAAAAAACAATTGACGACAAATACCCACTTCCTAACATCTCGGATATTTTAGATAAACTTGGAAAATGCCAATATTTTTCAACCATTGACTTGGCAAGTGGATTCCATCAAATTGAAATGAATCCTGATGATATACCGAAAACAGCATTCACGGTAGAAAATGGACATTACGAATTTGTCAGAATGGCTTTTGGTCTTAAAAATGCCTGTTCAACTTTTCAGAGAGTAATGAATACTATGTTGAGAGGATTGATTAATGTAATATGTTTAGTTTATCTTGATGATATCATAATATTTTCAACATCCCTTCAGGAACACATAATCAACTTGAAAACAGTTTTTCAAAGGCTTAGAGACGCAAATTTAAAAATTCAACTAGACAAATCTGAATTTTTAAAGAAACAAGTAGCATATTTAGGGCACATAGTGACCCCCGAGGGAGTGAAGCCCAACCCAGACAAAATTGTAGCAATAAAAAAATATCCATTACCAAAAACAAGCAAAGATATAAAAGGATTTTTAGGACTTTTGGGCTATTACAGAAAATTTATCAAGGACTTTGCCAAAATCACTAAACCATTAACCGCTTGTTTAAAGAAAGGAGCCAAAATTGAACATACTCCCCAATTCAAAAATTGTTTTGAATATTGTAAAAATTTATTAGTCAATGAACCTATTCTTCAATACCCCGACTTTTCAAAAGAATTTATCCTCACAACGGATGCTAGTAATTTTGCTATAGGTGCTGTATTATCCCAAGGAAAGATTGGTAGCGATAAACCCATTTCCTACGCATCTAGGACTTTAAATGACAGCGAACAAAATTATAGTACAATTGAAAAGGAACTTCTGGCAATAGTATGGGCAACAAAATATTTTCGACCTTATCTCTACGGCAGAAAATTCAAAATTATCACAGACCACCGACCCTTACAATGGGTTATGTCCCTTAAGGAAACCGGCAGTCGACTTTTGAGATGGAGGCTGAAACTTGAAGAATATGACTTCGAAATTGTTTATAAAAAAGGAAGTTCCAATACCAATGCTGACGCTCTTTCTCGAATCGAAATTCATAACAAAGAATTATTAGACTACATAGAAAAGTTTAACGATAATGAATCAATGATGGTAAACATAGACGAATCAGAAATTCAAAGTGAAGAATTAGACGATAATTTATCCTATGAAAAATTCTTGGAACTCCATAATTCAAAAAAAATTGCAAATTGCTTTAACGTGAAAGAAGAAAAGGGTGATTTATTCAATGCCCCTCCAAATTACTCTTTGGCTCATTGTGTATCCAGTGATTTTTACATGAATGACGGAATTGCACTTACTTTCAAACAAAGATTCGGTCAAGTTAACAAACTTAAATCTCAAAATAAGGGATTAGGCGAAGTTGCTTTTATTGAAAATAATAATCGAAAATTATATTATCTCATTACAAAAGAACGCAGTTATCAGAAGCCAGACTATGAAACGGTTTTCAAAACACTAATAAATCTCAAGTCATTGTGTGAACAAAATGACAAAAAATACCTAGCCATGCCAAGAATTTCATGTGGTTTAGATAAATTAGATTGGAGCACAATTTTTCCCATGATTAAATACATTTTTGGAAATTGTGATATACAAGTAGTCATATATTATGTAACCGATCCAAAATTAAAGATATTAGAATATTCTGAAGACATCTCCGAAGGTAATACTATACATTCAAACCATGAAAATCCTATACAAGAAATTCCGATTTCTGATAAAGTCCTCAACACTTTTGATAATCAAGTAATCTTTGAATTCGTGCATCACTCCCCAGCAAAGGTGAAAGTAGAAAGAATATTTCCAAATAAACAGAGAACTTTTGTCCAAATCGCCACAAATAATTTTAGTAACGATGTTGTACAATTTTTCAAAACTTATATGCGTCCAAAAATCTTGTATGCATTGCATTTCCAGCAGGATAATTATTACCAAGAAATGTGTGAGATACTCAGAAAAACCTTCAAACAATTGGCTTTCAAACTAGTAAAATGCAATAATATTTTGGAAGATATTATTGATAAAGATCAACAAACCTTGACCATTCAATTTATTCATGAGACAAAAACGAATCATAGAGGAATTGCCGAAACAATTTCCAGAATAAAAAGGACCTATTATTGGCCCAGTATTCAAAACGACGTTACTGAATATATAAATAATTGCGAACTATGCCAAATTAATAAATATGACAGAGACCCTCCGAAACAAAAACTAATGTTAACTCCCACACCTTGTAAACCATTCGAAATTATTCACGTAGATACATTTCAAGCTCAAAATAAAAAATTCCTCACAATAATCGATTCATTTTCTAAGTACGCCCAAGCTTATCCCTTAATTTCATCTACGGGAATTGAAATCGTCAAATCGCTCTTAATATTCATGACACATCATGGATCACCGTCAACGATCGTAATGGACAACGGAACGGAGTTCAAGAACGGTGTCGTTATAGAATTTTTGAAAGTCCATCAAATAACACCCCATTTTGTTACAACCAATAGTTCTCAATCGAACGGTTTAATTGAGCGATTACATTCGACCTTAATAGAACATTTACGTATAATCAGGAACAAAGATAAGCAAAACCTCAGTATTGAAAATATCATGCCTTATGCAATTTTCGGCTACAATTATTCAATTCATTCTTCAACAAAACAAAAGCCAATCGATGTTATAAACGGTCATCTAAATTCACAAGATCCAATGAATATTGATTTAAATGAAAAACTTACCAATAATTATATCGAAGAACATCGGGAAAAAACCAAAGAACTTTATAAACGCCTAAACGAAGAAATGGCGAAACGGAAACAATCAATTACCAACAAAATTAACGAAACGAGGGAAGAACCCCTTCCATATAAATCAGGTTCTACCGCTTACCGCAAAGTGAAACCGAACAACCGTAATAAACTTTCTCCGAAATTTTCTAAAGTAAAAGTTGTTAGTGACAATAATATCAAAATTTCGAGCGAAAATAAAACCTTACATAAGCAAAATCTAAAAAGGACTAAATCTAAAACGAGAAAACTTTTACAGGATGCTCCTACTGCCGCTAGCTGTAACTCAGGAGATAAAAATAACTGACCTCCAGGACAACCCAGGCATTCTTCCGATTCATCTAGGCAATGCAAGAGTCAGATCAAAATTTCACGACTTTATTCATTTTTTCGATTTATTACCGATTAATGACGTATTAAAATCTCTGCGTCACCTATATCTTCATGCATCGAAAACATTTCTCAACAAACCAAACAGCACTTTTTATAAAGAATTAGAAACTCACAAAAAATACTATCAGCATCAATTAGATTTGGCCGAACAAAAATTAAAAGGGCTAATTCCTACAATACGATCTAAACGTGGCTTGATAGATGGGCTCGGAACCGTTATCAAAAGCATTTCAGGTAATTTAGATGCAAATGATGCAATCCATTATGAAACAGCAATAATGCAACTGCAGTCTAATCAAAAGGATATTATGAAAAATCTAAATAGTGACGTATCCCTTACTGGAGATATTATAGAAAAATTCAATGAAACTGTGTCAGTACTTCAACAAAATCTACATCTTATTGTTTCCCAGTTTCAAGGAATGGTTGGAAATTTCACTGAACTATATGATAATTTTTACTTTTATTTGAGAATTAGGAATATTATCGAGCAAATGGATACATCCATAAACATCGTAATGGAGTTCATCAACGAAATCGAAAATGCCTTAAGTTTCTCAAAATTAGGAACGTTGCATCATAGTGTAATAAAATTTTCCCAATTAAAAAATATAATTGACATTGTTGGTGAAAAATATTCTCGAGAAAATTTAATTTTTGCAGATGAAAGTCAATTTCATAATTATTATGAGCTTATAAAAGTTGATGCATATTCAACAGGTTCTAGAATAGTTTTCATTCTTCACTTTCCTATAGTGAATTCGCAAACGTTTTCTCATTACCACCTTTATTCAATCCCAACCATTAATAATACCATGATTATTCCAAAAAACTCTTATCTGACTATAAATGATAAATTGTATCAGTATACCTCTTCACCTTGTATCAATTTGCATACGATCTTTTACTGCGAAATCAATGATTTGATTGAAGGGTCAAAAACCAACGATTGTATATTCCAACTACTTCAACTAAAAAAAGCTTCGGGACATTGTCAGCGATACGCAGTATCAACCAATAAAAATTTCATCCAGCAAATAGATAATAGCAAATTCATTGCCATATTTTCGAATGGAATCAAAATACGAACATTCTGCAAAAGAAGTGATTTCACTGAACTGAAAGGAAATTATTTGATAACTGTACCCAAGGGATGCTTTTTCGAAACAAAAGAAGAAAAATATTATAACAACAAAGAAATAATTAAGAGCCAACCGATGTTCCTGCCAAAAATTTCTGATGGTTTCAACACTTCAACTCTCAGTATATTAAAAATTCAACTCCAAGATGTTTCTCTAGATCAGATCCACATCCTCAAACGACAACAAGAAAAAATTCATCCATTAATTGCTGACCATTACAAAACGAAGAATTATCTGCATGGAAGCCTCATTGGCCTTATCTATGTTATACTAATAATTATTGTCATTTATTTCTGTTACATTAAACTGAAACAATCCTTGGAAACCAGAAACCCATCTAGGAGCGTGGTACGTGACGATGGTACCGAGCCAAACCAAGTGTCATTTTTCTCCCCGTAATGACTCTTCTGTGGATGGAGGAGTTACATATTCCTGTCCGTGCATTCCTGACCGTTGCAGCACATCGTCTTCCCGTGGGAACCGATGACTAGGCAAACCTCGGAATGCAACACAGTGCAGCGTTGACAATATTATATATACATGCTCATTATTCATTTTTCCTCAGTCTTGACTTAAAATCGAATTGTTAAACATCAATAACTTACTTTGCTTTCTGTATCAATAAAACCAATTTTTAAAATCTTGTTTTGCCTTGCACAAAACATAATTCGCGCCATCTTGTTGATACCATAAGTCATTATGGTTCTGTACTAGCAGCTCAATTATTTGAGTCAATATGTCAGAATATCTATCTCCTAAGGGAGAATATTCTTTAAAAAATGGGTTCAAGCCCTGTGGACAGGAGCTTTCTGGCGCTCTAGTTCAAACAGAAAAATTATATCTCCGAAAGTATTGGTTTCTCTGAGTTGGGAATTAAATCAATGTATACATATGATAGTGCTGCATCATAAAGGAAATTCAATTAAAATAATAGTTTATTTATTAAATGAGCAATCATGAGAATGAGAACTGCACCATGGAAGAAATCGAATTAAATCTGGCCAATTTTACCCAATAACGAACTTAACCGAGATATTCATCTTCCTAACCTACTCTGAAAATTTCAACTACCTAGCTCATTCCGTTCGAGAGTTATTGTGGAAAAACTTTTTTTAAATTTTCAAATTTTTTTTTTTACACTTTGCGGTAATCTGGTCAATACAAAACTTCACATGCGTATAAAGGTCATGATTCTACAATTTGATGCTAAATTTCAGATAGATCGAACGAACTTGTCCGAGATATTTACGCTCCAAAACCACCTTGCAGTTTTCAATCCGCTAACTCCTTTCGTTCGAGAGTTATCGTGCCTACGGCCGGTCGGCCGGCCGGACAGAATCGATTTCGCACTCGGATTCTTGATCAGTGAGTCGAAACAAATCGTTTGAGACCATTTTCAGCCAAAAATTTCAAAATTACAGACACTTGGGCAAATTGATAAGCACACTGTTCCGAGGAACTAGAGCGCCAAAAAAACAAGTTTCGTATGACAATTGCCCAAAACAGGTTTAAAGTACCTACAAATAGTAGGTATTCCATAAAACAAATATGAAAGAAGATAAGTAATAATAAAAAATTACCTTGTAATCGATCAAAAATTTCCTGATCTACGTTCACCAAACTACAGAATTATGCTTTCAATATTTACGTAATATTTTCAAACATTTTCGGGTGAGGTCCCCGTTGCATCGCTAAAATACGAGTATTTCAACCCCAATATTTTTGAAGTTACAAATTTCCCTTCTGTCAAGTTGACATTATGAGAATTCATACATAGAATAATAATTATATCAATCTGTGAAATACGATTTACATTGAAATTTTGAAAAATCATATCTCCGAAAGTACTAGCTTGTTAGAGTTGAAAATGATATGAATGGATTCTTATGATAAAACGGCTTATTAAAAAAAATTTGATTTGGAATTTGTTTCGTAAAAAAAAATTTTTTTTTGTTACTCCGAAACCATCTGTCCGATTTTGCCCAATAACGAATTCAGCCGAGATATTCATCCCCCAAACCTACTCTGAAAATTTCAACTCTCTAGCTCATTCCGTTCGAGAGTTATCGTGCTTACGGCCAGCCGGCCGGCCGGCTGGATCGGCCGGCTGGACAGAATGAATTTCGACCACGGATTCTTGATCAGTGAGTCGAACCAAATCGTTTAAGACCATTTTCATCGAAATATTCCAAAATTACAGACATTTGGGCAAATTGATAAGCACTCAGTTCCGAGGAACTAGAGCGCCAATAATGCAAACATGTGTAGTGTTCTATCTTACCAGTTAAAGTCCCATCATAAATGTGAACATCGAGAATTGCATTATTTTTGATGGCGCAAAAAACATTGAAACTCCAGGTCTCTTGAAAGTTCCATTGCCTGAGGTGGTGGTTGTTCTCTTCATCCCAATAATGACTGTTATGCCTATTGAAAGAACCATTCTTTGTGAATTTAGATTCATCTGTCCAAATTATACAGTCCAAAAAGTATTCATTCTCTTGAAATCGAATCATCATAGCTTCGCAAAACTCTGTTCTCCTGACGAAATCAGTTTCCTTCAAATGCTGTACCCTATTGAATTTATATGGGTGCATTTTATGTTTTTTTAATATTCTCCAAACACTCGATTGAGATAATTCCAGATCAATCTCGGAATCTTTGAGAGAATTTTGAGGATTCACACGAAAATATGCAAGAACTGTAATTTCGTTGTTCTCATCTTCTACTACAATTTTTTCTCTGTGTATAGTTTTCTTAACGAAAGATCCGACATTTCTCAAGTTTGTCATGGTTCTGTTAATGGTATCTCTCGTTGGTCTGGGTCGGTCAGGAAACCTCTCAATGAACAGTCGAATCGTTCTATCTACAACTTTATTACATTCTCCATGAAGTAGAATGAGATTTAAATAATCTTCATTGGTAAAATTAGGCAAAGTGATCGATTTTATTACTTAATACGAATTATCACCAAATTAATAGTAAACACAAAATGCTACTGAATGAAGAGGAATTTGGCAGATGTATTTAATGATATCTATCATTAAAAAAAAAAAGAATGTAAAACATGGTAAGTTTTTGCATATGGTTCATAAGGAATTATTTATTTATCACTGGAGAGAAAACCGATGGCCGATTAGTTGAAATAAAGAGGTTTCCGATACAAATTCGAATCAAAATTCGCCATCTATTTAGGAACAACCTGTAACTTTTTTCTCTTGCATATTAGGGTAGTAAAATCTTAAACATGGTTTAAGTAACAGTTCCTGAAAATTTCATCTTTTTGGCGTGAAGGGAAAAGAAATAGCTGAATATTCAAGACGAAAAACAGTTTTTTGTGAATAACTCAGAAAATATCCACTTTAGGGCAAGAGTGTGATGGATACACTCACATTATTTTTTAACGTAGATTCAATATCTGCCATAAACAAGTGACTCTCCTTAGTCGCACAAGCTCCTAGAAGATTTGGGAGGGTCAGTATAATCCTAATAATGTTTATAGCACGCGCGCCAAAGCAGATTGACTTTTTACACTTTTTCTTTCATTGTTAAGTCAATCTGCTTTTGCGCGCGTGCTATAAACATGATTAGGATTATACTGACCCTCCCAAATCTTCTAGGAGCTTGTGCGACTAAGGAGAGTCACTTGTGTTCTTTTCCAACTTTGTTACTCTATCCTGATGGCAGCTTAGATACAGCACTGTTAATTTTTGAATCATTCAATTCAAATTAGCCACCGTGAACACGCGCGCCAAGAAGTACTGACTTCACGTCAGTGCTTTTTTTTTTTTTTTCAAGTTCCTTTAACAAATATAGCTATCAATACAGTTTGGCTGTTAGTTTTACCGTAGATCAGAAAAAAATTCGGTTGTGGGTCCTCCGTTAGGGACGAAATTGCATCTTCTCCAAATCCGAACGCATTTTAATATAGATCTACCGAATACAGTTATTTATAAATTCGCCTCAGGGCCACCATACAGACCATTCAAATCGGAAACAACGCTATTTCCCCCAAACTGACTTGTGTCCGTGCACTGAATTGACATGAATATTCTTTTAAAACCTCACAATATCGGCTCATTACTCCCAACATAACCCAAACAACCCAAAACCATTCACTTCTCGTCTTCGCAAGCGCAGTATACTCGTGGCTGCAAGTCCTCCCAAAATTACACACCTCACAAAAAACTCCGATTCTCCAACACTAGTGGTTCAGGAGATATCGCTTCTTGAATCCACGCATGCGCAGACTCTCACCAGGGGATTCTATAGCGGAAAAGCACCCGCCACCCCAAAACCCCAATCCTCTCTGACGAAAGCACCACCAGTTAAATCACTGATGGTCTGCTCATGCGCATAACGAAAAATGCCCGTAAGGGGTTACATCCATTTCGAAATTAGCCCCAGGGCCACGGTACGGACACTTTAACTCTGAAACAACGCTACAGCCCCCAAACTGACTTGTCCTTGCACTGAATTGCTATGAATATTCTTTTAAAACCTCATAATATCGTCTCAGCACTCCCAACATAACCCATCCAACCCAAAAACAGTCACTTCTCTTCTGCGCATGCGCAATCTACTCGCGGCTAAAAGTCCTCTCAAAATAACACACCTTACAAAAAACTCCGATTCTCCAACACTAGTGGTTCAGGAGATTTCACATCTTTAATCCACGCATGCGCAGACCCTCAACAGGGGATTCTATAGAGGAATAGCATCCGCCACCCCAAAACCCTAATCCTCTCTGACGAAAACACCACCAGTTAAATTACTGATGGTCTGCTCATGCGCATAACGAAAAATGCCTGTAACGGGTAACATCAATTTCAAAATTAGCCCCAGGGCCACGGTACGGACACTTTAACTCGGAAACAACGCTACATCCCCCAAACTGACTTGTCCTTGCACTGAATTGCTATGAATATTCTTTTAAAACCTCATAATATCGACTCAGCACTCCCAACATAACCCATCCAACCCAAAAACAGTCACTTCTCTTCTGCGCATGCGCAATCTACTCGCGGCTAAATGTCCTCTCAAAATAACACACCTTACAAAAAACTCCGATTCTCCAACACTAGTGGTTCAGGAGATATCACATCTTTAATCCACGCATGCGCAGACCCTCAACAGGGGATTCTATAGAGGAATAGCATCCGCCACCCCAAAACCCTAATCCTCTCTGATGAAAACACCACCAGTTAAATCACTGATGGTCTGCTCATGCGCATAACGAAAAATGCCTGTAAGGGGTAACATCAATTTCAAAATTAGCCCCAGGGCCACGGTACGGACACTTTAACTCGGAAACAACGCTACATCCCCCAAACTGACTTGTCCTTGCACTGAATTGCTATGAATATTCTTTCAAAACCTCATAATATCGACTCAGCACTCCCAACATAACCCATCCAACCCAAAAATAGTCACTTCTCTTCTGCGCATGCGCAATCTACTGGCGGCTTAAAGTCCTCTCAAAATAACACACCTTACAAAAAACTCCGATTCTCCAACACTAGTGGTTCGGAAGATATCGCATCTTTAATCTACGCATGCGCAGACCCTCATCAGGGATCTGAATTCTATGGAGGAATAGCATCCGCCACCCCAAAACCCCAATCCTCTCTGACGAAAACTACAGCAGTTAAAGGACTTCTCATCTGCGCATGCGCAATACGGAAAATGCCCGGAAAGGGCAGCATGAACCTCAAAAACATATGTTTCGGCATTAAAAGCAAAGTATTCCGCAAAATAGTAGTAATTTTTTTATTTTTTTCATGTCACGTGATCTTCACGAAATTTTGCAAAAGTGTTTGCTTTGGTCTTTTGCATCTAACTACTGAGTTTCAATTTAATCAGATCAGTATTTTTCGAGTTATCGTGAAAACAAAATTTTCAAATTTTCAAAATTTTTTTTTGCCACTTTAGGGCCGTCCGTTCAACACAAAACTTCGCAGGCATATAAAGGTCATGATTTTACAATCTGATGCCAAATTTCAAAAAGATCGAGTGATCGGTTCCGGAAATATTCATAAAAAACGTTTTTATTAAAAACGGCCTTAACTCCGAAACCGCTCGGTCGATTTCGCCCGATAACGAACTTGTCCGAGATATTTACGCTACGAAACTACCCTGCAAATTTCAACGCTCTATGTCGTTCCGTTCGAGAGTTATCGTGCTAACGGCCGGACCGGCCGGACCGGCCGGCCGGACCGGACGGACAGAATTGAATTTGACCTCGAATTCTTCATCAGGGAGTCGAACCCAATCGTTTGAGACCATTTTCGAAAAAAAATTCGAAAAATACAGACATTGTAACGAAATGATAGCACGCTGTTCCTTGCGGAACACGCGCGCAAAAAATGGGGTTCTAATTTGAAAAAATTGATTTTTCACGATTTTGTCATCCCTAACTTTGAAAGCGATTTTTTCGCCCCCTGTATCATGAATCGCGATTTCGATTTTTAAAGTGGATACATCAATCTTACATCTTGAAAAATCCCAAAAATGAAAATTTTCCATACAAAAACCTCGAAGTTATTCTTGTTTCAGCGGAGCTCTATTTTCGATTTTTTTTTCGAATTTTCCCGCTCAGAGAGAATTTTCCAACCAAAACTGAAAAATGTTACATCGAAATAACTTGAAATTTTCTAAGGAATCTATTTCTGCAATGAAAAAATGGTGTTCTAATTTGAAAAACGGAAGTTGACGTCATTTCCGGAAAAACCGGAGGTGCTCATGCCTTGAAAATATTTTAGATTTCATCAGCATCGTGAAGTACTTATAAGTGCTGAATTTCATGAAAATACGTTCAGTAGTTTCCCGTATAAATATGGGTGAGGTTCCTCGTGAAAGACCCTGTATATGTGTATGAAGGTTTTCAACAAATTGCCGGATTATATGAAAAGAATAGAAAATTACAAGATATGGAAGATGAAATCAAAGAAATTTTTAATAGATAAGGAACCATATAGTTTAAGAGATTATTTGATGTGATGGTATTTATGTATATATGACACTATTTCATTTTATTATTTTTTTGTATCAGGAAATTTAATCATTTGAAATAAAGAATCTATCTATCTATCTATCTATCATATAGCGCCAAATTCACAAAGCATTCAATCTCTGTTAAGTACTAACTGAGGTCCTTAGTTAAGGATAAATTTGAATCGCAACCTCAGTTAACGTATTTAACGGTGGTGAAACAGGCCTGTTTCACGTTCATTTCCACGTTAACTGGGGTTGCTATTCAAATTTATCCCTAACTGATGACCTCAGTTAGGACTTAACGGAGATTGAATGCTTTGTGAATACGGAGGACTGATAAGACTTATAAAACTTCACTGAAACTGCTATATGTTTAGAATTAAATAGAGTTATAATAGGCTTTCAAAAATGTTACATTCTAAAATGATAATCCTTATATACAATAAATAAATGCTATATGTTTAGAATAAAATAGAGTTATAATATGCTTTCAAAAGTGTAATATACTAAAATGATAATCCTTATGTACAATAAATATACAAAATAGAGTTTTGTCGAACACAATTTATATGCTGTGCTAGAGCTAAACAGGAAAATATTCGTTTCTCTTATGTAACAAAAAACACAGTACAACAAAGATTGTTGAACAAAATGAATGAAACTTTTTTTTTAATAGGAAATTTATATACTATAAATGCTTGATATCTTCTGCATAGTTTATACTGTATTAAAAAAAATGGGTTCAAGCCCTGTGGACAGGAGCTTTCTGGCGCTCTAGTTCAAACAGACAAATTTTATCTTCGAAAGTATTGGTTTCTCAGAGTTGGGAATTATATCAATGTATTCTTATGATCGAACTGCATCATAAAGGAAATCCAATCAAATAATAGTTTATTTATCAAGATTAAATGAGCAATCTGAGAATGAGAACTGCACCATGGAAGAAATCGAATTATATCTGGCCAATTTTGCCCAATAACGAATTTAACCGAGATATTCATCTCCCTAATCTACTCTGAAAATTTCAACTACCTAGCTCATTCCGTTCCAGAGTTATTGTAGAAAAACTTTTTTTTTATTTCAAATTTTTTTTTTGACACTTTGCGGTAATCTGTTCAATACAAAACTTCACATGCGTATGAAGGTCATGATTCTACAATTTGACGCTAAATTTCAGATAGATCGAGTGATCGGTTTCGGAAATATTCATAAAAATATTTTTACTAAAATCGGCCATAACTCCGAAACCGCTTGATGAATTTCGCCCATTAACAAGCTCGTCCGAGATATTTACGCTCCAAACCCACCTTGCAAATTTCAATCCACTAACTCCTTTCGTTCGAGAGTTATCGTGCCTACGGCCGGCCGGCCGGACAGAATCGATTTCGACCTCGGATTCTTGATAGGTGAGTCGAACCAAATCGTTTAAGATCATTTTCATCGAAAAATTCGAAAATTACAGACATTTGGGCAAATTGATAAGCACTCAATTCCGAGGAACTAGAGCGCCAACATGCTTTGTATGACAATTGCCCAAACCAGGTTTAAAGTACCTACAAATAGTAGATATTCCATAAAACATGTATGAAAGAAGAGTAATAATGAAAAATTACCTTTTAATCGATCAAAAATTTCCTGATCTACGTTCACCAAATTTTCTCGTCTCTCGAACTACAGAATTATGCTTTCAATATTTACGTAATATTTTCAAACATTTTTGGGTGAGGTCCCCGATGCATCGCTAAAATACGAGTATTTCAACCCCAATATTGTTGAAGTTATGTTAAGATGAGGTGGTACTTCACAGGAAAAATAATCCAACTTATCTAAAACATAAATGAAATAGCTTTATTGCCTATAATAATCCAACTTAACCTCACAATGTATCTCTACTTCCATACTCATTAATTACCTGTATACTTACTACTCTCACACGCACGAACGATCAACATACAATAGCTCATGCGCAGAAATTCAAGAGTAACAGCTTCCAATGAATAAAATAAATGTACATATTCTCAACACGCCTCCTTACATCTATTTTCTTCATTACAATAATTATACAAACTTTGATTCAAATAAATTTCACATTATCATTATTATTTTTTTTTTCACATCAAATTCAACATAGTTCTAAATTTTTCAAATTTAACTCTGCCCAGCGACTTTGTAAATATATCTGCAATGTTTTCATCAGAATTAATTTTAACTACATCAATAACATTCTCTTTTACACTCTCATGAACGTAATGATAGTGAACTTCTATGTATTTAGAATTTTTGGTAAAATTACCATATTTTTCTATATCTATAGCCGCTGAATTATCCTCATAAAAATTGATTGCTTTAGTGCACTTAATGTCACATATTTTTATCAGTTATTTTAAAAATATCAATTCACTCACAGCTTCAGACAACGCAACATATTCAGCAAAAGTCGAAGCTTTTGTTATAGATTTTTGTTTTCTCGATTTCCAATGAACAACATTACCTAAAAATCTTATTAAATAACCAGTTGTTGATTTTCTTTCATTATTATCACCTGTCCAGTCAGCGTCAACAAAACAATCAGTTACATCATAATTATTATTACTATTAAAAATCAAACTCAAATGTTCAGTTAAATATAAATATTTCAAATTCTCAAAGCATATATAAAATGTGTTTCATTGTAGCAATTTTGGAATCTACTCAAATAATTCACAGCAAAACATATATCTGGTCTCGTGGCCGAACTTATATATAACAGTGCACCGATTAAATTTCTATATTTAATATCTTTTTCACAACTATCAGATTTTTCAAGATGTAAACTCACCTCCATGGGTGTGCTGTACAACTTACAATTTTCTAAACCATATTTTATTACTAAGGATGCAATATACTCATTTTGTGTTAATTTAAGTTCTCCACGAGACTCATCATAAAATACAGAAATACCCAAATATTCTCTTATTTTTCCTAAATCTTTCATTTTGAATTTTTCAGATAAGAGTTTCATCACTTCTGCTATAAGAGCATAATTTTCAAAACAAATTAATAAATCATCAACGTATATAAGTAAATAAATAGCATATTCTTCATCTCTCTTAATATATAAACAATAGTCAATGTTACTTCGTACAAAACCTAAATTCAACAGAAATTTATCGAGACATTCATACCATGCTCGAGGGCTTTCTTTCAATCCATATAATGCTTTTACCAACCTACATATCCTATCAGTCCCATCTTCGTAGCCCTTTGGTTGGCAAACATATACTTCAGAAGTTATGTTTCCATTTAAAAAGGCTGTCTCAACGTCCATCTGTTCAATACTAAATCCCATCGTACAGCAATATGATAACAAAATTTTTAAAGTTTGCATTTTCGCAACGGGCGAATAAATGTCATCAATCTGATCTTTCTACTGAAAACCTCTAACCACTAATCTAGCTTTATAAGTATTATCTGTTTTTGCGCGTATGTTCTGGGGAACATCACGTTATAGTTTTGCCCAAATGTCTGTAACTTTCGAATTTTTTGACGAAATTGGTCTCAAACGATTCAGTTCGACTCCCCAATGAAGAATTCGAGGTCAAATTTGATTCTGTCCGGCCGGCCGTCCGGCCGTCCGGCCGTCCGGCGCCACGATAATTTGAGAACGAAAAGAGCTAGCGACTTGAAATTTTCAGGGTGGATGGCGCATCGCAATACGACGGACAAGTTCGTTAATGGGCATAATCGACCCAGTGGTTTCCGAGTAATAATTTTGTTTTCAACCAATATAAATTCGATTGAATTGAAACTTGGTAAGTAGTTGTAGAATATGAACCTTAGCACGTTTGTGAAATTTTGGGCGAATCGTGAGGCTAGAAAATTTTAAAAAAATTATTAAAAAATATTTTTGTTGTCACGATAACCTGAGAACGGAATGAGATAGCGGCTTGAAAATTTCAGGTTAGGTTGTGCATCTGAATGCGACATTTGAGTTTGTTTATGAGCATAATCGGCCAAACGGTTTTTGAGTTATAGCCATCTGAAATTTGGTGTTTTTTTTTCCTCATTAACTCAAAAAATACTAAACCGATTGAATTCAAACTTGGTTATTAGTTGTAGAATGCCAACGCAAAAATGTTTGCAAAATTTGGTGAGGATAGCATTTGTAGAAAATTTTTAATAAATCATTGAAAATAAAAAAAAAATTCTATATATCAGTAACTATCCGTTCGAAATTGCTGAAATTTTGCAAGAGCGTTCATAACCTAACTCTACTGCCAAGTTTCAAGTTTTAACACAATCGGTTGAATATTATTGGAGATTCGAGCATTCTTGTGTGGGTTCAGTAAATGGGTGACCTTTGCCTCGATAACTTTCGAACGAAAGAAGATAGGGACATGTAATTTTCAGGGTAGTCATTCGAATTAACCATGGTAAATTCGAATTGAGAGTGTCCAATACAGGAGAATGGACAACATAATTTACCATGGTAAATTCGATTAAGGGTGTCCAATACAGAAGAATGGACAATAGAACATACGCGCAAAAACTTCTGACTTCACGTCAGTGCTTGAACCAATTTTTTTATGATAGACTCATTTAACATCAATGACCCTTTTATTTTCCTTATTTTCGACTAAATCCCAAGTATTATTTATATTCAAACTATTCATTTCTTTGTCCATCGCTTCTAACCATTTTTTACTATCCTCCAAACTCATCGCCTCCTCAAACGAACAAGGTACATCGGCTCTACAGAAATTAGCAACAATATTTTTGGTTTTTGTTTTATATTCATCGTATCTATCTGGGCAACTTTTACTTCTTCCTGACCTTCTAGGAATTTTAAGGTCATTTTCATTCTTTTCAAAATGACTTTATCATAACTAGTACTTTCTAAAATTTCATCGAACGATTCTCCATTATCATAATTTTGTGCTACATCATTATCTATATCCGATTCATAAAAATTTAAACCGATACACTTCACATTCTCTTCAGCAATATCAAGATATCTAGCAACTATTACTTTATTATTCATTAGCACACGATATCCGACATCAGCATAACCGATTAAAATTCCCATTTCAGCCTTTTTATCGCACTTTGAACTTCTTTTTTGATGTGGTTTCTTAACAAACACTTTACTACCGTATAATCGTAAATTAGAAACATCAGGTCTCTTCCTGAAAAATATTTCATAAGGTGTTTTCATTTCCATTGTATTTATCAAAGTTCGATTCTTCAAATAAGTTGCCGTACAAACTATTTTGGGCCAATATCTTTTATGAAGTTGAGCATCTTCTAACAAACAACGCGACATATCCATTATCGTCCTATTGAACCGTTCAGCAACTCCATTTAATTCATGGACATAAGCAGGACACGGTGAAATTACAATACCCTTTTCTCGAGCAAAATTATGAACATCACGATTTAAATATTCCGTTGCGTTATCGCATCTCAAATATTTTATTCGTTTACCTAATAAATTTTCACATTCGTTGACATATTCCATAATGCAATCACACACTTCAACTTTAGATTTAATGGTATAAATTTTCGCAATCTTACTATAATCATCAATGAATGAAATAAAATATTTTTCCCCTTTGAATCCCACAGTATGGAAGGGACAGCAAACATCAGTAGGAACGATCTCTAAAATTTATTTTGCCCTGTACCTATTATTTTTGAATGGAATATTATTCATTTTATTGCGCGTATGTTCTGGGGAACATCGCGTTATAGTTTTGCCAAAATGTCTGTAACTTTCGAATTTTTTGACGAAAAAGGTCTCAAACGATTAAGTTCGACTCCCCAATGAAGAATTCTAGGTCAAATTTGATTATGTCCGTCCGGCCGTCCGTTGCCACGATAACCTGAGAACGAAAAGAGTTAGCGACTTGAAATTTTCCGGGTAGGTGGCGCATCCCAATACGACGGACAAGTTCGTTAATGGGCATAATCGGCCCAGTGGTTTCCGAGTAATAATTTTGTTTTCAACCAATATAAAACTGATCGAATTGAAACTTAGTGGGTAGTTGTAGAATGTGAACCTAAGCACGTTTGTGAAATTTTGTTTGAATCGTATGGCTAGAAAATTAAAAAAAAAATATTAAAAAATATTTTTGTTGTCACGATAACTTGAGAATAGAATGAGATAGCGGCTTGAAATTTTCAGGTTAGGATGTGCACGAGAACGCGACATTTCAGTTTGTTTATGAGCATAATCGGCCTAACGGTTTTAGAGTTATAGCCATCTGAAATTTTCTGAAATTTGGTGGTTTTTTGTTCCTCATTAACTCGAAAAATACTGAACTGATTGAATTCAAACATGGTTATTAGTTGTAGAATGCCAACGCAAAAATGTTTGCAAAATTTGGTGAGGATAGCATTTGTAGAAAATTTTTAATAAATCATTGAAAATTAAAAAAAATTCTATATATCAATAACCATTCGTTTGATATTGCTGAAATTTTGCGAGAGCCTTCATAACCTAACTCTACTGCTAAGTTTCAAGTTTTAATACAATGGGTTAAATATTGTTGGAGATTCGAGCATTCTTGTGCGAGTTCAGTAGATGGGTGACCGTTGCCTCGATAACTTTCGAAAGAAAGGAGATTGGGACATGCAATTTTCAGGGTAGGTTGCGTATCCGAAAGGGAGAGTTGAGTTCGTTTTTGGGCATAATCGGTCTAACGGTTTCCGAGTTATACCCACCTGGAATATTATTTCCTTGATAACTCAAAAATTAAATAGACGATCGAATTGGTGCTTGGTAACTAGTAGTAGAAAATCAACATAAAGACGTGTTTAAAATTTTGAGTGAACCGTACCCCTAGAAAATTCGAAAAAAATGACGGAAAAAAAATTTTAAGAATTGTACCACTAGAAAATTTTTAAAAAATCACGAAAAAAAAAATTGGTTCAAGCACTGACGTGAAGTCAGAAGCTTTTGCGCGTTTGTTCTATTGTCCATTCTTCTGTATTGGACACCCCTAATCGAATTTACCATGGTAAATTATGTTGTCCATTCTCCTGTATTGGACACTTAATTCGAATTTACCATGGTAAATTCTAATTAGGAGTGTCCAATACAGGAGAATGGACAACATAATTTACCATGGTAAATTCGATTAAGGGTGTCCAATACAGAAGAATGGACAATAGAACATACGCGCAAAAGCTTCTGACTTCACGTCAGTGCTTGAACCAATTTTTTTTCAATACAAGTTTTACATTTCAAAAATTCACCATCAAGTTTATTGGGTATACCATTCAATAACTGATTCTTACTCAAAATATTCAAATATTTGAAATTTATATGTTCTAATAATCTATGCCATTTTAATTTCAAATTCATATTTTCAACACTTTTATTAGCAATATTTACAAATTTAAAATCAGATTTCATATTACTTTTCAAATGATACAAACCATTTTCTTTAAAAAATACTGCAGTTAAGTTTCTATTTCTATCAATAATTTTTCTCATATTGTGTTTTGAAATAATCATATTATTAAAGTTTGGGAGAGAAAACCCAGAAAATAACCTTTTTCGGCAACCGTCCGGAAAGTGCCCACTTCCCGGACGCTTTTTCTTTGAGAAAGAAGCATTTCCCGGCCTATTCCGGGAAGTACGTACTTCCCGGACTAGGCCGGAATGATCACGTCGTTTTGGTCATTGTAAATATGAAAATCAAACAAATTGAATCCCTTCAATATTAGTAATTGCTCGAATTTTAATATAAATATTAATATAAATAAGAATTGGAATGTTTCTGTTAACATGTGATATTTTCTGTTCTGTTTAATTTGAATAAGAATTAAAATATATAAAAAAGACATGTGTCGCCTCATTGATTTGTTATTCTACACGGTTGCCGAAAAAATATAGTACGCAACACGCCCGAAAAAGGTTTTTTTGGACTCATAGACTTCTAGGACTCGCTTACGCTCGTCCTAGAATTTTGTCTATTCGTCCAAAAAAACCCTATTTTCCGGACTTATTACGTTAATTACTATTTTATAATCATATTATTATCTGTGATTTTACTATAACTTATTAAATTCGAATGCATTTTTTCAGCAAAGAGAACATCTTTCATATTGACTTCATTTTTCGTTCCAAAAGCATGGAAATAACTAACAACATTACCAATTTTAGTAGCTTTTACAATTTTATTATCACCTAAGTAAATATCAACAGGCTTTTCAAGGATCTTACTATTTTCAAAATATCTTTCATCGTTCACAATGTGGTCTGTACATCCACTGTCTAATAACCACTTTATTTCGGTACCTGTATTAGTTTTGTTTACTTTATTATTCTGCGCAATATGATGGTCGACTCTTGTCGACGCGCAGTTCTTTTCTTCTTGCTGTTTTCTACCAATAGTATTCGATTGATGAATAGAGAACTTCTGGAATCTTCCACGATGCGCCCGCGCTCCTTGTTGGTTGTAGTTTCCACGACCTGTGACGTATCCACCCCTTCCGGCTCCTTGCCGGCCTTGTGCTCCTCGCCATGATGAGCCGCTGCTTCCTGTTTGCCCGCCATTTTTACAATCCCTCTGAAGATGACCTCCTTCTCCACATCGATAACAAACTCTCTTATCAGCCGAAAATGTACTTCTTTTCCTACCAATATTATCATCTTTTTGATTTTACAACTCGTCCATTTGCAGTTTACATTTAACATAATCTGCGGTCTGATCTTCTTCTTTCAAGGTGTCAATTAAATCACCAATATAACTATAACTTTCAGGCAATGTATTTAGCATGTAGTTTAATTTTTCTTTTTCAGACACACTCGCACCCGCGCTCTTCAATTCGTTCACAAATCTTTCGAAATCACTGAAAAATGTCGCCGAATCATCATAATTACATAATCTCAATTTTTCCAATTTATTTCTACAAACAATTTGCAATGCTGTAGATTCCTTCAAATATAGACTATCGAATTTCTTCATTATGTCATATGCCGTTTCTTGATCACATATAAATTCCATCTGTTTATCCGATATAGCACTATATATGTAGTTCATCGCTTTCAAATTATTATCTTCCCAATAAACTTTATCTTCACTTGTTTTTGCTATTTGTATTACAGATTCACACTTTTTCATTTTTAAGAACATCGCAATTCGCTTTTTCCACATACTATAATTTTGTCCATCAAACACTGGTATCTTGAAATCATAATTCGCCATCATACTTGGATTTATGATAATCGTGTTATCGATTGTTCCAACGTAAACACTTGTTTTCTACAGCCACTTGAAAACTTTCGAACCACACTCTGCTACCATGTTAAGATGAGGTGGTACTTCACAGGAAAAATAATCCAACTAATATAAAACATAAATGAAATAGCTTTATTGCCTATAATAATCCAACTTAACCTCACAATGTATCTCTACTTCCATACTCATTAATTACCTGTATACTTACTACTCTCACACGCACGAACGATCAACATACAATAGCTCAAGCGCAGTAGTTTCAGTAATCTCGGAGCAAACAACTGAGAAATACGATTCATTATTGAAATTTTGAAAAATTATATCTCCGAAAGTATTATATTGTTAGAGTTTAAAATGATATAATTGGATTCTTATGGTGAAACTGCTTATTGAAACAAATTTAATTTGGAATTTGTCTTGTAAAAAAAATTTTTTTTTTTGTTACTCCGAAACCATCTGTCTGATTTTGCCCAATACCGAACTTAGTCGAGATATTTATCTCCTAAACCTACTCTGAAAATTTCAACTGTGTAGCTCATTCCGTTCGAGAGTTATCGTGCCTACGGCCGGCCGGACGGCCGGACCGGCCGGACAGAATGAATTTCGACCAAGGATTCTTGATGAGTGAGTCGAACCAAATCGTTGAAGACCATTTTCATTGAAAAATTCGAAAATTACAGACATTTGGGCAAACTGATAAGCACTCAGTTCCGAGGAACTAGAGAGCCAAAAATACGAATAGACTTGTTTCACTTCCGTTGTTTATTGCCACCTAAAGCCTATATTCGCTATATTCGCACATTTCGATAAACTATGTCGTGCTGTCTTTCTGCTCTTTGTAATTACGCCAGTCGTAGATCTTCCAACGTGATGTAACTTCCCACGTATTCTTCTACGGCCTATTGATGTTGGCTGCTCAGAAACATTTGGTTCACTTCGGTTTCTTTTTAATTTCAATGTGCCACTCCTCGATTTTGGTACTTCATACCTTGGATTAAATGCAGTATGAAAATGAGTTAGTAGAACATAAAATGAGGTGAACTGTAGCCAATTGCCAATTACTAAAAAAGACACGGTGAAATATTCATTCATTTTAAAAATCAGCGAATATTCCCCGTGAACCGAGCTAGGTCACATCATCGCTCAGTGTTCCCCCAAAGAAGAAATAACACTAAAATGACATATACAAGCGGACACCCCCTAGAACCATAATGGAATATCCCCACCTTTTTTCATTATTGTTTTCGAAATTTAAATTGATTCGATAGGAAAGATGCTTCAAAATGAAACAAATTTTTATAAACAATAATTTCTTTATTAACATCATTTTTACAATTATGTATACATCTATTACAGAATTAAACAAGTAAATGATATTTGTTGAATTTTTCGAATGTGAATATAATTTAGTTAGCAGTTTTCTAAAACAAATAAGTTCAATTTGCTTCTGGAGCAAGGTTTCTCAATCTTTAGGCTCTACGAATCCCATTTCGAGTTACCAGATAACAGCGAACCGTTAACTAACACATGGTGGTGAGCCCATGCCACCATGTTTGTCACATGTGCCTCCTAGTCATCAAGCCACCTTTACTTGAATCTTATTGCGAACCCCCAACAGTCGAATGGCGAACCCCTAGGGGTTCAAATACCGTACTTTGAGAAACCCTGTTCTAGAGAAACTGAAAACCATGACACAATTCAAAGAAACAAAAAAAATTTTTGACCAACCATAGGTCTTTTTGGAATTTGCTGAGTTATTACAAGTTCTTAGGGGTATAACTACCAAACTCCAGTACAAATATCTGAATAAAATGTCAAAATAACACTTGTATATAGAGTTAGGGATCAATTATTCGTGGGTCAACACTCAACACAACCGTCTTTCAGTTTCATTATGATCAGAATTGTCACTTCACTAAATCACAATAACACTGATTCATCTAGGAAGGAGAAGAAACTACCACCAGTCACAATTGACAGTCAAAATCCGGTAGAATCCATCAATATAGGTAATGACGGTCACCATCACCATTTTCTGAGAAAAGAAATAAGTATTTTTACATATTAAGTGATAGAAGATGAATATTCAAATATATTTTAAATATAAATATTCGTGATCAAGATGTCAGGATAGATCTAAATGGGTTGGTTCTATCAGAATTAAGTTTAATAAGGTATATCAATTGTCGTTCCCAAAAAATGCTTCTCAGTAGAATATTAACGTTGATCACACTATAACTAATATCTCAGTTAATAGACTACTACTATAATAGTAAAAATAATAAAATATTCAACAGTTAATACAATCATATTGTTCAGTGAGTGCATGTATTAGGTACGAATGTCTGAAACCAGGTACATTCAGGCAGTCAGTCAGAAAATTAGAAATATTTTTGCTAGGACTTATTTTACAAATATCATTCCAAATTTTCAAGGTGGAAGGATCTTTAGGGAAACGACAAAAACTTCTGTTTCTGCAAACAAGTGATGAATGGCTGTGTAGTATAAGGTATTGTGAAATTGCTGAAGTAGCAATTTCCACATAATAAAATAGGAGTTCAATCCGAATGTGAGCAGTCATCGATAGTCGGTGAACGACCGCATTTCCGGGTCGAACATTTGTAATATGATGATGTAGAAAACTAATATACGATGTGCACGTCTTAATTGTGTGAACCAATTGATTATCCCTAAAAAGTCCCGATAAGCTTCCTCAACCAATACATGGCGATCCTGCGGTGTACGTGCCTGTTATGAAGATTTGATGAAGCATAATAATTAATAATGGGGTCCAGTAAATCAAAAGAGGTGAAAGAAGAAATTATCATCGCACAGGCTGGAAACAGTGGTGGTCAATCTGAATTGGGCTCCATCTCCACACGTCAACTATGTGAGATTATGGTGTTTCTGGTTATGATATTGGGAATCCTCGCTTACCTCTATCGAATCTGCAAGAGAAGACTAGAGAAGAAAATTCGAAGGGAAATCACACGGAGCAACGTTTCAGTGGGAAATTTGTGAGTAGCCTTCCTGTCCAAGATCAGCCTATAATGAAGTGAAGTAAGAACATTTTTTAATTAGAATAAGTATGCTATGGAAAATTTAGTGGTTTAGGATTATTATGTATCATTAAGATTATTCAGGAGTACCTATCTAGTAGAATTATAGGTGAAACATATGGCGGATGCCGAACTATCCAGAATTTATGGGTTGTTGAATTCTGTCAAAGTTTATTTGAGGAAAATTGGTCCTGAGAGACGAAAAACAGATATTTCAAAGAAAAAATGTACTGAAGCTCAGGAAATTTTCGAAGATTTCAAAAAAGTGTCAGAAGCCATTCAAAATAAGTTTTCTGAAATCCCGTCTGAAAATTTGGAATTACTAGAACAATTAAGTGTTAAAATTAAATCAGTTTATAACGAAATTTTAGAATTTGAGACGAAAGAGAACCATATTCCATCAAAAATGGAGAAATTTGATTTAAAAACAGCCACGAGTTTGTTGCCATTGTTAGATGACAATGAGGTCACTACACGACAATTGATAGATGCCGTAGATCTATATGATTCAATGCTGGAACCTGGTCATAAAATATATCTCATCAAGTTTGTTCTAAAAACTCCTAGTGCAAAATTAAGATTAGAAACTCATTATGATTCCATAACTCCCCTACTTCAAGATATGCGTTCTAGACTTTTGACAGTGAAATCGGATACAACGTTGCAGTCAAAATTAATTAATACTCGACAGGGTGGTAAGTCTATAGAACATTTTGGCAAGACTTTAGAAGAACTATTCGTCGATTTGACAATATCTCAGGCTAAGGGAGACACAAATGCATATAGCGTTCTCAAGCCTATAAATGAAAGAAATGCAATCAAACAATTCGGCGATGGTCTGAATAACCAGTGACTTAGCACTATTATTGCAGCTCGTAATCATAGTACCCTTAAAGATGCAATTCGTGCAGCACTGGACGAAAATGCTGAGTCCAGCAATAATCAAATCCATTATTTTCATTCGCAAAGGAATCGAGGTCAACGGAATTTTAGAGGCGGTAGATTCAGAGGTGCACCGGGTAGAGACTTTTCCAATCATAGCAATGCGAGACAACACAACTATGTAGATCAGAGGCATGAAAATTTCTCAAGAAATGCTAATGTAAGACGCCCCAATATGCAGCATCACCAATTTCATACTAGACGCAATCGGGGTCCCCGGCGCAATGACTTCGCAAGAAGCCGAGCATTTTACATGAATAATAATTGCCCTGAAGAAAAAACTGCTTCCTCAACAGATCCAAATGGAACTCAGTTTTTTCGTGACACCGATATCTAATTCCTTATACGCTTGTTTAGGTTTAACCCATGTGGAATTTTCTGTTGGATTAGATAAATTAAAATTTTTAGTAGATACCGGAGCTTCCCTTTGTGCGATAAAATTAGATTGTTTGAAAGATAAAAATTTAATACGTAGTGAAAATCTCACTATTAATGGTATTGGCGGAAATATAAAATCCCTTGGTAGTATAATTTTGAACTTACAATATCGTGATTTTATGTTTGAAGAAAAATTTTATGTATTTAAAGATATTCCTTGTGAGTATGATGGTATTCTAGGACAAAATTTTCTACAAAAATATAACGGTATTATAAATTTCGAAAATAATACACTGGTTTTGAATAATAAACATGAGACATTAGAAATTATCCTCTGTACCAATGAAAATTTGATGTTGACTATACCTCCTAGGTGTGAAGTGATTAGATATCTATCTATCAATACAGATGAGGAATGTGTTGTTATCCCAGAAGAAATTTGCAATGGTGTTTTTATAGCCGGTGCTATAGTCAAACCGAAAAAAAATGTTATTCCCGTAAAACTGCTCAATACGCGAGAAACCGAGGTACATCTTAAGAATTGTATTCCAGAAATTCAAAGCTTAAATTGTTTCCAGGTGAGTAATTTTTCAGAAAACTCAAAAGTTTCGCCCTCCAGAGTTAAAGAAATGTTTTCGTTGCTTGATCTCAAAGGCGTGAATGAAGAAGAACAGCTATCAATAGAAAAATTATGCGCAAAATTCAATGATGTATTTCACCTTCCAAACGATAAACTGACAACGACTATGGTTTACAAACAATCCATTACGTTGAAACCGCACCAAACACCTGTCTATAAGAAACCTTATCGAATTCCGCATTCCCAAAAACTGGAAGTAGATCGGCAGATCGAGGAAATGCTGAAAAACGTCGAGAAAGCCCAAAGTGAATGGTCTTCCCCCATTTTGTTAGTTCCGAAAAAGGCAGATCGAAATGGTAATAAAAAATGGAGATTAGTAATCGATTTTAGGTTATTGAACGAGCAAATTCAAGATGATAAATTTCCTCTTCCTAATATTACAGATATTTTTGATTCTCTCACTGGCGCAGTTTACTTTTCTCATTTGGATCTAAGTCAAGGTTATTATCAAGTAGAGCTTACGCCAGAAAGTAGACCATTTACAGCCTTTTCAACACACAAAAATCAATACCAAATGAAGAGACTTCCAATGGGATTGAAAATATCTTGTAGTGCTTTTTCGCGCTTAATCTCCATTGCCATGACCGGTTTAAATTATGAAAATTGTTTTTGTTATCTTGATGATTTGATTGTATTCGGAAGAAATTTGGAACAACACAATAAAAATCTCCTGAAAGTTTTTTTAAGATTGAGGAAAGTAAATTTGAAACTGAACCCTTCTAAATGTGAATTTCTCAGAAAGGAAATCTTATATTTGGGACATCTTATCTCTTCGGAAGGACTCTTGCCTGATCCAAAAAAAACTGAAGTTCTTAAATTATATCCTATACCTCAAAACGCTGACGAAATAAAACGATTCATAGCCTTTGCTAATTATTACAGAAAATTTGTTAAACGTTTCTCTGAAATAGTTGCACCTTTGAATAAACTATGTAAGAAAAATTCTGAATTTGTTTGGTCAGAATCTTGTCAGAAAGCTTTCGATGACATGAAAACGGCGCTTTCGACCGCACCAGTATTGGATTTCCCAGATTTTTCGGATACAAATGAATTTATTCTGCAAACGGATGCCAGTGCTATAGCTGCCGGTGCCGTTCTTCCCAATAGTAATAATAAACCAGTAGCATTTGCTAGTAGACCATTCAATAAAGCTGAACTCAATTATTCAACAATAGAACGTGAACTAGCTGCAATCGTTTGGGCGACGCGATACTTTCGGCCATATTTATTTGGCAGATCTTTCAAAATTCGCACTGACCATAGACCCTTAGTCTATCTCTTTAATCACACAGATCCTTCTAGCCGACTGACAAAATTTCGTTTGTGTCTTCAAGAATATGATTACCATATAGAATATGTAACAGCTTCCCAAAATGGTCCCGCAGATGCTTTATCTAGGATAATAACATCGAAGGAACTGAATCAAATGAATAAAGGCTTACTTGCTGTTTTAACCAGGGCCCGGGCTAAAGCAACAAGAAATCCTTCAGGTGAAAATGTCAGTAAAAATGAAACAACTTCCGCGATAGATCGGATTGATCACTCGAGTATTGTTGAAGTTCTAAAGAAATCCAATGACAGTATAGAATTGATTGTACTACATAAAGGTGATGAATTGTCTGTTTTCGAGAATACCGAGTCTGTATTGTCGAAAACTAAATGCTTGTGTTATGCTCCTAAATCAAAAGTGATTTACATACATCCAAACACTCCATCGATAATCTCGCGAGACGAATTATTGAGAGATTTGGAAGACATTTGTAGGAAAGAAAATATAGAAGAAATAACTATTATAAAAAACGCGTATTGTTCAAAATGGAGGTTGTTCAGATTTTGTCAAAATTTAGAGTAGTGGACTGTTACAGACGATTGAGTTGGAAAAACTGTTAAATCGAGGAAGGCGCCCAATTCAAAAATGCAATGTAGAGCTGGTCTGTCTACGTAGAAGTAGTATCATGTAGATTTAAATTGAGGGGATGCTCAATTTTAAACACGTATAATAAATATATAATTGAATATTTCATGAAAACTATTGATAAAGTTAAATGGACCGGTCCTCGAATTTGTGTAATTAAAGGAGTAAAGAGCATATTCAATCCTGAAACGAAAAAATTAATATTGAACGATTTTCACATATTGCCCACTGCAGGCCTCGCGGGTGTTCGTAAGATGATTAAAAATATACAGAAATATTATTTTTGGCCAGGAATATCCAGTGGTTGTATTTCTTATGTAAAAAAATGTGCTAGTTGTCAGAAACAGAAATTTAGTAGACCTATCAAACAGCCAATAGAAATAACATCAACAGCAAACTCAGCTTTCGAAAAGATTTATTTGGACATTGTTGGTCCTCTTGAAAGAGATGATGATGGTTTTTTGTACATTCTAACATGCCAATGCGATCTCACAAAATTTATTGAAGCTTATCCCTTGAGAACAAAAGACACTGTAACAGTAGCCAAAGCTTTCGTGGACAATTTGATTTTGAGATTTGGTATTGGTTAGAAATAGCTACTGATCAAGGAACGGAGTTTATCTCTAGTACTGTGACTGAAATTTGTGAATTATTGAAAATATCCCATTTGAAATCAACGGCCTATCATCATCAAAGCATAGGGTCGTTGGAAAATTCACATAAATCATTAAATGCTCTTTTGAGAATTCAACTGAGAAATTATGGTTCTTCTTGGTCAACATGGTTACCTTACTTTTGTTTTATGTATAATACATCTTACCATTGTTCTACTCAATATTCACCATATGAATTGGTTTTTGGTAAAAAGTGTAATTTGCCTAGTCAAATTGTTAATAATGATTGTATTGAACCTCTGTATAATGCTGACTCTTATCCTTTAGAATTGAAATTTAGGTTACAAAGAGCACAATTCGATGCAAAACAGAATTTGGAATCAGCAAAATTCAAGAGAAAATTAGTATATGATGAAACGATAAATCCTGTTACTTATAGAAAAACGATTTAGTTTTAGTGAAAAGTGAAGGTGTCAATAAACTCCAAGATGTATACGATGGACCTTATAGTGTAATTGAAGACGAAACTCCGAATGTGCGAATCATCAAAAACGGAAAAGAGAGTGTCGTGCATAAAAATCGAACTAAACTATTTGTTCGCGGTGTGAACTCAGACAACCTTGCATGATCTGCAGAAATGATATTGCTTATTATTACATTATATTAGTAATGTCTTAAATGTAAGTTATGGAACGAATTTTTGTTTCTTCATAGCTACAAAAATTCTTTCGAAATTTCGGTGAAGGTGTAGTATAAGGTATTGTGAAATTGCTGAAGTAGCAATTTCCACATAATAAAATAGGAGTTCAATCCGAATGTGAGCAGTCATCGATAGTCGGTGAACGACCGCATTTCCGGGTCGAACATTTGTAATATGATGATGTAGAAAACTAATATACGATGTGCACGTCTTAATTGTGTGAACCAATTGATTATCCCTAAAAAGTCCCGATAAGCTTCCTCAACCAATACATCTATGAATTTTGGCAAGAATACTTTACATCTTTCGCAACAATGAAGTAGCAGAACCTGAAGCCATTTTCTTAATACAATATGATATTAAACACAATCAGATTTGCAGCATTGAACCTCGTATAAATATAAACTTATCAGATTTCACCAAGTGGCCGAATTACCAACAGATATCTTCAACATCACCTGAAACGGAAACTTTTTCATTGAATTACAAAAAAAAAACAAACGGTTATCTTCACACGGGTAATATAATAACACTGGTTTTATTTTAGCATAACAATTATTATTGCTATTTGCCACAAACTATTAGAAATATCAGGAGTATATTTTTATCAGTCTTGTCAAATTTACGAAGTCAATGAAGTCCTGACACTCATGTCATTGTCATTTATCCATTTGAACATATCTACGACAAGCGAACAAAAAAAGTGGGGACGTATGTCCATGTTTCCACTTCTTCTACTCTCGCTTCACCCCCCTGGCAAGAGCTATCTACGGTAGCTGAGGTTATTCCGTTGGTCATTTTGCATTCAATCATACTTTGTTTGACATAATATCTCTTATCTGTAGATGAGATGACAATGATGAAATGTATGAACACATATGACATTCATATAGATACGAACGTTAATTCTCGATACAGCATTCTGTGGAATCATAGAGTTACGATTTAATATTGAAATTTGGAAAAATCATATCTTCGAAAGTATTAATTTATTGGAGTTGAAAATGTATGTATAAATGGATTCTTATGATGAAACTGAATCTTAAAAAAAATGCATTCAAAAGTTGTAATGTAAAAAAAATTGTTTTCGTTACTCCTGAAACTATCAGACTGATTTTGCCCAATAATGAACTTAACCGAGATATTTATCTCCCAAACCTATTCCGAAAATTTCAACTGTCTAGCTCATTCCGTTCGAGAGTTATTGTCTCTACGGCCGGAAAGAATCGATTCTGACCACGGATTCTTGATCAGTGAGTCGAACCAAATCGTTTAAGACCATTTTTATCCAAAAATTCGAAAATTACAGACATCTGGGCAAATTGATAAGCACTCTGTTCCGAGGAAAATATGATATTAAATAGCTTAACATATTTTGGCAAACAATAGCCTGGCGAAACTCATTAAGAATAATAAATCAAATATAGAAGATAAATCCGGTGTTTATCATTGAATTGTGGCAGTTGTGATAAGTTATATATACACAGGGTGTTTCATTGGGAAAAGATAGGTTTCGGCCCCTGTAGGAACAAATCTATAATACAACATTTATTGGCCATTCGCATTTATTGACCATTCGCAGCCATGCGTATGCGTGTAGTTGCTGACTGTCTTTGTAACCACAGAACATATAATATAAGAAGTGCTACCTGCCTTGTAAACTGTGTGCAACAGTAGTGACATTTACATACTATAGATTAAAGACAGATGGGGCGAAATAGGTGGGGATATTCCATTATGGTTCTAGGGGGTGTCCGCTTGTTGAAGTATATGTCACACTAAAATGACATATACAAGCGGACACCCCCTAGAACCATAATGGAATATCCCCACCTATTTTTCATTATTGTATTCGAAATTTGAAATGATTCGAAAGGAAAGGTGCTTCAAAATGAAACAAAGCTTTATAAACAATAATTTCTTCATCAACATTATTTTTACAATTATATATAATACATCTTCAAACAAGTAAATGATATTTGTCGAATTTTTCGAATGTGATTATAATTTAGTTAGCAGTTTTCTAAAACAAATAAGTTCAATTTGCTTCTGGAGCAAGGTTTCTCAAACTTTTGGCTCCACGAATCCCTTTTCAAGTTTCCAAATGACAGCGAACCGCTTAACTAACACATGGTGGTGAGCCCATGCCACCGTCGAATGGCAAACCCCTAGGGGTTCTCGTACCCCACTTTGAGAAACCCTGTTCTAGAGAAACTAAAAACCATGACACAATTCAATGAAACAAACAAAATTTTTGACCAACCATAGGTCTTTTTGGAATTTGCTGAGTTATTACAAGTTCTTAGGGGTACCTATAACTACCAAATTCCAGTACAAATATCTGAATAAATGTCAAAATAACACTTATATATAGAGTTAGGGATAAATTATTCGTGGGTCAACACTCATTCACAACGGTCTTTCAGTCTCATTATGATCAGAATTGTCACTTCACTAAATCACAATAACACTGATTCATCTAGGAAGGAGAAGAAACTACCACCAGTCACAATTGACAGTCACAATCCGGTAGAATCCATCAATCTAGGTAATGACGGTCACCATCACCATTTTCTGAGAAAAGAAATAAGTATTTTTACATATTAAGTGATAGAAGATGAATATTCAAATATATTTCAAATATAAATATTCTTGATCAAGATGTAAGGATAGATCTAAATTGGTTGGTTCTATCAGAATTAAGTTCAATAGGGTATATCAATTGTCGTTCCCAAAAAATGCTTCTCAGTAAAATATTAACGTTAATCGCACTATAACTAATATCTCAGTTAATAGACTACTACTATAATAATAAAAATAATAAAATATTCAACAGTTAATACAATCATATTGTTCAGTGAGTGCATGTATTAGGTACAAATGTCTGAAACCAGGTACATTCAGGCAGTCAGTCAGAAAATTAGAAATATTTTTGCTAGGACTTATTTTACAAATATCATTCCAAATTTTCAAGGTGGAAGGATCTTTAGGGAAACGAAAAAAACTTCTGTTTCTGCAAACAAGTGATGAATGGCTGATATATGAATTTTGGCAAGAATACTTACATCTTTCGCAACAATCAAGTTGCAGAACCTGAAGCCATTTTCTTAATACAATATGATATTAAACACAATCAGATTTGCAGAATTGAACCTCGTATAAATATAAACTTATCAGATCTCACCAAATGGCCAAATTTCCAACAAATATCTTCAACATCACCTGAAACGGAAACTTTTTCATTGAATTACGAAAAAAACAAACTTATCTTCACACGGGTAATATAATAATAATAATAATAATAATAATAATAATAATAATGTTTATTCAGATTAGAAAGAACAAAATATAAAGGAACATTAATTTTCAGTAAATTAAACTCTGAACAAACAATTCAATCCACATGGATAGAATATCCGCCGGTGGATTTACATTATGGACAACACTAGTTCAACTCAAATCTTGAACATTCCTACAAAAAAGTTACAATAAAGAGAAAGTTTAACAAATTCCAATTTAAAAAGTGTTGCTATTTTTTAAATCAATCTGTGAGTGTATACAGAGCCTAGGTGTTGAATCGATATATTTACGCAGTTTTTTCTTGAATACTGTTGGAATTATAATCTTTTTTAAATTTACCGGTAAATTATTGAAAATTTGCGGTCCCAAAAATATATAACTCCGCTGTCCTATTGTTTTGTTTATTTTAGGTACCATCGTAGAATAAAGCTTATATCGGGTGTTATGTATATGTTTTATTTGTTGATTTTTATGAATTTGACTGTGGTGATTTATCATGAGTGACTGGTAAAATAACTGTCTCAAGTCATATAATCCACTCTCAGTATAAAGCAAGTCTGAGGAATATCTAAACGGCTTGAAAAACATTACCTTCAATATCCATCTCTGTGTCGTTTCAATTTTTTTTAAATGAACATTCATCAATCCTCCCCATGCTAGATTCCCATATGTTAAGTGTGACTGGACAAGAGCATAATACAACACTTTCATTTGGTCAGTTGTACAAAATGTTCTGAAAAATTTGAATCTAGGAATGAGGGACCTTAACTTTTTCACAATTTTATCTGCTTGTTTTTTCCACTGAAGTCTATGATCGATATATATTCCCAAATATTTCACAGTATCTGCGGCTGTTATTACTATAGGTGGGCTATGAGTGGTTGATATATTCAAATTCAAATTAGGCAACTGAGGTGAGTATCGGGTATAGCTGGTGAAAGTAACAAATTTAGTTTTCTCGACATTTATGGTAAGTACTTTATAATTTAAAAACTCAATAATTTGTGCAAAGTCTACTTCAATTTTCTTTTTCAGGTTGCCCCAGGAAGTGTCTTGGTAGATTATAGCAGTATCATCAGCAAAACTAAGGATATTACCAACCGATGGTAAGTCAAAGAGATAATTTATATAAATGATAAAAAGTAATGGCCCAAGCACTGTACCTTGAGGTACACCATATTTTACTTCCCTGAATCCTCCCATTTCATCCCCAATTTTGACACCTTGTAATCTGTGACTTAAATAGCTTTCCATTAATTTCAAAAATTGACCTCTAAAACCTATTCTCTCTAATGACAATAATAACTCATGATGACTTACTGTGTCGAACGCTTTGGCGAGGTCGATGAATACACAGATGGTCGGTATCTTGTCATCAATAGCTTTATATATTTTACCTGTCAAATATGCTATTGCATTCTGCGTCGACCTGCCCGCTCTAAAGCCGTATTGTTGATCTGAAATCAGGCCGTATTTGTCTAAAAATTTAGTTATTCTAACTTTTAACACTTTTTCAAATATTTTAGATATTACAGGAGATATAGAAATTGGTCGGTAATTCGAGCATAATGATCTGTCCCCAGACTTATATAAAGGTACCACAATTGATTTTTTCAGAACATCAGGATATTGTCCCATCTCAATTGCCCTATTGATAACAAATGTAATGGGTGTAGCTATGAACTCTGCTGTATTTTTTAATATTTCTGTTGTTATCTTATCTATTCCCGCTGATTTACTGTTTTTTAAAGAATGTTTTATTTTTATTACTTCATCTTCATCTTCATCAGTTTCCATTATAACGATTGAGTTTACATTTCTTTTTAGTTTGAATTTAACGCTGGTGCTTTTTATTTCTTTTGCCAATTTTTCACCTATATCTATGAAAAACTCATTAAACACATCTGGCAATTCTTTTTTATCAGTTATTTTTTTCCTACGTTATTTGCCACAGATGTTGGTTGCATTAAGGGCGTTTTCCGGTCAAGATTTCTTAGGACTTTCCAAAGTTGATCTGGATTTTTTGCATTACTATTGATTTCATTTCTATAATACTCAATTTTTCTTTTCGCAATTAGTTGTTTGAGGGTGCAATTGTATCTTTTTAATTCATTTGTCAGTATTATATTATTTGGATTATTTTTACATTTTTTATAGATTTCATTTTTGTAGTTAATTGACTTAATCAGTCCCTTGGTGACACTGGTTTCATTTCAGTATAACAATTATTATTGCTATTTTCCACAATCTATTAGAAATAGCACGAGTATATTTATCAGTCTTGTCAAATTTACGAAGTCAATGAAGTCCTGACACTCATGTCATTGTCATTTATCCATTTGAACATATCTACGACAAGCGAACAAAAAAGGTGGGGACGTATGTCCATGTTTCCACTTTTTGTACTCTCGCTTCACCCCCCTGGTGTAACTTAGCCACACTGAATGACACCAGAAGGAGTTCTAGGAACCTAAATTCCATTCGTTGCGAACTGGTAGGGAGAAAATCCCACCTGCGGCACCTATGGAAATCCTTACGAACTACAACCCTCTGCGATGAAGGGACCTTGAGTGATGTTCAGTGACGTTCATTCTTTTGCCGAAAGAGGACCAGGGACTGCAAGACCGTCTACCTATATAATACCATTATGAACTGAAAACGCCCGGTTCAGTGTGGTAAGTAGCTTATTTACTTTATTTCTATATAAATTTTTGCTTTCCATCAAACGGAATATTCCAGGAATAAAGAGGTCGGGATCGTCGTTGATGTTTTTTAAGATTTCTTCTGAATAAAATTTCCAGTCATCTTGTGTCCTTTGGAGAAAGTCTGATGAAAATGTTGATGGAAGTAATTGTATTGCAAATATTTAAAATATCATTTTTGTTAAAGACAGATGCCTAATAGAGACAAAATTCATATCTACATCATATGTAGTACTATCATTTTTTGCACTTTGAAGCCGGAACTTCATTGTAACTTTTCCATGCTATTATTCAAAAATTTAAAAAAATTGGTTCAAGCACTGACGTGAAGTCTGGAGCCTTTGCGTGTATGTTTTATTGTCCATTTGCCTGTATCGGACACTCCGAATTTATCATGGTGAATTCGATTAAGAGTGTCCAATACAGGAGAATGGACAATAGAACATACTTGCACAAGCTCCTGACTTCACGTCAGTGCATGAACCAATTTTTTTTTTCGTAATATTATTGAAATATTCTAGGGGCATGGTTCTTACAAAATTTTAAATACGGCCTTATGTCGATATTGTACAACTAGTTACCAAGCTTCCATTTGGTCGAGTCTATATTTTTTGAGTTATAAAGGAAATAATATTCCGGGTGGGTGTAACTCCGAAGCCGTTGGAACCATTTTGCCCAAAAACGAACTCAAATCTCCGATTCAGATACGCAGCCTACCCTAAAAATGTCAAGTCTCTAACTACTTCCGTTCGAAAGTTATCGAGGCAAAGGTCACCCATACATTTACTGAACTAACACAAGGCTGCTCGAATCTCCAACAATATATATCCGGTCGTGTTCGAACTTAGAACTTGGCATTATAATTAGGTTCTGAAGGCCCTCGAAAAATTTCAGCGATGTCGGATTAACAGTTAGTGATATATAGAATTTTTTTCAATGAAATTCAATGATTTTTTTAAGAATTTTTTAGTTATACGATCTTTACGAAATTATGCAAGAATTTTCACGTTGACATTCTACTATTGTAGTATATTGATACATTTATTTATGTAGAATAAGGAAACCAATATAGCGATGTTTGAATTGTTTCATATGCTCGCTTATCGCTGATTGTAACATATGTTGAATGTGAATTGGAGTTAGTTATAAACGGTAGATCAACCAATTATTATTATTATTATTATTATTATTATTATTATTATACTGGTCCTCCTGGGTCTTCCACAAGGAGACCCCTCATAAGCTCTAAGAGCTTGCCCTGAGTTAGGAGAACCAGTTGTGTTCTGTGTAGGCTTTGTTACTGTGTCCTTACGCCACCTTAGGCACAGCACTGTTAATTTTTGACCCAACAGCGAATGGTTAAATTATTAAATTAAATACCTATATTATTTCTTATGCTTATTGAATCCAAATTGATTGAAAATATCACAGTGGCGACGAGTATTTCGAACCCTAAATTCAGTTAATTATTAGGACTCCAAAATGAGTGAATCACAAATTCGAGAAAATTTATACTATGGAAAAATACGTGAATTCAATAGTGACACATGTGATTGGATAATCTACAAACGCAGATTGGATAATTATTTTCTGGTGAATGAAATTACTGACATTGTAAAGAAACGAACCATCTTGCTGAATTCTCTCAGTGAAAATGACTACAAATTAATTTACAATCTATGTATGCCATTAGCACCAGAAGAAAAAACCGGAATTAGCAGTTCTGTTAGATCAATATTTCAGAGTCCCGGAGATATTTTTGGTTGCTAGAGATAAGTTTTTCACGGCTTTCATGCAACCAAATGAAAGTTCGAACGAATGGGCAGCGAGGGTAAGAATTCCGAGGAACAGAGATCGACATGATGCTGCGAGATAGATTTGTGATTGGATTTCAAAAGGGACATGTAAGATCCAAACTTTTCAAAGAAACTCCAATCTCGACATTTTCCGAACTCACAAAATTGGCATCATCGGAAATGGCGGCCTTGGGTTATCCTCACCAGCAAGTCAAAATGGAACCAGATCTCCACCATATTGGTAATGCTAAACGTCAAGATAGATCCGCGCAAGTTCATCAAAGTGGTCACAGAAGACAACAAGCCAGTGGGTCACAGAAGAAACCTACTCAAGTGAATGTCATGTGTCAGTGTTGCGGTCGGAAGAATCACATGACTGCGCAATGTCATTACAGGGAGTATAGTTGTAATAATTGTAAACAAAAAGATCATTTAGCTCCCCTCTGTCCAAGAAAAAAAAGTAGAACTAAATCTCATAATAATTATCAGTCACAAAATTTCATACAAAATGATATATTTTCGCTCAGCGGAACTAAGATAATTGAAAATTCATTTAATATTGAAGTTAAGATTGACAGAAATGATCATTGTTTTCTTTTGAAGACAGGTGCAAGTATTTCGGCTATTTCCGAGAACTATTACAGGGAACATTTTCCGAATATTGAAATACTAAATTCACATGAAAAATTTAATGCTTATAATGGAGCAAAAATCCAACAGTACGTTTTTGTTTTTTGTCAGTTTGGTATAATCAAAAAGAAGCAAAACTGAAAGTTTATGATTCGTAATGGCAATCCACTAATTTTAGGAAGATATTTAATGAAAATTCATAAAATGAGTTTGTCTTCCATTAATTTTGTTTCTGATAAGTTGGGGCATTTAAACAAAAAATTTTAAAAATTATTTGATGGTAAACTAGGCGAATTTAATAAGAATGTCATTACAGTGAAATTAATTGATAAAAATATTTCTCCACAATTTTTCAGAGCTCGCCCTTTACGGTATCAAGGAAAAAGTAGAAATTGAGTTAGAAAGATTAGTTGATGAGGGAATCTTGAAACCAACTGATTATTCGAGCTGGGCAACACCAATAGTTCCGATAATGAAAAAACTGGGGATGTTAGAATTTGTGTTGATTTTCGCATAACCATTAACCCGCTAATCGAAATTGATCAATTCCCTCTTCCGAATATTCAAGATTTGTTGGTAGAACTTCAAGGTGCTACAACATTCTCTAAAATTGATTTAGACCAAGCCTATGCACAGTTGGAAATATCGGAAGATTCTAAAAAGTCAACGCATAAGGGTTTATTTCAATATCAGAGACTTCCATACGGTGTGGCTTCGGCTCCGGCTAAATTTGCTGAAACCATGGAATCACTGTTATACAATTTAGAAGGAATAATTTGTTTCTTAGATGACATTCTAATTTTTGGTCGTGCTGAAAAGGAACATTTTGAACGTCTTCAGAAAGTTTTAGAAACATTGCAAAATGCAGGTCTGAAGGTTAGTTCATCCAATTGTGATTTTTTTTAGGACAAAATTAAATTCTTAGGTTACGTCATTAGTAGATATGGTATTCACATGTGTGAGGATAAAGTTCAAGTGATAAAAGACGCGAATGTACCAAGAAACTTAAAGAGATACAGTCATTTCTTGGAATGGTAAATTTTTGTTGTGAGTTTGTTCCTAAACTATCTACGATCCTACATCCTTTACATCAATTGAAAAAGAGTCTATTCGGAATTGGAGTACGCAATGTAATAATGCTTTTCTGAATATCAAACGAATAATGTGTTCTTAAAAAACTTTAATTCATTATAATTATTATAATCCGGAATATGAATTAAGATTAAAGTGTGATGCTAGATCAAAGTTCAATCAATATTTATATGGTAGAAAATTTACCTTCGTAACGCAGAATATACCGTTGATGGCTATTTTCAATACCAAGAGGGGTATTCCACAATATTCAGCGAACAGATTACGCCAATGGGCAGTTATACTTTCAAATTATGAGTACGAAATTGTTCATGTTAATTCAAAAAATAATATTACGGATTTTTAATCGCGGTCTCCTTCATAATGTGAAAGTTATGAAAATTTTGAGTCAACTTTGGTGTACACTAATTATTTCCTCAATATGTGTGGATTTTGCGTGAATTTTGAAGACATTTCTGAGTGTGTAGAAGATGATGAAATTATAAAAAAAAAATTCAGTTCATACGCAAGGGTTGGCCGCATTATGCCAAAATATCCAATATTGAATAGATATTTTCCTATTAGATATCAGTTGAGTAGTGAGAATGATTTGATTTTATGGAATAACTGGATAATTATCCCCAAAGAATTGAGAAATAAGTTGTTAAATCAATTACATTCAGCACACCTAGGAATGCAAAAAATGAAATCCATAGCTCGCTCGTATATATTCTGGCCAGGAATTAATTCAGATATTGAAAATTTCATATTGAATTGTTGTAATTGCACAATGAATGCAGGTTTTCCTTCCAAAGTTGCACTGCAACTATGGAAGCGGCCAGAAATTCCCTTTTCCCGTCTTCATAAGGATTATTTAGGTCCGTATTTAGGAAAACATTTTTTGGTGATTTTAGATGCACAGTCGAAGTGGCTTGATGATTTTCCGATAAATAATATTTCTACCGATTTCACAACAAAAGCACTCTCAAGCACTTTTGCCAGATTCGGCTTGTGTGATAATGTAGTTTCGGACAATGCAACTGTTTTCACAAGCAAAAAAATGATAGAATTCCTGAAAAAGTTCAATATTCGATCAATAACATCTCCACCTAGGTATCCCCAGTCAAATGGTGCCTCCGAAAATGCGGAAAAATCCGTGAAAAATGCATTGAAAAAGATATTACGCTCAAATAATCTTAGTGATTCAAATTTAGCTCTCAATAATTTTCTCATGGACTATAGAAATGCACCTCACTCCACTACTGGAGTTTCCCCAGCTGAAGTTGTTTTTCGAAGAGACTTGACAACAAAATTCAGTCTACTTAAACCTAAAATATTCAAAGAAATCAAGGATAAGGTTCTCAGGTCTCAATCAAACCAAAAAAAGTATTATGGTGGTGTTAAATTCAAAAAATTTTCTGTAGGTGAGAGGATAATTGCAAAAGATTATAGACACGAAAATAAAGAGAAATGGATAGGTGGTATTGTTAATAAAATTATTGGTAAAAATACGTATATTGTCAAGATACCTGAATTAAATCAAAGATGGAAGCGTCACCAGAATCATCTGAAGAGACGAATAATTTTAGAGCATAAGATACCAGTAATGGATAGAGATAGTGATAATTCATTGGCATCACAAAATCAAAATCTTGATTATGATAATAACTATTCACATTCCTTGAGACCAAAAATGAATATCACCAGCTAGATTGAATTACGAAATATAATAGAATTGTAGTATATTGATATAGAGTGTAGTATATTGATACATTTATTTATGTAGAATAAGGAACGCAAATATAGCGATGTTTGAATTGCTTCATATGCTCGCTTATCGCTGATTGTAACAGATGTTGAATGTAAATTGGCGTTAGTTATAAACGGCGGAGCAACCAATAAAGTTATTATATCAAATACCTATATTATTTCTTATGATTATTGAATCCAAATGGATTGAATATATCACAACTATTCAACTAATAATCATGTTTTAATTTAATCGTTCATGTATTTTTCGAGTTATTGAGGAAATAGCAGCCAAATTTCAGATGTATATAACTCCAAAACCGTTTGGCTGATTATGCCAATAAACAAAGTCAATTGTTGCATTCAGATGCACAATATAACTTGAAAATTTCAAGTCGCTATCTATTTCCGTTCTCAGGTTATCGTGACATGAAAAATATTTTTAATGATTTTTTTTAAATTCTTTAGAGTTACGATTCTCACAAAATTTCGCAATCGTTTGAGACCATTTTCGGCAAAAAAATCGAAAATCACAGACATTTGGGTAAAATGATAACGCGATATTCCCCAGAACATACTCGCAAAAAAACATCCTAACAACACACAAATGCACATGTGAAAATTAGGGGTATGTTTACGAATGTGTTTCTTAAGAGGGATGCTGTCCCAAGTAGATACAATTTACAGTATGGCATAATGTTTCTGTATGCTGCACTCGTTTTATCAAAGAAAGTGCTCCCTCAAGTATAACTTACAATACCTCCGAAACGCGGACACGATAAATTCCGAGTGGATAATATGGGTACAACGTACAAATATGCATCCGGTCCGGCCTGTCCCGCCAGCATTATCACTATAACTCTGGAACAAAAGGAGTTAAGGCTGGTTTATGCTGGCTGGTAACTTTAACTTAATCATATATATATAATATATATAGACATTTATTTTTAGTGTTATGCTTTATAATCAGACTAAATAATCCGTTAACTTATTAATTAGTATTATTAATAATAAGTAAACGGATTATTCAGTCTCAGTATCAACCATAGCGTTAGAAATCTATGTTTCAATTTTTAAGTTAGGGAATAAGTTAAAGTTACCAGCCAGCATAAACCAGCCTTTAGAGTATTGAAATTTGCAGGATTGTTTTGGAACGTGTTGGAGAACAGATAAAATAATTCACCATAGTAAATTCGATTAAGAATGTCCAATACAGGAGAATGAACAATAGAACATGCGCGCAAAAGCTTCTCTTTTCACATCAGTGCTTGAACCAATTTTTTTTTATGATTTTTTGGGCGCATGTTCTAGGGGAACATCGTCCTATCATTTCGTCCAAATGTCTGTAATTTTCGAATTTCGAGCTGAAAATTGGCTAATAGACTAATTCGGACTCCCTGATCACGAATCCGGTGTCAGATTTTAGGGTACCGTCCGGCCGTACTTCCGGCCGTAGGCACGATAACAGGAGCACCGAAGGTCCTATCGACTTCAAACTTTCAGGGTAGGTTTCTGATCAAAATGCGACGGTTAAGTTCGTTAACGGGCAAAATCGGCCGGACGGTTTAGGAGTTATAGACATTTAAAATTTTGAGGTTATTTCCCTGATATTTCAGGAACTAAAGAAGATGTTGAATCGAAACTTGGTAGTCAGTTCGAGGATATAAACGCGCAACTTTTGGCAAAATTCTGTTATGATCGAAATGTTGGTAATTTTTAAAAAAAAATTTCTTTTAATTTTTTCGAAAAAAAAATTTTTTTTTCGTGAATTATTCATCAGATTGCAACAAAAACTTGTACTAACGTCAATTGTAGTATTTTGCAACATTGTGCAAAATTTTGGCTCTATACGATTTCAATTTCTGGAGATATAAGACAAAATCTGTCAAATTTCCTGGGTCTCTCTCAGTATTTTCATCGATTATTCTATGAACTCTTTGAATTCCACCGAAAACAAATTCAAAGACATAAACATAAAGAATCAAGTCATAGTTTAGACGTCGAAAGAAGGACGATGTTGATCGACTTGAAAAGGTACCTATTTCAAGAAATGCAATAATGAAATGCTTAATTTATGGATATAATATTATCTAAGTATTGTTGGGATCGGGCAGTTGGAAAATTTTTTAATAAAAAAATTTGTACCGACGTTAAATCAAGCATTCTACACGAGTGTGCAAAATTTCAGTTCGATACGATCTCAATTCCAGAAGATATTGCTTAAAATTCACATTCCAGCGTGTTTTGACGTTCTATGGTCACAGAAAATCGTCACAAAAATCTATTTACCTCATTTGACGGCTGTTTGTCAAATCAATTAATTCCAATAATTGATGTCAGATTTCCTACATACCAAGTTCAAACACATTTTATTATATGGAAAACACTTATTATGATCACGTTCTACAGGAATTGATACTAAATAGAAGCTAGATGAAGATTATTGTAATGGAAAATTTGTGTTCCAGAATAATATTAAGGTATTCAACATGATACTGCTTTTTTTCTTTACTGGTCAGTACGGGCCACAAGGAAGATGAACATGCGCCCAAAAGCTCCTGTCCACAGGGCTTGAACCAATTTTTTAAATTTTCTAGTAATACGAGTCTCACAAAATTTCACAAACGTCCTTAGGTCTGTATTCTACAACTAATTACCATGTTTCAGTTCGATCGGACTTGTACTGGTAGAAAGCAAAATTATTACTCGGTAACCATTGGGCCTATTATGCCCATTAACAAACTTGTCCGTCGTATTGGGATGCGCTACCTACCCTGAAAAGTTCAAGTCGCTGTTCCTTTCCGTTCTCAAAATATCGTGGCAACGGTCGGCCGGCCGGACAGAATCAAATTTGATCTCAAATTCTTCATTAGGGAGTCGAACCCAATCGTAGAGACCATTTTCGGCGAGAAATTCATTAATTACAGACATTTGGCCAAAATGATAACGCGATGTTTCCCAGGACGTGCAAAAAATGAAGAGACCGTAGGAGGAAAACTAACAAATTAAAAATAATACATAACCTTTCAACTCTGTAGCCGCATGGATCTCTTGAAGAAGAATCGCCTCCACTAGTTTCCGAAGATATTCACTCTTGTTCATAAAAATCCCTTCAAAATTTGATTTCAAAAAGGAAAATGTTGTAGCTCCTAAGGATGCTCTCTTTCAAAACCAGGTCTGGCAAATCCAACTATGATTATTCAGAACTTCAGAAGTTTGAAGACCGCTACAGGACCCTAATGTAGGGCTATCACTCGGGCTATCATCACCCATAGATTTGTGATGAAAAAATTGGCCCGAAAATTTATTTTATAATTCAATATGTCATCATGACATTCATGGTTTTGAAGGCTCTCGCAAAATTTCCGCGATTCCTATCCAGCTATACTGAACTCACACAAGCATGCTCGGGTCTCCAACAATATGTATCCGATCGTGTTCAAACTTGGAACTTGGCAGAATAGTTTCAGATATATAGAATCTTTTTCAATAATTTTTTTTTAATTTTCTAGTGATGGGATCCTCACGAAATTTCGCAGGAATTTTTGCGTTGGCATTCTACAACTAACAAACGTGTTTGAATTATATCGGTTTTGTATTTTTCGAGTTATTGAGGAAATAACAATCAAATTTCAGATGGGTACAACTCCAAAACCGTTCGACCGATTATATCTATAGACAAACTCAGATGTCGCATTCAGATGCACAACCTAACCTGAAAATTTTAAGCCGCTATCCCTTTCCATCCTCAGGTGATGGTGACATAAATAATATTAACTATGTGTGTATTCTCGTCCATATTCTAGATGTGGATTGGTTCGCAGGAATTTGGACTATGTTGATTTATATTCATATATACTACAAACAAATATATGGCACAGCTATGGGTTCCCCCACTAGCCCTAGCTTTGCCAATTTAGTAATGACAGACTTGTTTCAATATGTAGTGGATAGGGTCGGATTTGACATACCACTCCTTAAACTGTATGTTGATGACACTATTATGCTCGTTCCAGCAGACAAATCTGAGCATATTGTTAACATTTTCAATTCATACCATCCCAGCATACAGTTCACTGTTGAAGACGAGACCAATAATAGCAAACCGTTTTTGGATATATTGGTGATTCGCAAAGATAATAAACTTATCACCAATTGGTACACCAAACCAACTAACACCAACAGGTTGGTAAACTTCTATAGCAATCATAATATAACACAGAAAGTAAACATAGCTCAAAACTTGATGAACAGATCACACAAGCTTAGTAATGAAATATTCCATGCCGCCAACATAACAAAGATAAAAACAATTCTGGCAGAAAACAATTACCCATTATATTTCATTAACAGACTGATAAAGAACACATACAACACTAATATAATGGACAGTTACACATACATTAATACAACGATGACACTAACATTGGATAAAGATGACAAAAAATACTTTAAATTTCCATTTATCCCCGGTTTCTCACTGAAAATTGATAGATTGTTTAAGTCGTTTGGAGGTTCTTGCGCATTTTACATCACCCAAACCACAAAAAAGTATTACACAAGGATCAAGGACAGTACTCCTGAAAGTTTGCAGTCTAGCGTTGTTATTGAAATTCCCTGTAATAATTGTGATAAGTGTTTCGTGGGACAGACTAGACAACACCTGAAGGAAAGATTACGGCAACATAAATATGATACTAACAACATAACACATAAAGACAAAACGGCACTCGCACTACACACATTTGTGGAGGGACACAAATTCGATTTTGACAAGGCCTGTATATTAGATTCTGAAAATAACAGTTACAAAAGAAACACAAGCGAAATGATATTTATCAAGTTGAACAAAACAGTTAATTTCCGAGAAGACGTTAACGGACTTAGCATGACTTATAACAACATACTAAACCAAATAAAACCTATTGATACAGGACAGAATATGATCAATGTAACTGGCTAGTTATTCACTCATACTAAGGCCAATAAAAAAATCGATATAAGTCTGAACACAACAAAGCTTCCTATATCTGTCATTCATATATTATATAACCTCACTTTTAGAGTCTCTATGATGAACTATTCAACGGTTTTTTCTGGGTTTTCTCTCCCAAACTCTGAAAAATATCTATAAAATAAAAATTAATTATTTTGTGATTTGCTTCTGCGTAAGAAACACAGGATATTTGTCAGAAGCAATCAATTGAACAATGTTGCCTAACAAACAACAACGAAACAACATCAACGAAGAAACAACTATAGCGTAACGTTTCCGAGTCTATATCAGACCCCTTCTTCAGACGCTCAACGAAAATCGAGAGAATTATTTTGTTGATAGTTATTTGGTGAAATTCAAGAATTGTCACATTGACAGTATTTTTTTGGCAACATTGTTCAATTGATTGCTTCTGACAAATATCCTGTGTTTCTTACGCAGAAGCAAATCACAAAATAATTTTTATTTTATAGATATTTTTCAGAGTTTGGGAGAGAAAACCCAGAAAAAAACCGTTGAATAATGAGTATACCTCCCACAGTATCCTTTAATGATTATTTCTATGATGAACCTTGCAACGTGGATATTTTATCCGACTAATTAAACAGTTGTCGAGGGTTTCTCTTTTGAAAGGAAAATGAGTAGAGGGACTAGGCGGGTTCTCGATCAAAGTTGACCTATGACCTCCCTTAATGGTGTCTGGGGGTCTGATGTGGATGACGTCGGGCGGATGACGTCATGATCGAAAAAATTTCCGGATGGACGCGGGATATGAACCCGGGGAGTTTGGGTGAGAGTTTGGGTACATACCACTACGCTACAGGGGCCGTAAGAATTTGGGGTGTTTTGGTACTATAAAGCGGACGCATCAGAGTGACGCATGATTGAAATTAACGTGAAGTCAGGAACTTTTGCGCGCATTGTCCATTCTCCTGTATTGGAATTGGATTGTTAATGGGGACTCGTATCAACCGCAGGTATATGACCCTTTGCATTGTGCGTATCGGTTTCGGGTAATTCTGATATATGATATTCGTAGAATTTTCAGCATCTCTAGGCAACAGGAATTATTCTATCAGTCATATGAAGTTTGATGCATGAGGTACTAGATCCTTTTTTCGAATTATTATTGGGGGCATTTACCGTTTATATGAAAGGGAATACCATGGATTATTTGTGAATCTTTCGGTTTACGCAGACTTTGGGGAGATGATTGAGTGGTTTTGTGATTTTCAGCAGACCCATTGTGAAGCACTGACGTGAAGTCAGGAACTTTTGCGCGCATTGTCCATTCTCCTGTATTGGAATTGGATTGTTAATTGGGAGGGGCTTTGAAATTAACGTGAAGTCAGGAACTTTTGCGCACTTTGTCCATTCTCCTGTATTGGAATAGGATTGTTAATGGGGACTCGTATCAACCGCAGGTATATGACCCTTTGCATTGTGCGTATCGGTTTCGGGTAATTCTGATATATGATATTCGTAGAATTTTCAGCATCTCTAGGCAATAGGAATTATTCTATCAGTCATATGAAGTTTGATGCATGAGGTACTAGATCCTTTTTTCGAATTATTATTGGGGGCATTTATCGTTTATATGAAAGGGAATACCATGGATTATTTGTGAATATTTCGGTTTACGCAGACTTTGGGGGATGATTGAGTGGTTTTGTGATTTTCAGCAGACCCATTGTGAACCACTGACGTGAAGTCAGGAACTTTTGCGCGCATTGTCCATTCTCCTGTATTGGAATTGGATTGTTAATTGGGAGGGGCTCTCAGGGACTTTCAGGTTATCATAAAAATGGGTTCAAGCCCTGTGGACAGGAGCTTTCTGGCGCTCTAGTTCAAACAGACAAATTATATCTGGTATTGGTTTCTCAGAGTTGGGAATTATATCAATGTATTCATATGATATCACTGCATCATAAAGGAAATTCAATTCAAATAATAGTTTATAAGATAAGTAATAATAAATTACCTTGTAATCGATCAAAAATTTCCTGATCTACGTTCACCAAACTACAGAATTATGCTTTCAATATTTTCAAACATTTTCGGGTGAGGTCCCCGTTGCATCGCTAAAATACGAGTATTTCAACCCCAATATTTTTGAAGTTACAATATTCCCTTGTGTCAAGTTGACATTATGAGAATTCATACATAGAATAATAATTATATCAATCTGTGAAATACGATTTACATTGAAATTTTATTCGGATTATTATTGGGTAGGCATTTATCGTATATTTGAATGGGAATACCGGGGCCAGAATCGAACGGCATATGGTACATTTCAGGCTTGTAGACCACCCATACATGTAACTAACGGACTCTTTTACATAAAAAAAAATATAGGTCTAGATCCTTTTTTCGAATTATTATTGGGACGGCATTTATCGTTTATGTGAAAGGGAATACCATAGATTATTTATGAATCTTTCGGTTTACGCAGACGAGCAATATAAGGGATTCCAGTGTTTTCAAAAACAATTTATGTTGTGGTTTTCAGCAGACCCATTGTGAAGCACTGACGTGAAGTCGGGAGCTTTTGCGCGCATTGTCCATTCTCATGTATTGGAATTGGATTGTTAATGGGGATGAGACTCGTATCAACAGTAGGTATATGACCCTTTGCATTGTGCGTATCGGTTTCAGGTAATTATGATATATGATATTCGTAGAATTTTCAACTTATGAAGTTTGATGCATGAGTCGGAGGTACTAGATCCTTTTTTCGTATTATTATTGGGGGGCCTTTATCGTTCAAGTATTTGAAAGGGATTACAGGGATTATTTGGTTTACGCAGACTTTGTGGGGGTGATTGTGTGGTTTTGAAAATTTGTTGTCATAACGAATAAAATCAATGGAAAGCGTGTTTGTCAGCAAGCTAGGTGTACGGATTTGAATCATCCTAATGAACAGGAGTGAAATAGTCGAAAGTTTTCATTCAAATTCTTTATATTCAAGGGCAATGACAGTTATTAACGAATAAGCTTTTCTCAAAGGAGACTGCACGGGGGTGCAGACTCAATTTCGGTGATTTTTATGTGTAAATTCCTATGAGGATTTCTTAGCTCGATTTTAGCAAAAATGGTTCTTTTCATATGAATATATGTAGATTTCTCAGCATCTCTAGATGATTGGAAAATTATTACTGTTCTTCACAGCAATCGCACCCTTGTCTCCACACAATACTTTTTCAACCGAATAAACATCATGCTGCTTTGTTTTTTGCAATTCTTCTTGATAGAAAGCACCACTTATTGGTCTACCGGTAAAGTAGGTAACTCACTGGGTAGGTAAGTTGGACTTTTGTGATTTTAAATAGTTTAGTAGCCCATTGATACCCTTTTGTGAAAACGTGTCTAAATTTACGTACAATTCTTCTGAAATTTATGAGGTCATGCTATTTTTATGTGACTGTAGGCTAATTTATATATTTCGTTCTTTGTATTAACGTCAGGGGGTTTCATGCCAATAGTTCATTGTTTTTTATTATTATATGCATTTACCATATCTTGAAGGATCCAGCGATATGTTCCACTGAATTTTTTTGTAAAGCACCTCTTTAAACGTTCTTATGGCCCTCTCCACTGTTGAAGCCTTCTTGCCACTATACGTATTATATGATGCTTTTTAACAACTTGTTCTTGAAATTGATGGTCGAAAAATTCAGTTCCTTGATCAGATTGCAAGTTGCTAGGTACCATGCTTGAGGATATCGAGAAAAGCCAACCAGTTTTCCTTTTCAATGATCGAGCCCAATATGAATTTGCAATCAATTACAACGAGAACTACTTGTGGCAAGCTTATCAAGCTATCCTTAATGCATTGTGGGGTTGTATACTTTTGATTTGACAGTGAGATAACATAACAACAAATGTGGGTGGTTGTATACGAATAAATTCCATTTTTGATGTATTATGAATACTTTAACAGAGCATATGAGTCATATTTTCTGTCATTTCAACGTAAGCACAATTGTTTTCGAAAAAAACTTTGGGTACTCGACATTCTGAACATAGATTTGAAGGCAAAAATTCTGAATATTTGCTTGGCACTGAGACAAAATATGCTAAATGTGAAATTTTGTATTCTTACTATCTGGAAAGATTACATGAAAGATTGTTCATTTGTACTGATTGTATTGTCATCAAAAGTCACAATATTTGGATGAAAATGAATCCTATTTACGCAAAAATACTCAAACGTTATGATAAAATAAAAATCTCCTATTCAGAAGGGCAATAATTTTTGATCTTGTTTACATTGAGACGGACTTGACGTATTGTATTATTCAAAAATAAATCTTAGTTTTTCAGATACTGTATTGTAGCCAAATTATTTTTCGTATATTTATTTGGCCATAACCATAAGAAATGTTAATTATAGAAATGAGTGCGAACTCGAAGGCAGTCAGGTATAAGCATCTTCTTCAAATATCCCAATTCAACGCAGGCATGGGTACAAAGGCATATTTATCTGACCTAGTGAATGATGGGGTGCTAACTTGACTGCATACCTTTATGAAACCCGGGCATGTGGTTTTTTCTAACCATTGTTGTGATCTCTTGTATTGGATATTAGGTGGAAACAATTTATGTCATATTTATTGCATGTTGAGTGGTTCGATTTCTCTTTCAATATTCAGGAATCGTGTAAACAAAGTGGGGTGTTACTCTCATCTATTATTTCATTGTAAAATTGGTTAACAAATATATCATGAATATGTAAGTCATCAAGAGCTTGGCGTCCTTTTAAACATTTGATTCACATGGTGGGATAGATGCTCAATTGTTACTTCAAACGATAAAGAGAAGGAACTTCAATCGGACCCTTTTTCAGATATATTTTGCTTACGACGAATACCTTCATGAATCTTTAAAAGTTGAAATAGAGGCGTTTTCATTTCAGCTTTACAGAAATGGTCAGCATGGAGGATTAAGCTATAAAGTCGTTGGTTACAGTAAAATCGATAGGAGAATTAGTTTTTCACGCTCACAATTGTCGGGATATTAAGAAAAAATATTATTGTGATGAGGAACTTGTTGAGATTTAAATATATGAAAAACAGGCCTGGTCAGTGGATATGAAATGAGAAGGTGTGATTTTGAAACTTTATCATCTGGCTGATGCTTGAGATGCTGTATTGAGAACGATCAGCATGTTTGATATAGGGGCATGACTTGGTTATGAAGGGAGGGACGACGATGAATTGGCAATATACACAGGATTGCAATAGATATGTGGAGGAAGATACGACGTATGATATTGAAGATGCAGAGAAAGAGACTGCGATGGATACTGAATTTATTAACAAATCAGCTTTTCACAATTATTTAGCGCGTCTTCTTGACATAATGGATAGTGTTGATCATTATTCATTTCATTTAATTTCGAGTTATTCTGATGAACGATGCTTAAATAATTTGAGATAATTTGTAATGAAAAATTAGAGTTTAGTTGACATTTTTTATTTTAAAAAAAGCAGTTCTTTAGATATGATCATAATACTTTTCCTAATAAATAACTTCAGCTATTTGAAGTTGCCAAATATTGTATTCTTTCAAAAGTATCAACAGTGCATTTTTTGGCATGCAGCAAGCATAGCTCGCCAACTATATTACTGATATCAAGCCATTATCATTAGATTTATGAAGACTTTGTGTTGGATACCTTTCGTGTGTGTCCTGGGATCCCGTTGGTGTGCAAATTCTTTGAATAGTTTTCCCTAATGTGATCAATACTCATATAGTCATGGAATTTACCATGTTTCTTGATTGTGTGTTTCCTTAAAGCATCGTTCCATGTGAATTTCTTTCCATATACAAAACAAGCAAAGCCAATTTGCTTATGTATATTAATGTGTCTGCTCAAATTATTGGGTTGGGTGTATTGTTTTTCACAAATGCTGTAGGTATGTATTCTGTAGATATATAAAAATGAGGCTGATAAGTATACGCGTTAAATACTCTTTATATCCACTATATGCATTTTTATAGATGTTTTATATACGTTATGCATTCACTTTATAACTGAATATGTATCCATTCATGAAATTCTACGATCGTAATAGATCAGTCCAAGCACAATCATAACAATCTATACACATTCTTTATAGAAATTCAATAGAACACAGGAACAAAATTTACCATATTTATTTGTGTATTTTCATAGACATTCTAGTATCTTCGTATAGATTCATACATCTTCGTATACAGTCATGAATCAATCAATTTTGCTGAGGAGTATCAAGACATGTATTCGTTTTATAGTTTGGATATATGTATACACTCATGCATTTTTTGTCGTACTCCATATGAATTCATCACGAAAAGGATGGAAGAACATGCAAATTTGATGATGATTTAGGATGAAAATACAACATACATACATACACAACCAAGAAAAAGATGGAAAAACATGCATCAAGCTATCATCAAGCGATCATCAAACTACCATCAAGCTACCATCAAATTAGCATCAAACTATCATAGCAACTACTTCATGTATAGTTTACATCAGTTTTGTGTATTTTTTCTAGACATTCATACATCTTCGTATACAGTCATGAATCAATCAATTTTGCTGAGGAGTATCAAGACATGTATTCGTTTTATAGTTTGGATATATGTATACACTCATGCATTTTTGTCGTATTCCATATGAATTCATCACGAAAAGGATGTAAGAACATGCGAATTTGATGATGATTTAGGATGAAAATACAACCTACATACATACGTAACCAAGAAAAATATGGAAAAACATGCGTCAAGCTATCATCAAGCTATCATCGAACTACCATCAAACTAGCATCAAATTATCATTAAACTACCATCAAACTATCATAGCAACTACTTCATGTACAGTTTATATCAGTTTTGTGTATTTTTCCTAGACATTCGAGCATCTTCGTATACATTCGTGCATCTTCGTATACATTCGTGCATCTTCGTATACAGTCATGAATCAATCAATTTTGCTGAGGAGTATCAAGATACGTATTCCTTTTATAGTTTGGATATATGTATACACTCATGCATTTTTTGTCGTACTCCATATGAATTCATCACGAAAAGGATGTAAGAACATGCAAATTTGATGAGGATTTAGGATGAAAATACAACATACATACATACGCAACCAAGAAAAAGATGGAAAAACATGCATCAAGCTATACGTAACCAAGATAAAGATGGAAAAACATGCGTCAAGCTATCATCAAGCTATCATCGAACTACCATCAAACTATCATCAAATTATCATTAAACTATCATCAAACTATCATAGCAACTACTTTATGTACAGTTTATATCAGTTTTGGGTATTTTTCCTAGATATTCGAGCATCTTCGTATACATTCGTGCATCTTCGTATACCTTCATGAATCTATCAGTTTACCATAGGAGTATCAAGACATGTATTCGTTTTATAGTTTGGATATATGTATACACTCATGCATTTTTGTCGCAGTTCATATGAATTCATCATGAAAAAGATGGAAGAACATGCCAATTTGATGATGATTTAGGATGAATATACAACCTACATACATACATACGCAACCAAAGTAAAGGATAGAAAAACAATGCGATTTTACTGATTATTCAAGATCAATATACAGATGAAGATACACCAGGTCGATACCATTACAGATGTATCAAGAGTATATATCTAGACTTGTACAATTTATTTGAGTAAACACAGGGATGCAGATATGTATTGTAATAGATGACTCGGCTACTTCCATTCCAAAGAAAATCTTGCTATTCACGCGTTAGTTTTTATGAATTGTCCAAAGACCCAATATGAAATATTGAGAAGAGATTGACATAAATACGACAATACTTCCGATTATGCTTGAGGGGATAATCCTTATGAAATTACTATGGTTAACAAAAAATGGTATTAGGGATGATGAAAGTTGAAAATAATGATATTCTGATTATGCAGGGGTGAGATCGAAACTGTACGCAGTGAAAAACTCAACAACGAATGATGAAATTAATATACAGAAGTGTTTCAACACCAACGCTAGTGGGCGACATTCACTGTCGGGGCAAAAATTACCAGTGCTGTGTCTAAGCTTCCTGAAGGATACAGTGGTGTGCCTAAGCTTCCTGAAGGATACAGCAACTATTTTGGCGCGCCAAAATAGTTAATTTCATCATTCGTTGTTGAGTTTTTCACTGCGTACAGTTTTGATCTGAGCCCTGCATAATCGGAATATCATTGTTTTCAACTTTCATCATCCCTAATACCATTTTTTATTAACCCTAGTAATTTCATAAGGATTATCCCCCCCAGCATAATCGGAAGTATTGTCGTATTTATGTCAATCTCTTCTCAATATTTCATATTGGGTCTTTGGACAATTCATAAAAACTAACGCGTGAATAGCAAGATTTTCTTTGGAATGGAAGTAGCCGAGTCATCTATTAAAATACATTTCTGCATCCCTGTGTTTACTAAAATAAATTGTACAAGTCTAGATATATACTCTTGATACATCTGTAATGGTATCGACCTGGTGTATCTTCATCTGTATATTGATCTTGAATAATCAGTAAAATCGCATTGTTTTTCTATCCTTTACTTTGGTTGCGTATGTATGTATGTGGGTTGTATATTCATCCTAAATAATCATCAAATTGGCATGTTCTTCCATCTTTTTTATGATGAATTCATATGAACTGCGACAAAAATGCATGAGTGTATACATATAACCAAACTATAAAACGAATACATGTCTTGATACTCCTATGGTAAACTGATAGATTCATGAAGGTATACGAAGATGCACGAATATATACGAAGATGCTCGAATATCTAGGAAAAATACCTAAAACTGATATAAACTGTACATAAAGTAGTTGCTATGATAGTTTGATGATAGTTTAATGATAATTTGATGATAGTTTGATGGTAGTTCGATGAGAGCTTGATGATAGCTTGACGCATGTTTTTCCATCTTTATCTTGGTTACGTATAGCTTGATGCATGTTTTTCCATCTTTTTCTTGGTTGCGTATGTATGTATGTTGTATTTTCATTCTAAATCCTCATCAAATTTGCATGTTCTTACATCCTTTTCGTGATGAATTCATAATATGGAGTACGACAAAAAATGCATGAGTGAATACATATATTCAAACTATAAAAGGAATACATATCTTGATACTCCTCAGCAAAATTGATTGATTCATGACTGTATTCGAAGATGCACGAATGTATACGAAGATGCTCGAATGTCTAGGAAAAATACACAAAACTGATATAAACTGTACATAAAGTAGTTGCTATGATAGTTTGATGGTAGTTAAATGATAATTTGATGCTAGTTTGATGGTAGTTCGATGATAGCTTGATGATAGCTTGACGCATGTTTTTCCATCTTTTTCTTGGTTACGTATGTATGTAGGTTGTATTTTCATCCTAAATCATCATCAAATTAGCATGTTCTTACATCCTTTTCGTGATGAATTCATATGGAATACGACAAAAATGCATGAGTGTATACATATATCCAAACTATAAAACGAATACATGTCTTGATACTCCTCAGCAAAATTGATTGATTCATGACTGTATACGAAGATGTATGAATGTCTAGGAAAAATACACAAAACTGATATAAACTATACATGAAGTAGTTGCTATGATAGTTTGATGCTAATTTGATGGTAGCTTGATGGTAGTTTGATGATAGCTTGATGATAGCTTGATGCATGTTTTTCCATCTTTTTCTTGGTTGCGTATGTATGTATGTTGTATTTTCATCCTAAATCATCATCAAATTTGCATGTTCTTCCATCCTTTTCGTGATGAATTCATATGGAGTACGACAAAAAATGCATGAGTGTATACATATATCCAAACTATAAAACGAATACATGTCTTGATACTCCTCAGCAAAATTGATTGATTCATGACTGTATACGAAGATGTATGAATCTATACGAAGATACTAGAATGTCTATGAAAATACACAAATAAATATGGTAAATTTTGTTCCTGTGTTCTATTGAATTTCTATAAAGAATGTGTATAGATTGTTATGATTGTGCTTGGACTGATCTATTACGATCGTAGAATTTCATGAATGGATACATATTCAGTTATAAAGTGAATGCAAAACGTATATAAAACATCTATAAAAATGCATATAGTGGATATAAAGAGTATTTAACGCGTATACTTATCAGCCTCATTTTTATATATCAACAGAATACATACCTACAGCTTTTGTGAAAAACAATACACCCAACCCAATAATTTGAGCAGATACATTAATATACATAAGCAAATTGGCTTTGCTTGTTTCGTATATGGAAAGAAATTCACATGAAACGATGCTTTAAGGAAACACACAATCAAGAACCATGGTAAATTCCATGACTATATGAGTATTGATCACATTAGGGAAAACTATTCAAAGAGTTTGCACACCAACGGGATCCCAGGACACACACGAAAGGTATCCAACACAAAGTCTTCATAAATCTAATGATAATGGCTTGATATCAGTAATATAGTTGGCGAGCTATGCTTGCTGCATGCCAAAAAATGCACTGTAGATACTTTTGAAAGAATACAATATTTGGCAACTTCAAATAGCTGAAGTTATTTATTAGGAAAAGTATTATGATCATATCTAAAGAACTGCTTTTTTTAAAATAAAAAATGTCAACTAAACTCTAATTTTTCATTACAAATTATCTCAAATTATTTAAGCATCGTTCATCAGAATAACTCGAAATTAAATGAAATGAATAATGATCAACACTATCCATTATGTCAAGAAGACGCGCTAAATAATTGTGAAAAGCTGATTTGTTAATAAATTCAATATCCATCGCAGTCTCTTTCTCTGCATCTTCAATATCATACGTCGTATCTTCCTCCACATATCTATTGCAATCCTGTGTATATTGCCAATTCATCGTCGTCCCTCCCTTCATAACCAAGTCATGCCCTTATGTCAAACATGCTGATCGTTCTCAATACAGCATCTCAAGCATCAGCCAGATGATAAAGTTTCAAAATCACACCTTCTCATTTGATATCCACTGACCAGGCCTGTTTTTCATATATTTAAATCTCAACAAGTTCCTCATCACAATAATATTTTTTCTTAATATCCCGACAATTGTGAGCGTGAAAAACTAATTCTCCTATCGATTTTACTGTAACCAACGACTTTATAGCTTAATCCTCCATGCTGACCATTTTTGTAAAGCTGAAATGAAAACGCCTTTATTTCAACTTTTGAAGATTCATGAAGGTATTCGTCGTAAGCAAAAGATATCTGAAAAAGGGTCCGATTGAAGTTCCTTCTCTTTATCGTTTGAAGTAACAATTGAGCATCTATCCCACCATGTGAATCAAATGTTTAAAAGGACGCCAAGCTATTGATGACTTAAATATTCATGATATATTTGTTAACCAATTTTACAATGAAAAAATAAATGAGAGTAACACCCCACTTTGGTTACACGATTCCTGAATATTGAAAGAGAAATCGAACCACTCAACATGCAATAAATATGACATAAATTGTTTCCACCTAATATCCAATACAAGAGATCACAACAATGGTTAGAAAAAACCACATGCCCGGGTTTCAGAAAGGTATGCAGTCAAGTTAGCACCCCATCATTCACTAGGTCAGATAAATATGCCTTTGTACCCATGCCTGCGTTGAATTGGGATATTTGAAGAAGATGCTTATACCTGACTGTCTTCGAGTTCACACTCATTTCTATAATTAACATTTCTTCTGGTTATGGCCAAATAAATATACGAAAAATAATTTGGCTACAATACAGTATCTGAAAAACTAAGATTTATTTTTGAAAAATACAATACGTCAAATCCGTCTCAATGTAAACAAAATCAAAAATTATTGCCCTTCTGAATAGGAGATTTTTATTTTATCATATCGAGACAATCCACTAATACGTTTGAGTATTTTTGCGTAAATAGGATTCATTTTCATCCAAATATTGTGACTATTGATGACAATACAATCAGTACAAATGAACAATCTTTCATGTAATCTTTCCAGTTAGTAAGAATACAAAATTTCACATTTAGCATATTTTGTCTCAGTGCCAAGCAAATATTCAAAATTTTTGCCTTCAAATCTATGTTCAGAATGTCGAGTACCCAAAGTTTTTATCGAAAACAATTGTGCTTACGTTGAAATGACAGAAAATATGACTCATATGCTCTGTTAAAGTATTCATAATACATCAAAAATGGAATTTATTCGTATACAACCACCCACATTTGTTGTTATGTTAGCTCACTGTCAAATCAAAAGTATACAACCCCACAATGCATTTAGGATAGCTTGATAAGCTTGCCACAAGTAGTTCTCGTTGTAATTGATTGCAAATTCATATTGGGCTCGATCATTGAAAAGGAAAACTGGTTGGCATTTCTCGATATCCTCAAGCATGGTACCTAGCAACTTGCAATCTGATCAAGGAACTGAATTTTTCGAACATCAATTTCAAGAACAAGTTGTTAAAAAGCATCATATAATAAGTATAGTGGCAAGAAGGATTCAACAGTGGAGAGGGCCATAAGGACGTTTAAAGAGGTGCTCTACAAAAAAATTGAGTGGAACATATCGATGGATCCTTCAAGATATGGTAAATGCATATAATAATAAAAAACAATGAACTATTGGCATGAAACCCCCTGACGTTAATACAAAGAACGACATATATAAATTAGCCTACAGTCACATAAAAATAGCATGACCTTATAAATTTCAGAAGAATTGTACGTAAATTTAGACATGTTTTCACAAAAGGGTATCAATGGACTACTGAACTATTTAAAATCACAAAAAGTCCAACTTACCTACCTAGTGAGTTACCTACTTTCCGGTAGACCAACAAGTGGTGCTTCCTATCAAGAAGAATTGCAAAAAACAAAGCAGCATGATGTTTATTTGGTTGAAAAAGTATTGCGTGGAGACAAGGGTGCGATTGCTGTGAAGAACAGTAATAATTCTCCAATCATCTAGAGATGCTGAGAAATCTACATTTATTCATATGAAAAGAACCATTTTTGCTAAAATCGAGCTTAAAAATCCTCATAGGAATTTACACATAAAAATCACTGAAATTGAGTCTGAACCCGTGCAGTCTCCTTTGGGAAAAGCTTATTCGTTAATAAAAGAACGACATATATATAAATCAGCCTTCAGTCACATAAAAATAGCAGGACCTCATAAATTTCAGAAGAATTGTACGTAAATTTAGACACGTTTTCACAAAAGGGTATCAATGGGCTACTAAACTATTTAAAATCACAAAAGTCCAACTTACCTACCCAGTGAGTTACCTACTTTACCGGTAGACCAATAAGTGGTGCTTTCTATCAAGAAGAATTGCAAAAAACAAAGCAGCATGATGTTTATTTGGTTGAAAAAGTATTGTGTGGAGACAAGGGTGCGATTGCTGTGAAGAACAGTAATAATTTTCCAATCATCTAGAGATGCTGAGAAATCTACATATATTCATATGAAAAGAACCATTTTTGCTAAAATCGAGCTTAGAAATCCTCATAGGAATTTACACATAAAAATCACCGAAATTGAGTCTGAACCCCCGTGCAGTCTCCTTTGATAAAAGCTTATTCGTTAATAACTGTCGTTGCCCTTGAATATAAAGAATTTGAATGAAAACTTTCGACTATTTCACTCCTGTTCATTAGGATGATTCAAATCCGTACACTTAGCTTGCTGACAAACACGCTTTCCATTGATTTTATTCCTTATGACAACAAATTTTCAAAACCGCACAATCACCCCCACAAAGTCTGCGTAAACCAAATAATCCCTGTAATCCCTTTCAAATACTTAAACGATAAAGGCCCCCCAATAATAATACGAAAAAAGGATCTAGTACCTCCAACTCATGCATCAAACTTCATAAGATGAAAATTCTACGAATATCATATATCATAATTACCTGAAACCGATACGCACAATGCAAAGGGTCATATACCTACGGTTGATACGAGTCTCATCCCCATTAACAATCCAATTCCAATACATGAGAATGGACAATGCGCGCAAAAGCTCCCGACTTCACGTCAGTGCTTCACAATGGGTCTGCTGAAAACCACAACATAAATTGTTTTTGAAAACACTGGAATCCCTTATATTGCTCGTCTGCGTAAACCGAAAGATTGATAAATAATCTATGGTAATCCCTTTCACATAAACGATAAATGCCGTCCCAATAATAATTCCAAAAAAGGATCTAGACCTGTATTTTGTTTATGTAAAAGAGTCCGTTAGTTACATGTATGGGTGGTCTACAAGCCTGAAATGTACCATATGACGTTCGATTCTGGCCCCGGTATTCCCATTCAAATAAACGATAAATGCCTACCCAATAATAATCCGAATAAAATTTCAATGTAAATCGTATTTCACAGATTGATATAATTATTATTCTATGAATGAATTCTCATAATGTCAACTTGACAGAAGGGAATATTGTAACTTCAAAAATATTGGGGTTGAAATACTCGTATTTTAGCGATGCAACGGGGACCTCACCCGAAAATGTTTGAAAATATTGATAGCATAATTCTGTAGTTTGGTGAACGTAGATCAGGAAATTTTTGATCGATTACAAGGTAATTTATTATTACTTATCTAATAAACTATTATTTGAATTGAATTTCCTTTATGATGCAGTGATATCATATGAATACATTGATATAATTACCAACTCTGAGAAACCAATACCAGATATAATTTGTCTGTTTGAACTAGAGCACCAGAAAGCTCCTGTCCACAGGGCTTGAACCCATTTTTATGATAACCTGAAAGTCCCTGAGAGCCCCTCCCAATTAACAATCCAATTCCAATACAGGAGAATGGACAATGCGCGCAAAAGTTCCTGACTTCACGTCAGTGCTTCACAATGGGTCTGCTGAAAATCACAAAACCACTCAATCATCCCCCAAAGTCTGCGTAAACCGAAAGATTCACAAATAATCCATGGTATTCCCTTTCATATAAACGATAAATGCCCCCAGTAATAATTCGAAAAAAGGATCTAGTACCTCATGCATCAAACTTCATATGACTGATAGAATAATTCCTATTGCCTAGAGATGCTGAAAATTCTACGAATATCAGAATTACCCGAAACCGATACGCACAATGCAAAGGGTCATATACCTGCGGTTGATACGAGTCCCCATTAACAATCCAATTCCAATACAGGAGAATGGACAATGCACGCAAAAGTTCCTGACTTCACGTTAATTTCAAAGCCCCTCCCAATTAACAATCCAATTCCAATACAGAAGAATGGACAATGCGCGCAAAAGTTCCTGACTTCACGTCAGTGCTTCACAATGGGTCTGCTGAAAATCACAAAATCACTCAATCATCTCCCCAAAGTCTGCGTAAACCGAAAGATTCACAAATAATCCATGGTATTCCCTTTCATATAAACGATAAATGCCCCCAATAATAATTCGAAAAAAGGATCTAGTACCTCATGCATCAAACTTCATATGACTGATAGAATAATTCCTATTGCCTAGAGATGCTGAAAATTCTACGAATATCATATATCAGAATTACCCGAAACCGATACGCACAATGCAAAGGGTCATATACCTGCGGTTGATACGAGTCCCCATTAACAATCCAATTCCAATACAGGAGAATGGACAATGCACGCAAAAGTTCCTGACTTCACGTTAATTTCAAAGCCCCTCCCAATTAACAATCCAATTCCAATACAGGAGAATGGACAATGCGCGCAAAAGTTCCTGACTTCACGTCAGTGCTTCACAATGGGTCTGCTGAAAATCACAAAATCACTCAATCATCTCCCCAAAGTCTGCGTAAACCGAAAGATTCACAAATAATCCATGGTATTCCCTTTCATATAAACGATAAATGCCCCCAATAATAATTCGAAAAAAGGATCTAGTACCTCATGCATCAAACTTCATATGACTGATAGAATAATTCCTATTGCCTAGAGATGCTGAAAATTCTACGAATATCATATATCAGAATTACCCGAAACCGATACGCACAATGCAAAGGGTCATATACCTGCGGTTGATACGAGTCCCCATTAACAATCCAATTCCAATACAGGAGAATGGACAATGCGCGCAAAAGTTCCTGACTTCACGTTAATTTCAATCATGCGTCACTCTGATGCGACCGCTTTATAGTACCAAAACACCCCAAATTCTTACGGCCCCTGTAGCGTAGTGGTAAGTACCCAAACTCCCCGGGTTCATATCCCGCGTCCATCCAGAAAATTTTTCGATCATGACGTCATCCGCCCGACGTCATCCACATCAGACCCCCAGACACCATTAAGGGAGGTCATAGGTCAACTTTGATCGAGAACCCGCCTACTCCCTCTACTAAAATGGTCTTAAACGATTTGGTTCGACTCACTGATCAAGAATCCGTGGTCGAAATTCATTCTGTCCGGCCGGTCCGGCTAGCCGTAGGCACGATAACTCTCGAACGGAATGAACTAGACAGTTGAAATTTTCAGAGTAGGTTTGGGAGATAAATATCTCGGCTAAGTTCGTTATTGGGCAAAATCGGACAGATGGTTTCGGAGTAACAAAAAAAAATTTTTTTTTACAAAGCAAATTCCGAATTAAATTTTTTTCAATAAGCAGTTTTACCATAAGAATCCAATGATATCATTTTTAACTCTAACAAGCTAATAAATTCGGAGATATGATTTTTCAAAATTTCAATATTAAATCGTATTTCAACGTTGTCACAGAATGATATAATTATTCTATGTATGAATTTTCATAATGTCAACTTATTTTCCTGAGATATGACATTATCTAATCAATCCAAGAACTGTGAGCGAAGTGAGAAAAATCTCAGTTGTTTGCTCCGAAATTAGTTTTTCTCAGAATAGTCTTACATTTCGGAACGGAACATGAAGTAAGAGATCTGAGAGTAGTGAGACTGCTTTTCATCCATAGACATAGATATAACTCTCGAACGGAATGAGGTAGGTAGTTGAAATTTTCAGAGTGGGTTAGGGAGATGAATATCTCGGTTAAGTTCGTTATTGGGCAAAATTGGCCAGATTTAATTTGATATCTTCCATAGTGCAGTTCTCATTCTCATGGGTGCCCATTTAATCTTGATAAATAAACTATTAGTTGAATTGAATTTCCTTTATGATGCAGTTATTTTTTTTTAAATTTTATAAGTTGATAGTTGACCCTAAATAAATATCTTATTACTGTATATTTTTAGCCCTGAAGAAGGCACGATCTGTGTGCCGAAACGTTGGCGGAATTTCTAAATAAAGAAATATAAATCAACGTAGTCCAAATTCCTGCGAACCAATCCACATAAATAATATTATTTTGTAATTTTTTAAAATTGTCTAGTGCTACGATTCTCACAAAATTTGCCGAACGTCCTTAGGTTTGTATTCTACAACTACTGACCAAGTTTCAATCCGATCAGACTTGTATATCTTTGAATCAAAATTATCACTCCGAAACCGTTGGGTCGATTATGCCCATTAACGAACTAGCCCGTCGTATTGGGACGCGCCACCTACCCTGAAACTTTCAAGTCACTATCTAGACAGAATCAAATTTGACCTCGAATTCTCCATCAGGGAGTCGAACCCAAACGTTTGAGACCATTTTCGTCAAAAAATTCGACAATTACAGACATTTGGCAAAATGATAACGCAATGTTCTATTTTGCCTGAAATTACGAAACCTATTTTTTTGTTCATGGTGTCCCTTCCAGGAATTTTTCTTTATGCGCATTTGCAAATAAGAAGTGCTTTAACTGCTGGAGTTTTCGTCTGAGAGGATGCTATGCCTCCACATAATCCCCGCAGTGAGGGCCCACGCATGCTTGGATTCAAGATGCTATATCTCCTGAAACACTATTGTTTGAGAATCGGAGTTAGTGAAGTGTGTGATTTTGAGAGGACTTTCAGTCACGAGTGGATTGCACATGCGCAGGGGAGGAGTGACTGTTTTTGGGTCGTATGAGTTATGTTGGGAATGGTTTAGGAATATAGGTCATGGGTCGTGTATGGAGCCGATATTGTGAGGTATTAAAAGAATATTCGAGGCAATTCTTTACACGTACATGTCAGTTTGGGAAATATAACGTTGTTTCCGAGTTGGAGTGTCCTTGCCGTGGCCCTGGGGCTAATACTGAAAATCATGTTACCTCTTACGGACATGTTTCGTTATCCACATGAGCAGACAAGAAGAGATTATCAAACCTTATCCGGTGCCTTCAGCTCATAGACCAGCAGTACATAAGAAATTAGAAAAAATGTTACAATGGGGAGTTATTGAAAGAGCTTCTCCCAAATATATCTCGCCAATAATGACTTCTGTCAAGAAAGATGGATCTGTTCGTATATGTTTGGATGGAAGACATCTCACTAAAGTAATGGAATCTCAATTTGAACTTCCAAAGCCCATTGATAACATTATTAAGGTTTTATCTGGTAAAACTGTAATGTCCAGCCTGGATATGACTCATGGATACTGGCAATGTCCTTTACTACACCATGACTCAAAAAAGTATACTGGCTTTATGGTAGAAACAAACACATATCAGTTTCGTGTACTGCCTTTTGGTATAAAAAATGCCACAAGTTCCTTTACTCAATGTATGTATGCAATTTTCGGTTCTGCGTTTAGGGAATTTGTTGTTACCTATGTGGATGACATCATGATTATGTCAGAGAATATTGAAGAGCATCTGACTCACTTGTCCATGGTATTTAATCGCTTAAAAGAAGCTCGGTTGACACTAAAATTGTAAAAATGTAGATTTTTTAGATCTGGGATGCCGTATTTGGGATTTATACTTACCCCGGAGGGAGTGAAGCCAGACAAAGCAAGGATCCAGGCAATCGTGGATTACAAGCGTCCTTCCACTGTGAAGGAGCTGCAAAAATTCCTTGGATTTTGTCAGTTCGACCGAATTTTCAGCCCTAGATTCTCTGAAGTATCGGCTCCCTTGATAAGGTTACTGTGCAAGAAAGTTCCCTGGAAATGGACAGACATCGAGGAAACATCTTTTGTCAATATCAAGAAGGAATTAGAAAATGCTGTATTACTTTATCATCCCGATCCAAAACTTTCCTGGCATGTGGAGAGTGATGCTAATGACAATGGCATAGCAGGAATTCTATTTCAAATGAAGGATGGTGAAAGGAAAATTGTGTCATGCACCTCTCGTCTTCTGCTGGATAGAGAAAAGAGGTATGGAATTTTTGAAAAAGAGGTTTTAGCTGCTCTGTGGGTGGTTCAAAAATGGAGAATCTATCTTCTGGGCAATACTTTTATATTGCATACTGACTGTAAGGCCCTCACTTATATTCAAACCTGTCGACTTTTATCACCTAGGGTGACTAGATGGGCGTTAGCTCTCCAGGAGTTTGATTTTGAACTAAGGCACATTCCTGGTAAAGAGAACGTACAGGCAGATGACTTATCTCGTTATGCCTGTGTGAGGTTACCAACACCTACTGAAAAGTGTTTCAACATTAACTCCCTACAGTTTTCGAAGGATTTTTGTTCGCTCTTATTAGACATTAAGGATCGACAAGGAGGTGACAGCGCAAACTTGCAGGTATTAAAGAGCAACTTCACATTGGGAAATGCAATATTCAGCTAAAAGAACGTTTCGTAGTAAACGATGACATTCTCCTGGTACTTCAACTCAAGCTTTTCTTTATCCATAGCCTGTTTATATTCATTACAGGTGAGACATTGGTCCTTTTTGGGTTTAAAAAATGCCAAATTGTATTGCGAGCAAAATATCCTCCTATAAGTAATTAGACCTACTCCCGGCCATTGTTTCTATTTGCATTCTTCCATAAATAGATCATACATTTTTTTAATGTTAAGTTTAGGATCTAAGTATAGCCTCCTACTTGATTCTCTCGTGTAGTGGCTTTCGACAGATGGAAAACTCTCGATGTGTTCTTTGACCCTCATTATTACGTCTTCTGGAGTTTTATTGGCTGGAGCTTTTCGACCTCGTCTATCTGCACCACTGAACTCTCCACTATCACTTTTATTTTGAAATGCATTTATTATCGGAATGTTTGATATACATAAAGTTTTGCAAAAGAATGATTGGCAAACCTGATTTTTACTATCCTTTTTATTAAAAAAATAGGACTTCGCATTACTTCTTTGTTTACTCTCTTCTCCCTTACGAGGCCTTCGATATTTCACTTCCTTTGACACTACATTCATAAGTATGAAATCTTTTTGCCTTGGGTATTCCAGATTCCAAAATGTCCGACACAGTACTTTACGATCATCTTCAGAGAAGTTGGTCGTACATTTATAACGACAATTCTTACAATCCACTGGCCTGGGGATTTTGGGAGTTTGTATTTTTCCCGTTACGCTTTTATAAGGTTGACCTTGATTTCTTTTTTTCTTTTCAATATTTCTTATCCAGAATGCAGGTCTTGCAGTGCTCCACCTAGTTCTCTTTAAGCCAGTTTCTACTACAGGTCCGGCATTAATCTCATCATCGTTGCTTTTTTCACTTGTCGGTGAGCTACCATCATCATTTTCTGGTCTATAGTCTCTATCTTTCAAAGAATCGTCCGAGTCCTCCATTTCTAAGCCATATTCCGTTGACTGGGGATTGCTGGGTACAGGTGAATGCAAAGTTTGAGAACAGTTTGTAATACCTTGAATAGTGAAACACTGATCGTCTGAATTCGGAAGTATACTATTTTGTTGAACTGACTCGGAACTCAATATACAGTCTGTTGTACTTCTAAGCCTTGTTTCCAAAGAAACAATTTGCTGCAATGGAAGGCCTGAAATTGGATCGCCTGAAATAAAAAACTTAATGATAAAATTTCTTTTCAATGGTATGGTTTTGGAGAGACTCGACACAGATGCTAAAGATCAAACTATTACAATTGCTCTAAAACCCTTGCAATTATTCAATATATTAACAGCAGTTCTCGTATAAGGATATAGAACAACCAAACTATTCCGATTTCGAGCCTTTCTCTGCGATATATTCCTTACCGTGGAAAACGTCATATTCCTTTACAGGAGTTAATGTGGTATAAGTTGTCCTATTATCTGACTCAGCTAGCTGCTCTTGTGAGTTGGAGTCTGTAAAAAACGACAAAACAATACAACAATGTGGTCTAATACATTTCTTCACATTATCCTTAATATTCGAAACAACTAACATCATTGGGAATAGTATCTGGATATTAACACAGTTAACGTTAGGCTGGTATCATGTTTTTATTACAAGGAACAAAACATTAATTTGAAACTTAAAACAAATAATATAACCAACAGTATCAATCTTGTGTACTATAAACTTACCCATGCAATTTTGCTGTGCACTTAATTGTGCAAATATTTTGTCAACACGCTTCATTATGCACGTCACTCAGGCACTTCACGAAAGAAACTGATCAACTCCTTAATAATTCCGTATAAATATAACGACTTTTTTGCAGGTCCAGACAAGTTATATATCCAGAAAAATACATTAAGTCACCATCTCGCTTCGCTTTCGCATAAAATGCTTACAAGAAATATCCACTAAGTCAGTTAGTTTATTTTGCCAGAACAAAATAAACTATTTCTGACTTAATGGAATACCATTATTGCCAAATGAAATACCATGAGATTCTCAAATGGCTTAGTGGATTTTGCTATAGAGAGAATACATGGAATGTGACCTCGTGGCATAAATAAGTCAAAATTGAAAAAAAATGACTTAATGTGTTTTGCTTGTAGCCCGACGACAGGGACCAGTTGTAGATGCAACGGCTGCAGGCTTACTGCATGTCTTTGCAAAGAAAATGTCATTCATTATCTGTAATGTATTTGTTATATTAAGATATGTGTGAATTTTAAGATTTCCAGCTTGACGTCATCTACAATTTTGTGTTTCCGTTCCATCGAAACATGGAACATCACAAAATTTCAGATGATGTTTCACACATGCCATTACTTCAAAAAACTGCCAATTGCGTCAGACTTGTTATCGTAGTCTGTTATAGCTTTATAAGTTTTTTCAAATTTTTTGGGTAAAACTTTACTACTACTGAACTCATTGTCCTTTTTACGATATTTTCCAATAATAGTAAAATGTAAGGTGAAGGTAGAGATGAATAAGAACAATTATTTATATGGGAGCAAAATGAAATAATAGTTCCCATATATACCTTCAAATTCTTCGAATGCCACAGTATAAGCTCTGTTGACATCAGTTGTATTTTCAGTAACCGTATTTTCTTTGTTGTCGGCGTTTCATCACTTGGTATTTGTTATAACCAGAATTTGTATTCTGCTGTAGAGCATTTTTGAAAAGCTTCCCAGCGAATGCACTATCTGAAAAAGTTGGAAGTATTTCAGGTTACGGACTAAGATTTATTTTAAAAACAGAAGAAATTGAGAAGGTAATAATATTACCTTTTTCTGCACTCCTGGCTTCTTTCAGAGATACATTAATTTTGATTCATTTCTGTTAACATATTTTTTTTTGCGCTCTTGTTCTGGAATCAAGATTGAAGATTGTAATCCACTCGGCCGCCAACACAGAAAATAAATTACTGAACACTGAACTGAGAAATAACGTAACAAATAACGGCCATAACCTTATCCGTTCGTAAATTACGTCATGCGCTAACGCTAATAGCGTCCTTTACGTTATATCTTGTCTATGGGTATAATCTATGTGCATCTATTAACACCGAAAAAATGTAAGGGGTGATTCTGTGGTGAAAATTAAGGTGGGTATTGGAAAAAACCTCCCCCCGGAAGAGATACAGCCCTCCGAAGATTAACAAAAACAAATGTATCTATTTTTTATTTTCTCTGTATATTAAGCTAACGATACGAAACTTGGTAAATAGGTATTATTTGTTAATAAAACTACACATTTTGGAATTTTTTCTACCCTGAAGTATGCTTGGAAGGGGTTGAAATAGTCAACCCCTAAGAAATCTTTTCTTCCAACTTATTATGGATAAAGATTATCCTTATAAAAAAACATAGCCAAAAAGCCCAATTCAGTTACTAACCTTTTTACCTCTACAAGTATTTTCGAAAGCTTAAGCATTTATGAGAAAAATGCAATGAAGTTTCAAAATGCACCAAGTTTTCCTATATTGACTTGATAATGATCACCCATTCTAATCTAATACCTTTCTTGAAGACTTTTAATATACAGGGAAAATAAAAAAGAGAAACAATTCTTTTTGTTAATCTTCGAAGGGGTGTAACTTTTCCACAGGGAGATTTTGCAAAAAATTGTATACCAAATACCCACCATAATTTTCATCACAGAATCACCCCTACATTTTTTCATTGTTATTCAGAAACACCCTAGAGACTTTATTTCCCTATGCTATTCACAGTCCAGATTTCGAAATGGAACAAAGGTATTGAAGATACTCTAATTAGTCTAATTGCTGGTGGCAATGCTGAAGATATGGAAGCTACAATTTTATGAAACATTGTCGGAGAATACAATGAATATGGTGGTAGAAATAAATTCAAGCTTTTTGACACTAATAATTTTCAGCAGATGAATGCAAATTTAACTTCCTGCTTTATTATTATTATACTGATCCTCCTGGGTCTTCCACAAGGAGATCCCTCATAAGCTCTAAGAGCTTGCCCTGAGTTAGGAGAACCAGTTGTGTTCTGTGTAGGCTTTGTTACTGTGTCCTTACGCCACCTTAGGCACAGCACTGTTAATTTTTGACCCAACAGCAAATGGTGGCGATTACCGTGACTAGAACATTTCTTTCCTAGCCTCGGAATTGAACTTGGGGCTTCCGCTCCCAAGTCAATTACTCTACCACCGAGCCAATCGCTTGAAAATAATGATTTATTTAGACTATCTTATGTTCTGGGAATGCCTGTTGTGATAACGTCTTACAAACCAAACGGATTAACAGGCATAATTTAGTTATATTTCTTCCATGACGAACATTCATGAGGACATCGTGAGTCAGGATGAGGACATAATCTACACTTTTAACTTGACTTATGAATAAAAAAAAACCACTAAGAAGGAAATATGATAACAAGAAAACATCTTGGTGGGACCCCGGCCAAGAAAAATGTAGAATAGAAGTTTGGAGACTATTTGAGTAAGCAAGGGTATCTGGCAACTGCGATATTCATAGAAATACTCTAAAAAATTACAACACAGGAATAAAAAAGTCAAATAGTCCTGGAGAATGTTCTTCTGGTTGGTTGGTCTACCCCAAAGAGCGCCTGACTTCACACAATCCTCTCTATAGAACCGTCAAAAGTACTGGGATGTATCGCTAGATTCAATGGTTTTTACGGAATATGCAATATAATGTATCACATTAAACAGAAGTACTTAACATGCTATGTCTGAAGAAGATAATGAAACAATATGGAGAGAAACAAAGATATTTATTGCTCTAGCAAATGGCTAACATCTAACGACATTTTGCCAGTATATACATTTTGTTTTAGTTGTAAAAGTATTATAATATTCATGTGTGAAAACAAAAGTCAATTTGTTATGAAACCATATGCAGGGTCTGAGGCCACTCCACCGCCATGGGCAAGGAGGTGATAGGTCACCATTAGGGTGTCACATTTCCTGTTGTTCAACTGACCTCCTGATCTTCTGATGGAAAATAGGGATGGTTTAAGCCAGGGGTGAGTTTCCTTATTTTGCAAATATTTTAGAGACAAGTTGAGATGGATCGATGAAATTTGACGGTTTGAGTAAGCAGCTGGAGTACTTTGAAACCCTGGTGAAATAAGTTTTTGTAACCCCCACTTAAACAGATGGTGGGCGGTGGGTGGTGATTTTTTTGCCACAGTAACGTACTAATATTAAATTAGGTTCCAAAACTACCAAGTAATACCTTTCACCGTTGATACTTGGGACTTAAGCGGTTACAAAGATGTTATCAAAAGAATGTCACAAACAAACAAAATTTTCGATAGCAGGGTAGAGCACCACATACAGATCAGAGGTTTCCAGCTTCCCATTACCATATTGAAATTTTTTCTCTTTGAGAGTGTCGTTAGGGATCATAGTCTCCATATTTTCAAGATATTAAGAAGTATACATGGTGTTCCAAAAAAGGCTAATCATCTCACAACAGTCACAACTTCCAAATTTTCAATGTGATACCCTGTATACTTTCTCATTTTTTAATTTTTTCTAATATTTTATTTGATGATTGAATTGTTGGCATTCCACAAATAAAAAATATTCTGTGTCCATGATATTTTGTTATTTTTACAAGCCTTGAAAATGCGCCTTTCTGCCTAAAAACTAAATCAAAAACGGCTGCTTTAAATAAAAAAAGTTTTCGTCACAAACAGGTTATCATATTGAAAATTTGGAAGTTGTGAGATGACTAGTCGTTTTTGAAACACCATGCATACTTCTTAAAACTTGAAAATATGGAGACTGTCGATCCTAACGAAACTCGCAAGAGATAAAATTTCAATATGGTAATGGGAAGCTGGAAAATGTCAATCAGTATGTATAGTTCTCTACCACGTTATAGAAAATGTTGTGTGTTGGTGACATTCATTTGATAACATCTTTGTAACTGCTTGAGCCCCAAGTGTCAACGACACAAAAAAGAAAGGTAAAAGATTGCAGTTCTGGAATCTAATTTATTATTAGTACGGTGCAGTGGAAAAAAATTATTTATTTTAAAAAGTACCCTCTCCCCCTCCATTTGTTTTAGTGGGGATTACAAAAACTTATTTCACCAGGATTCCAAAGTACTCGAGCTGCTTACTCAAACCGTCTAATTTCGTTTCTCTATCTAAACTGGTCTCTAAAATATTTGCAAAATAAGGAAACTCACCCCTGGCTTGAACCATCCTTAACTTCCATCAGAAGACCTGGAACAGCAGGAAGTGTGACATCCTAATGGTACTCCATCACCTCCTTGCCCGTGGCGGTGGGGCATCGGCGGACCCTGTGTATAATTAATGAATAAATGATTCTTACAATTCTCAATCAATCTCCAACCTCTTCTTAGCAATTTACATTCTTTGTCTGCGTCGATTTTTCCTATTTTATTCTTGCTGCTGTTTCTGAATTAATCCTTTCCCTAGTAATGACGCAATAGCTCCTTCCTTAGATTCGGATGAGATGTTTAATTCATAAACAAACTTGTTGAACATGTACTACTTGACTACTCAGCATTTAAAATCTCCTTTTGAATGGAGAGACCAATTGAAGATGCAACGGCTGTAGACTTTCTCCTTGCCTTTTCAATAAAGATGTTGCTCATTATCTGTAATGTATATAAGTAATCATAAAAGGAGCTGAATTCATCAGGTAATGGTTTTGGGTTTTCTCCACCGAACCGTGAAAAATATAAATGAAATAAAAAATGTACTATTTTGAAATTGCTTCTGCGATGGAAACTCTACATATTTGTCAGGAGCAATATATAAAACAATGTTGCCTAATAAACAGTAACGAAACAACATCAACTGTTATTTTCTTGAATAGAGAAAACAATTCTGTAAATTGCTTAGTTGGAATTTACCATGAAAGGGTTGAATTTGTTGAATAACGAATAATTCAGAAGATTTTGGCTTGGAGTATGACTTAGTCTCCAAAACATTAGCAAACAGTTTTTTTTATTGTTGATGTTGTTTCCTTATTCATTATTAGGAAACATTGTTATATATATAGTTTCAGAAAAAGATTAAGTGTTTATAATGCAGAAGCAATTTCAAAATAATAAAACGTTTAATTTCAAAGATATTTTGCAAAGTTTGGGAGAAAAAACCCAGAAAGGAACCATTTAGCGATGTAATGCATTTGTTACATCAAGATATGTATTGGAGTTTTCCAGCTAGAACCTCGTCTGCAAGTTTGTATTTCGGCTCCACAAACACTTCAAAAAAATTGCCAATTACCTCAGTCGTTGCCAGTCTTTTGTAACTGTTTCAAGTTTCTTTCAAACTTCTCAATTTAGAGCTACATTGAGGTCCAGATATCTTAGGAAAACTTTGCAACTACTGAACTCATGGTCCTTTATATGATATGTTTGCTCTATAAGTAAAATGCAACATGAACTCCACCTATGAAGAGGAACTGTAAGAAATGAACAAGAACCATTATTCATATGAAAGCTTTTAACGAGGCTATGATTGCAAATATTCAAATGAAATACTAGTACCTACTGGTGAAACACGCTTTATTAATCATAAACTTAGACGATCGATTTCGGCCGTGGGGCCATCATCAGGTCAGCTGAAATAACATATAGATAACAAAAAATACACTTTGAAAAACATCAATACGAGTTGCAAGGTAGCATCCTCTTACACTTACCGTCGGGAGAAATATGTATTATTATTAATAATGAATATATTTTAAAAACAAGATATATGGGATAAAGGTATAGATACATGTGTTCGATTATCATGAATGGGAAGCGCAGCGCAGATATAAACACAACAAAACACATTCCACAGATATGATCTTTCATGAGACATTGACAGCGGAATGCACAGATAGTTCTATGATCAGGTAGAGGTACGGGGGCAGTAAGTAAAGAAGGTCACGGGTTGGGGATGTGAAATAGTTTGAACAAATTGGGGTTCGGAAAATCTTTGATGTCGTTCAGGAGGTGTTCACTATTTTTATTCTTCAGAATCTCCAGTTGTTCCAAAAGAGTTAGCCTCCAGAAGTCACCATTCTCATGGATTATGGTCAGCTTTTCAAGTGAAGTAGAATGTTGATTTTCATGTAGGTGACTGCCCATCGCCGAAGTTGGTCTATTCTTAACATGCTCATTAAATCTGATCCCGGCAGCTCTAGTTGTCATACCAATGTAGAATGCAGGACAGTTTTCGCAATTTATTTTATAAATTCCACTTTTTTGGGGGTTGTTTTTCTTCGGTTTGTTGTTAACCAGTAGTCTTTCTAATGTTATGTGTGAGCTGTTAATGAGGCTTAAATCGTGATGGGTAAGCAGAGATTTTAGTCGGTTATTGAATCCATGGAAGTATGGAACCACAACGTAGGTCTTCTTGATGGGGGTATGAGGGTATATTTTCTTGTAGGTGTACTTCCTCTTGATAGAGGTCAAAATGTTGTCAACAAAGAGCGTTGAGTAGCCACTGTTGGCGGCTATTTTGTAAATGTTTCTAAGCTCTCTGTTGTAGTTTGTTTCGGTGAGAGGAACATTAAGCAGGCGGTTAAGAAGAAAATAGAAGGCTGTCCTTTTTATCTGGGGTGAGTGGTAAGAGAACTTGGGGATCACAATGTCAGTTTGTGTCGGCTTTCTGTAAATGTCATAGCTAAATGAATTGTCAGGGTTCAGAGTAATGTTCAGATCCAAGAAATTGATGCTGTTGTTGATGGAAATCTCTAGTGTGAATTTTACCCTAGAAATGGAGTTGATAAATGTGAGAAAGGTGTCTAGTTCGTCACGGGTTCCGGACCATATGCAGAGAATGTCATCAACATATCTTCTCCAAAGATTCACTCTGTGTGATAGGGGGTGTTTGATGATTATGGACTCCAAGTGAGCTATAAAGATCTCTGCGAGAAGTCCACTAATAGGTGAACCCATAGGTACACCGTCTGACATAGAGTAAACTTTGCCATTGAAACTGAAGAAGTTTTGTTCTGTAATGAGCTCTATCAAATTCATTATTGTTAGGATGTCTTCGCTATCGATATCAAAGTCTCTTAGGGTCGGACAATCATTGAGGAATTCTCTCAACAAAGAGAGGGATTCTGTAACTGGGATGTTCGTATATAGATTAACTATGTCAAAAGAAACCAAAATATATTCACTATCCGAGTTTAAAATGGTGGATCCCATAATCTTGACTAGCTCTATTGAATTTTTTATCGACATGGGTGATTTGAAGCCTATTTGATGGGTTAAGATGTGGTTGACGACCTTTGATATCTTATGAGCTGGTGATCCGAATGCGGAAGTTATCGGTCTGATGCTTTTGTCTGCTTTATGAAGCTTTATAAGACTGTATAGGTTTGGTATTTGTGGGTTTTTTTCTTTAATTTTGTGAATGTTTAAATGAGGGGTGATCTTCTGAAGGGTGGGCAGGGTTTCCTTGATTAGCTTGTTCAGTCGAGTAGTGTATTTTGTCAAGAGGTTAGTCACGTTTTGATGGATGTTATTGTCTTCAAAGAATTTCAACGTTTTTTCATTATAAACTGAAGTTGGAAGGATGACTAGACCCGCATTCTTGTCTGCTTTAGTGACTGTAAGATTGTAACATAAGATTTTTTGTTTAATAGATTTTAAGGTTTTGGTAAAATGTCCCTTTGTGAGACTTGGTATATTGAAGTGAGGTACATTTTGTTCTTGATTGTTATTGTCGACTATATGTCTAAATTCCTCACGTAGTGTGCTATAAATAGGATGTTTTCGCAGTTGTACCTCCAAGTCGATGGCTATAGTATGTACACTAAACTGCTGAGGGGTCGGAGCAAACTTGTGTCCAAGGTTAAGCAAATTAGTCTCATCGATAGTGAAATGTGTACTGGACATGTTAGTAAAGCGTCCGTGGAAGGTATGCAAGGTACTGTCATCAATTAATCTGTCGAAGTGTTTGTCGTTATTGCATTGTTGACGTGAAGAGATGTTGCTAGGCCGGCGGGAAGCCATGTTCAGGTTGTGAAGTTTTCTTGCCCTTATCTGATCTGATTCGTAGTTTTCGAAGAATATATCTGTTTCGAGTTTGTTGATAAGTATCTCGTATTCTAAGGTATGCAATGTCTTAAGTAGATGGTGATGTAGGAATTTTAGTTTCATATCCACAAAGCCTGATATATTCATTTGTCTTCTTATCTCTTTCTTGAGTAGTGTAAGTCTCAACTTGTGTGTGTATTGTTGACTGAAGTTAGAGGAGAACCTTATATTCAAGAACTTTGGGATTATATCTAGCTCTTTACATGTTACCAGGAATTTAATATGTTGTCTTGTCCTATGTCGAGTGGTGAGAACATATTTCAGCTGTCGGAGGGCACTGGACAGTTCCATATTTTCAACTTTGAGAATGTAGTCCTCCATAAGCGTATTAAGAATTTAATATAAAAGGAAAAATGTAGACTGGTGAAACACACATTAGTGGACTTCTCGCAGAGATCTTTATAGCTCACCTGGAGTCCATAATCATCAAACACCCCCTATCACACAGAGTGAATCTTTGGAGAAGATATGTTGATGACATTCTCTGCATATGGTCCGGAACCCGTGACGAACTAGACACCTTTCTCACATTTATCAACTCCATTTCTAGGGTAAAATTCACACTAGAGATTTCCATCAACAACAGCATCAATTTCTTGGATCTGAACATTACTCTGAACCCTGACAATTCATTTAGCTATGACATTTACAGAAAGCCGACACAAACTGACATTGTGATCCCCAAGTTCTCTTACCACTCACCCCAGATAAAAAGGACAGCCTTCTATTTTCTTCTTAACCGCCTGCTTAATGTTCCTCTCACCGAAACAAACTACAACAGAGAGCTTAGAAACATTTACAAAATAGCCGCCAACAGTGGCTACTCAACGCTCTTTGTTGACAACATTTTGACCTCTATCAAGAGGAAGTACACCTACAAGAAAATATACCCTCATACCCCCATCAAGAAGACCTACGTAGTGGTTCCATACTTCCATGGATTCAATAACCGACTAAAATCTCTGCTTACCCATCACGATTTAAGCCTCATTAACAGCTCACACATAACATTAGAAAGACTACTGGTTAACAACAAACCGAAGAAAAACAACCCCCAAAAAAGTGGAATTTATAAAATAAATTGCGAAAACTGTCCTGCATTCTACATTGGTATGACAACTAGAGCTGCCGGGATCAGATTTAATGAGCATGTTAAGAATAGACCAACTTCGGCGATGGGCAGTCACCTACATGAAAATCAACATTCTACTTCACTTGAAAAGCTGACCATAATCCATGAGAATGGTGACTTCTGGAGGCTAACTCTTTTGGAACAACTGGAGATTCTGAAGAATAAAAATAGTGAACACCTCCTGAACGACATCAAAGATTTTCCGAACCCCAATTTGTTCAAACTATTTCACATCCCCAACCCGTGACCTTCTTTACTTACTGCCCCCGTACCTCTACCTGATCATAGAACTATCTGTGCATTCCGCTGTCAATGTCTCATGAAAGATCATATCAGTGGAATGTGTTTTGTTGTGTTTATATCTGCGCTGCGCTTCCCATTCATGATAATCGAACACATGTATCTATACCTTTATCCCATATATCTTGTTTTTAAAATATATTCATTATTAATAATAATACATATTTCTCCCGACGGTAAGTGTAAGAGGATGCTACCTTGCAACTCGTATTGATGTTTTTCAAAGTGTATTTTTTGTTATCTATATGTTATTTCAGCTGACCTGATGATGGCCCCACGGCCGAAATCGATCGTCTAAGTTTATGATTAATAAAGCGTGTTTCACCAGTCTACATTTATCCTTTTATATTAAATTCTTAATACGCTTATGGAGGACTACATTCTCAAACTAGTACCTACCTATGAAAGATCTTCGGTATTAGTTCGGTTAACATAAGTTTTATTTTCTTTGTTGTCGACGTTTTCATCATTTGATTTTATATCGCCAGAATTTGTATTCTGCTGTAGAGTATTTCTCAAAAGCTTCACAGCAAAAGCACTATCTGAAACAGTTAAAAGTATTTTGGGTTTTGGTGTATTTTAAATTTGAAAGAAAATGAGGAGGTTATATCAGAAATACATACAATATTATACTTTACCTTTATCTACTCGCCTGGCATCTTTCGGAGATACATTTATTCTGATTTTTTAATCCATTTCTACTAAGGTACTAACATATTTTATTATTTATTTCTGAAATCAAACAAGGTTATCCACTCGGCCGCCATCATAGAAATGTGTAAATGTAAACAAGTCCAAATAAGAGAGACGTTATTAGAGAGATATGGCAAAGTCAATAACGTCATACGGTAATAGCGGTATACGTTATTTTGACGTTTATCGCACACGTGATCCGTTAGCGTATCACGATCGGATAACGTTATGCGTTATTTGTGTAACGTCTCTCTTATTTGGGCTTGTTTACATACACATTTCTATGATGGCGGCCTAGTGGATAACCGTTTGATTTCAGAAAAAAATAATACAATAAGTTAGTACCGTCTACCTTAGTAGAAATGGATTAAAAAATCAGAATAAATGTATCTCCGAAAGATGCCAGGCGAGTAGATAAAGGTAAAGTATAATATTGCCTATTAACGGCCGGTTTCATAATGAATTTTAAAGTTCCTTTAAATTTAAAGTATCTTTCAAAGTGACATTTTGGTTCAAAATATCCAACTAAAGGATGCTTTAAATTTAAAGAGACTTCAAAACTTATTATGAAACCGGCCCTTAGTGTATGTATTTCTGATATAACCTCTTTCTTTCAAATGTAAAATACATCAAAACCCAAACCAAAATACTTTTAACTGTTTCAGATAGTGTTGCTGTTGCTGTGAAGATTTTGAGAAATACTCTACAGCAGAATACAAATTCTGGCGATATAAAATCAAATGATGAAAACGTCGACAACAAAGAAAATAAAATTATGTTAACCGAGCTAATACTGTAGCACCGAAGATCTTCCATAGGTAGGTACTAGTATTTCATTTGAATATTTGCAATCATAGCCTCGTTAAAAGCTTTCATATGAATAATGGTTCTTGTTCATCTCTTACAGTTCCTCTTCATAGGTGGAGTTCATGTTGCATTTTACTTATAGAGCAAACATATCATATAAAGGACCATGAGTTCAGTAGTTGCAAAGTTTTCCTAAGATATCTGGACCTCAATGTAGCTCTAAATTGAGAAGCTCGAAAGAAACTTGAAACAGTTACAAAAGACTGGCAACGACTGAGGTAATTGGCAATATTTTTGAAGTGTTTGTGGAGCCGAAATACAAAATTGCAGATGAGGTTCTAGCTGGAAAACTCCAATACATATCTTGATGTAACAAATGCATTACATCACTAAATGGTTCCTTTCTGGGTTTTCTCTCCCAAACTTTGCAAAATATCTTTGAAATTAAACGTTTTATTATTTTGAAATTGCTTCTGCGTTATAAACACTTAATCTTTGTCTGAAACTGTATATATAACAATGTTTCCTGATAATTAATAAGGAAACAACATCAACAATAAAAAAAACTGTTCTCTAATGTTTTGGAGACTAAGTCATACTCCAAGCCAAAATCTTCTGAATTATTCGTTATTCAACCCTTTTATGGTAAATTCCAACTAAGTAATTCACAAAATTGTTTACTCTATTCAAGAAAATACCAGTTGATGTTGTTTCGTTAATGTTTATTAGGCAACATTGTTTTATATATTGCTCCTGACAAAATACGTATTTTCCAACGCAGAAGCAATTTCAAAATAATACATTTCTTATTTCATATATATTTTTCACAGTTTGGTGGAGAAAACCCAAAACCATTACCTGATGAATTCAGCTCCCAGAGTATCCTTTTATGATTACTTAAATACATTACAGATAAGGAGCAACATCTTTATTGAAAATGCAAAGAATAAATCTACAGACGTTGCATCTTCAATTGGTCTCTCCATTCAAAAGGAGATTTTAAATGCTGAGGAGTCAAGTAGTACATGTTCAAAAAGTTTGTTTATGAATTAAACATCTCATCTAAATCTAAGGAAGGAGCTATTGCGTCATTACTAGGAAAAGTATTAAGACAGAAACAGCAGCAAGAATAAAATAGGAAAAATCGACACCGACAAAGAATGTAAATGGCTAAGAAGAGGTTGGAGATTGATTGAGAATTGTAAGAATCATTTATTTATGAATTATATACAGGGTCCGACGTTGCCACACCACCACGGGCAAGGAGGTGATGGAGTACCATTAGGGTGTCACACTTCCTGCTGTTGCAGGTCTTCTGATGGAAGTTAGGAATGGTTCAAGCCAGGGGTGAGTTTCCTTATTTTGCAAATATTTTAGAGGCCAGTTTAGATAGAGAAATGAAATTGGACGGTTTGAGTAAGCAGCTCGAGTACTTTGAAATCCTGGTGAAATAAGTATTTGTAATTCCCACTAAAACAAATGGTAGGGGGAGAGGATACTTTTTAAAATAAATTATTTTTTTCCACAGTAACGTACCTACTAATAATAAATTAGATTCCAAAACTGCGATCTTTTACCTTTCTTTTTTTGTGTCGTTGACACTTGGGGCTCAAGAAGTTACAAAGATGTTATCAAATGAATGTCACCAACACACAACATTTTCTATAACGGGGTAGAGAACTATACATACTGATTGACATTTTCCAGCTTCCTATTACCATATTGAAATTTTTTCTCTTGCGAGTTTCGTTAGGATCGATAGTCTCCATATTTTCAAGTTTTAAGAAGTATGCATGGTGTTTCAAAAACGACCAGTCATCTCACAACTTGCAAATTTTCAATTTGATACCCTGTTTGTGACGAAAACTTTTTTTATTTTAAGCAGCCGTTTTTTATTTATTTTTTAGGCAAAAAGGCGCATTTTCAAGGCTTGTAAAAATAAGAAAATATGGACACAGAATATTTTTCATTTGTGGAATGAATTCAATCATCCAATAAAGTATTAGAAAAAATAAAAAATGAGAAAGTATACAGGGTATCACATTGAAAATTTGGAAGTTGTGACTGTTGTGAGATGATTAGTCTTTTTTGGAACACCATGTATACTTCTTAATATCTTGAAAATATGGAGACTATGATCCCTAACGACACTCTCAAAGAGAAAACATTTCAATGTGGTAATGGGAAGCTGGAAAACTCCGATTTGTATGTAGTGCTCTACCCTGCTATCGAAAATGTTGTGTGTTTGTGACATTCTTTTGATAACATCTTTGTAACCGCTTAAGTCCCAAGTATCAACGGTACACCAAATGAAAGGTAATACATGGCAGTTTTGGAATCTAATTTAATATTAGTACGTTACTGTGGCAAAAAATCACCTCCCACCGCTCACCATCTTTTTAAGTGGGGGTTACAAAAACTTATTTCACCAGGGTTTCAAAGTACTCGAGCTGCTTACTCAAACCGTCAAATTTCATCGCTCCATCTCAACTCGTTTCTAAAATATTTGTAAAATAAGGAAACTCACCCCTGGCTTAAACCATCCCTATTTTCCATCAGAAGATCCGGAGGACAGTTGAACAACAGGAAATGTGACACCCTAATGGTGACCTATCACCTCCTTGCCCATGGCGGTGGGGTGGCCTCGGACCCTGCATATGGTTTCATAACAAATTGACTTTTGTTTTCCTACATATGAATATTATAATACTTTTACAACTAAAACAAAATGTATATACTGGCAAAATGTCGTAAGATGTTAGCCATTAGCTAGAGCAATAAATATCTTTGTTTCTCTCTATATTGTTTCATTCTCTTCTTCAAAACATAGCATGTTAAGTACTTCTGTTTAATGTGATACATTTTATTGCATATTCCGTAAAAAACCATTGGATCTAGCGATATATCCCAGTACTTTAGACGGTTCTATAGAGAGGATTGTGTGAAGTCAGGCGCTCTTTGGGGTAGACCAACCAATCAGAAGAACATTTTCCAGGACTATTTGACTTTTTTATTCCTGTGTTGTAATTTGTTGGAGTATTTCTATAAATATCTCAGTTGCCAGATACCCTTGCTTACTCAAATAGTCTCCAAACTTCTATTCTACATTTTTCTTGGCCGGGGACCCACCAAGATGTTTTCTTGTTATCAGATTTCCTTCTTAGTGGTTTTTTTTATTCATAAGTCAAGTTAAAAGTGTAGATTAAGTCCTCATCCTGACTCACGATGTCCTCATGAATGTTCGTCATTGAAGAAATATAACTAAATTATGCCTGTTAATCCGTTTGGTTTGTAAAACGTTATCACAACAGGCATTCCCAGAACATGTGGTAGTCTAAATAAATCATTATTTTCAAGCAGGAAGTTAAATTTGCTTTCATCTGCTGAAAATTATTAGTGTCAAAAAGCTTGAATTTATTTCTACCACCATATTCATTGTATTCTCCGACAATGTTTCATAAAATTGTAGCTTCCATATCTTCAGCATTGCCACCAGCAATTACACTAATTAGAGTATCTTCAATATCTTTGTTCCATTTCGAAATCTGGACTGTGAATAGCATAGGGAAATAAAGTCTCTAAGGTGTTTCTGAATAACAATGAAAAAATGTTGGGTATTCTGTGATGAAAATTATGGTGGGTATTTGGTATAAAATCTTTTGCAAAAACTCCCTATGGAAAAGTTACACCCCTTCGATTATTAACAAATTGAATTGTTTCTCTTTTTTATTTTCCCTGTATATTAAAAGTCTTTATGAAAGGTAGTAGATTAGAATGGGTAATCATTATCAAGTAAATATAGGAAAACTTGGTGCTTTTTGAAACTTCATTGCATTTTCTCATAAATGCTTAAGCTTTCGAAAATACTTGTAGAGATAAAAAGGTTAGTAACTGAATTAGGCTTCTCAGCTATGTTTTTTTATAAGGATAATCTTTATCCATAATAAGTTGGAAGAAAAGATTTCTTAGGGGTTGACTATTTCAACCCTTTGCAAGCATACTTCAGGGTAGAAAAATTCCAAAATGTGTAGTTTTATTAACAAATAATATTTACCAAGTTTCGTATCTTTAGCTTAATAAACAGAGAAAATAAAAAATAGATACAATTTTTTTTTTGTTAATCTTCAGAGGGGTGTTACTCTTCCGGGGGGAGGTTTTTCAAAAAATGTTATACCAAATACCCACCTTAATTTTCACCACAGAATCAACCCTTACATTTTTTCGGTGTTAATAGATACCCATAGACTCTTTAATCTTTGCCCATAGACAAGATATATAACGTAAAGGACGCTATTAGCGTTAGCGCATGACGTAATTTACGAACGGATAAAGTTATGGACGTTATTTGTTACGTTATTTCTCAGTTCAGTGTTCGGTAATTTATTTTCTGTGTTGGCGGCCGAGTGGATTACAATCTTCAATCTTGTTCCAGAACAAGAGCGCCAAAAAAAATGATGTTAACAGAAATAAATCAAAATTAATATATCTCTGGAAGATGCCAGGAGTGCAGAAAAAGGTAATATTATCACCTTCTCAATTTCTTCTGTTTTTAAAATAAATCTTAGTCCGTAACCTGAAATACTTCTAACTGTTTCAGATAGTGCATTTGCTGGGAAGCTTTTCAAAAATGCTCTACAGCAGAATACAAATTCTGGTTATATATTATTACCAAAACCAAGTGATGAAACGCCGACAACAAAGAAATTACGGTTACTGAAAATACAACTGATGTCAACAGAGCTTATACTGTGGCATTTGAAGAATTTGAAGGTATATATGGGAACTATTATTTCATTTTGCTCTCATATAAATAATTGTTCTTATTCATCTCTACCTTCACCTTACATTTTACTATTATTGGAAAATATCGTAAAAAGGATAATGAGTTCAGTAGTAGTAAAGTTTTACCCAAAAAACTGGAATAAAGTTTCTCCTGAAATATATGATCAAGGATATATAGTATCCGGACCTCAACGAACCTCCAAATTGTGAACTTATAAAGCTATAACAGACTACGATAACAAGTCTGCCATTGACTGATGCAATTGGCAGTTTTTTTAAGTAAATAAAAATAAATTCCTTTTGTTATGACATGTGTGAAACATCATCTGAAATTTTTTGATGTTCCATGTTTCGATGGAACGGAAACACAAAATTGTAGATGACGTTCAAGCTGGAAATCTTAACATTCACACATATATCTTAATATAACAAATACATTACAGATAATGAAGGACATTTTCTTTGCAAAGACATGCAGTAAGCCTGCAGCCGTTGCATCTACAACTGGTCCCTGTATACTAAAGGTGTCATTACTAGGAAAAATATTAAGACAAAAAGAGGAGCGTGAAGAAAGCAGGAAAAATGACACCGAAAAATAATGTAAATGGCTAAGAATTGCTTGGAAGTAATCTAAATCATGAACACAAAATAATTTTTTATAAGGAATTATAAGAATAATTTATTCATGATTTTTTCTGTATGTCATGACTCAGGATTTAAATTTTATTATTTTTCAGAGATTATTACTTGTAATTTGTACGTGCAAGTGATTTAAAAATACATAATCATATTTATTTATATATTGTTTCATTTAAAAATTGAACTTTTTTCTTTCACAAATATGAATAATACTTTTGACTAAAACGAAATGTATATTATAATAGCAAAAAGACGCAAAAAATTAGCCATTTGCTAGAGTGATAAATATCTTCTCTCTCTCTCTCTATATTGTTTCATTAAATTCTTCGAAACGTAGCATGACAAGTACTTGTGTTTGAAGTGATAACCAGTAAGTGGATATAAATTACATTGCACATTCCATAGATGCATCATGTATCGTAACCATTATATGTTTTCTATTGTCTATGCTTATCAGTTGTATGAAGTCAAGGCGCTTTGGCTATCCAATAGGATCTTGATTGATCTGCGGACCCATCCTTTCTCAAGTATTAGCTTCACGCAATGATCAATGGCGAAAGACAGTCACGAAACTACCTAGGCTGATGGATACACCCTCAGGTATTTTGCAACCGCTGACTGCCGCTCCCACCCCTTGTTTGGTAGCGGAGACATCTATGAACCAACGGGCCCTCAAGCGGTGGTTGTCCAGCGATAATCCAATCGTATCTGCAGGGAAACACTATACAGTAGGTCCACTCTGTGTAGGTTTTGGTTGCAGATATGTCATAGCGCATCACTTGTCATATTGAAAAATCTGTATGTCGTCATCCAGGCCATCTCCTGATCACTTGTTTAAGAGTGGCAAGGTCTAGAATGCGTTCCTGAACTCTAGTAAGAGTGGAGTGAAAGGCTCCCATTACCAGCATTCACGTAGATCCCTCAAATTTCACGAACTTATATTGACATAGCACATTTGAATTGCAATCCCACCAAGCAATACTGCCATAAGTAATTTGTGGTCGTATCATCCTATCCACATATAGCCAGTAGAGCAATTACGAAGCCAGTCCCCATCTCTATCCAAAAGTCCAATGGTATGACCATTGACAGTGCTTAGCCTTGTGAATCACCCTTTCCAGTTGTGAATTCCTGCTAAGCTTTCTATCTAGGACAAGACAAACCCAGAGATCTAGCCTCATCCACAAATTTTATGTGAATTCCATTTAGAGTGAGGAATACATATTCAGCTCCTTTTGTGAATTGAATGGTCAAGGTCTTATGCATGTTCACTTTCAACTGTTCCCCCTCACACCAGCCTTGTGCTGTTTTGCTTATGATTTCCCGTTAACAAGTTTCCTTCTTAATGGACAGTTTTCTTCATCATACGACAAGTTAATAGTGACTTGTCCTCAGCTTGTCTCAAGATCCCCTCAGGTGAGTTCGTCACGGAAGAAATGTATCTTAATTATATATGTTACTTTGTTTCTTTTGTATGTTGTTATCACATCAGGCGTTCCCACAGCTTCATTTCCAACACCATAATCATTATATTCTCCGATAATGCTTCTTAAAAGTGTTTGCTCTAAATCGGTTTTCAGCATTGCCACCAGCAATTAAAATATCTTCAATTTCTTGTTCCATTTAGCTATCTGGACTGAGAATATTCTAAAGAAAGTCTCTAGTGAACAAAAATGAAAAATATAATAATATTCCTTTTTCATATGAGAAAGACCGAAACGAAAAACTATATAGGTTAGTTTTTAGTTTACTAATACTAATATAAATATCTATGGTTTACTTAAATAGCGTAACGTTAATTCTGATCCGTTTGCCATATCACTAAAATAAATCACAGAACGTTATTCACGTTATTGAAATAGCGCATCACCGCTATTTGATAACGTGACAGTTATACGCACTTGCCATATCTCTCTATTCACAAATAACGCATAACGTTATCCGATCGTGATACGGTAACGCTAATAAGCGGATCACGTGTGCGATAAACGTCAAAATAACGTATACCACTATTACCGCATGACGTTATTGACTTTGCCATATCTCTCTATTAATATACATAATTTCGCTTAAACAGCATTTTCTATATACAGGCTCATAATCTAATATTTTAACCCCTTCAAAATTAAAATGATGCATCTTATCAAAGTGGTAACGAGACAATGTGGTTTTTTCTGCATTCGTTATATTAATCATCTTGCAGTCGTACTGATGTTGTTTTACTCTAGACTGAATGTATTGTTTTGTCTGACCAACATAACATTTACTACAATCATTACAAGGAACACAATATATTATGTTAGAACGATCAGAAATAGGAGTAGTGTCCTTTAACCGTGAAAACAAAGCCTTAACTGTTTGAACATTATAAAAAGGAAATTTAATTTCAATATTGTTATTTTTAAAATAGAACTGATACTGTGGGAAAGTCCTGGCAGATATGGAAATTTGACAAATTGACAGCTTCCTCCTGTTGAACATTCGTCCCTCTCCATGGTGACACTGAACGAAGATCCCCCAGCATCAACAAATTTTCTCTTAAATTTACCGATTAAGCTACGAGGATAATTATTTTTTTCCAACAAAGACTGTATTCTAGAGAAGTTCGCGTTCCAAAATACAGGGTTACTTAATCTCTGTGCTCTACAATATAAACCTTTTACGATATAACTTTTGTAGGAAAAATGGTGATGAGACAAATAATTCAAAAGACGACCCGTATTGTAGGCTTCATATACCAATTGGTCATTAGTTTTCCATCTTCTTTACGGTGCACCATGACATCCAAAAACGGGAGCATACCACCTGATTCTCTTTCCATTGTGAACTGCAGTTGTTGATGGTAACCATTAAAGACCTGCACCAACCGCGTCAAATCATGCGATGGTGCAGCCAGGAAAGTATCATCCACATAGACCTTTATAATTGGGACAATGAATGGAAGTTTCGACAAACACTCTCCAATAAGATGATCCATAACCAACTCTGCGAATACAGGGGAGCATGGATCACCCATCGCAGTTCCCCCAATTTGTCGGTGACTTCGACCACCAAACGAGAAGTAAATCGACTCAAAGACGAAATCAACCATCTTCATGAACATACTCTTGTTTATGTTAGTATAGGCGGAAATCGTTTGCCACTTCAAACCTATAATGTTCACAACTAACTGTTTCGGAATGTTAGTAAACAATGACATCACATCTAATGACACCATCTCATATCCATCAGGAAGAGCAATGTTACATAAATCTTCCACAAATTCATAAGAATTTTTTACGTTATAATAAAATGTTGTAGTCACCTTAGATAGCACGTCATGGATAAACCTTGAAATATTATATGTCGGAGAGTTAATGCAACTAACTACTGGTCTTAAACAAATTCCTGGTTTATGAGTCTTTCTAAGGCCATAGATTTTCGGAGCAACCGCATTATGAGACTTTAGTCGCTTAGCAGTCGTCTGATCAATAAAATTGTACCCCAACAATTCATTAATGATATCATTCGATTGTGTTTGAAATTTCTTTGTGGGGTTCTTATTTATCACCTTATATGTATTGGAATCGGAAAGCATATTTGTCATAGTGTTAACATATTCACTTCTATACGTCAGGACCGTGGAATTCCCTTTATCAGCACAAATAACTACAACATCTGGGTGATTCCTCAGAAAAATACTAGTGCGTTTAAAATCCTTTATGATGTTTTTGTAACGTGGATCAGATGTTCTAAAACAATAATTCGTAATCTGATTTGTTGCCTGAGTTCTCAAAATATCCTGCAACCCTTCATCTGACGTCTGTGATTGGATACAATACTCCAGGTCTTTCAGCATTCTGGGTATTAGTAATTTATTATTCTGTGACGGCAGGCTAAACTTTGGACCTACTGACAACATTCTGTTTACACTTATTGGGATATTATGGTGGATATCAGGTTGCGGGAGTATTTTTTGATTTAACTCGCGCGTTTGATTGCCTTCGGCCTGAGTTTCTTATTGAGAAAATGTGCCAAATGGGATTTCGGGGGGTATTCCTCGATTGGATTCTCAGCTTTCTCTCTGATCGGTCTATGGTGGTTAAGTTGGGTGACTGCCATTCACTAAAATATTATCCCAAATTAGGTGTTCCACAGGGTTCATTCTTGGGGCCCCTTCTATTTCTATTATTCATCAATGAGCTTCCTCAGTATATCGAGGCTTGCATTATCATTCTCTTTGCTGATGATACATCCTTAGCAATTAGAGCTCGTAATCTTGATGAATTGAGAGGGATTTGCGAATCTCTTATCAAAAGATTCATTGACTGGTGCAGAACGAACTCTCTGATTGTAAATTTGAATAAAACCAAGATAATAAAATTCCAGGCTAGGGACGGTCCTGATTTTACGGTGAAGTTTTCGGAATTCTGCCTCAGGTCATCGGAGTGTATCAGTTTCCTGGGAGTACGCGTAGATGCAAGATTGAGATGGTCTTTCCACATATACCACGTATGTAATAAAATAAGTAAATCCTACTTTGCTATTTCGCGCCTCAAGAGTTCACTGTCGTTAGATTCGCTCCTTGGAGTCTATTTCAGCAGTGTATATAGTCACCTTTGCTATAATGTGGTTCTATGGGGTTCGTCCCCAGATGCTGGGCGCGTATTTGTTGCACAAAAAAGAATACTTCATCTCATTTTCAACTTAAGACCTCGAGAATCGTGCCGCCCTATATTCAAGACAAATAAAATATTAACTTTTCCATCAATCTACATATTGAATTGTCTAATATATGTTCATCAAAATTTGAAAAAGCTGAAAACATGTTCAGAGTTCCATAGCTATAATACTAGGCATAAGGATATGTTGTGTATTCCCCTGCATAATACCACAAAATGTGAGTCGTCACCAATCTTCACAGGAATGAAACTTTATAACCACTTGCCTTAACATTTCAAGAGTATTAGTGAAAAGCATCTCAAGGTGAAATTAAAATCAATGCTGATTGAAAAATGTTTTTATAGCGTTCAAGAGTCTTTTGTAAGTTCTATAATTTAGTTTTTTTTTTTTTCATTGTAACCATTTCATTGTTTTATTTTATTCTCTTTCTCTTGTTGACTATTATTATACATCTGTAGATGTCTCAATGGAAGAAATAAATTATTATTATTATTATTATTATTATTTAAGGATGTATAATTATAAATACTTTTACCATCTGTATTGACACTCACACAATGATGTCTCTCAATAAGTGCAGTCAACTTTCTTTGATTTGTCCGCTTAATTCTCTTGAATAATCTCTCATAATTACTAACAGATCTTATTTCAAAAAGCTCAAGAACTCCATGAGATACAATGCTCAGAACCCTTCGTCTGATCTGATCATATTCTTCTCTTGTAGAGGCTAACTGCCAAATTGTATTCTTAATTTCGAGATTGAGCACAGATCTCCTAAATTTTCTCAATATCTGTCCAGCCTTTCGGTGATAAGGGCAAGTTACATTAAGAATTGAGTCATCTAAGGGTCAAAATCAGAGAGGTGAGCATTACGCTTCTGACGAAGGTTTTCTCAATAAAATAACATGATATTACAAAATTTTCATCTTAAAATAAAGGTTCTGTGCTTAATTACGAGGCAGTTAGAATTTTTATTTTTCAATAATAATATTTTAATTGATTTTGAAGAAAAAAAGGTCTAAATAGTCATTCCGGGAATGCGTCCTTATACCATGTTTCATAGATGAGACCAGTCAAAAATATGTACAATTACGACTTACAAATGCCATATTTTAATCTAAGCTTTGAAAATCATCTGATTAAGAATATACGTATAAATTGAATGAATACCAGTTTGATTTCTTCATATTTTGGCTATTCAAATGCTGTCTGACGTTTATCAAATCATTCCGTGAACGTGGTGCATATCGGTCGATGTAATTAAAACAATACACGTTATGTGACGTTAGTGAGCTTCAGTGTGAACTTCACTAGTCAAAGTAAAAGGCGTGTGTCTTGTTTACGGAAAAAAATAATTGATTTTGTTGAAAAGTACCTTTTAATTTGATATGTGTGAAGCGTACTTCAATTCCCTGTCATTACGGGAACGCTGTTTGGTGATTTGGTTTTCGAAAATTTGCATACTTTTTGTGAAATTCTTATAAATATTACAGCTCACTTGTTCATAACCTCTAAAACTAATATCTAACATGGCGGCATCAAGCGTGACATGAAAATATTTATCGAATAGTCATTTCGGGAACGGTCATTTCGGGAACGTTCTCGTATGATGGGCGTTCCCTAAATGACCCGGTGTTTCTGAAATGACATGTTTTATAGGCAACATGATACTCTAATGCTTTTAAAAGCATAACCATGCAAAATTTTGGTTTTAGGTATCCATTTAGTACGAGTATCAGGGAAAAAGACAGTATAGCTTATAAAAAAATATCGTGAAAAGGGTAATGCAAGGAAGCGCAAGTTTTTAAATAAAATAACACCGGAAAAAAAAAAGAGATGAAGAGTATGAAAGATAGGGAATATTACCGAAGGAAGAAAGCTGAAAATAAAGTTAAGACTGTAAGTTATATGACTGAAAGACAGAAGAGGAAACAGATAAAGCTATGGAGAATAAATTCCCAAAAGTATATACAAAAAAAAATTATGATGGCAAATATTTTAGCTAACAGCCTCCCATATTCTGAATATGAGATAGAAAACTATAATCGCGTGTCAAGAAAGAAATTAGGATGAAAACAGGTTTGAAAAGAAAAAGAACAGGCTTACCAAACTATTAAAAAACAGAAACATAAAATACAGAAAATGCAAGGAATTATAGATCAGTTGCGAAGAAAAGTTCAGAGAAGCAGAAGACGCGAAGAAAGAGCATTCCAAAAGAGTGCTGATACGCCTACTCGTAAAGATGATGAAATAATAAGAGGATGTTTTGTTACCCCGTTCGTAAATGACTATTATTTGGCAAGGTTGTGGCAAAACACAACTAGAAGACACCGTTGATGAATTACCGAAAAATTCTAAACAGCGGGAGGCTTTTCAAAAATGCGTAAGTGGAAACCGTATGAAAAAACACCGGTTTCGAGTTTGAATTTTTATATTCATGTTCCTCATTCCTTAAGTACAAATAAAGGTATAATACTCTGTAAATGTGTAATATTTTCATGCATAAAATAGGCCAAAACCGGGCGTTGCGTTCATTCAGGGAACGTCAACGTCATTTAGGGAACACCCCATCATTTTCGGGAACATCACAAAAACAGCAAATAAATTACTAATGAGTAAAGCTATAGTTAAATATTATATATACAACATGAAATGATCTTCGTACTTTTGTATTTATATTATTAATATATAACGAAGTACAGAAATGAATACAATAAATTGAAATTTTTGGAGCGAAATTTATACCAATGGAAAATTTATGGAGAGTAATTTGCAAAATAAGTGTTTTTATTATGAAAATATACAAAATAATAACATTTTCCGAGTTAGGAACTGGTTAATTACAATTTCCTGACGGTGATTCTTAAATGCATTGGTTATATTATTATTAAAAAAAATATTTAAAAGTGTTCCCAAAATGACTTTTGTCCTTGGTATAATGCTTCTTGACAGGTATAATTTATAAAATATATATTTTTGTGCGTGCCTCTTCACAGGAAAGGTTCATGACTAATGACACAACGGACGCCACTTGTTAGTTTTCTTCGAACGAAAACTTAATTTCTCAGATATTTGTAAACATAAAATGCTCACCTCTCTGATTCTGACCCCTAAACACTTAATATTCTGTGTTATATGGTTAGGAGTGACATTATTCCTACGGCATTCCAAAAAAAATATTTTCCTGTTGACCTGAGATGCCTTTCTTTTGTCAAGCTTTATCAATCTCTTGAATAAAAATACGACCTCATTTCCATGCAACAGAGCAAGAGTGTTAAAATAATTCCCGTCATTAACTGACATATTTGATAAATTTTTCTCACGTCCTTTTGTAAAAATATTAGGTAAGTTTTTCACAGGATGAGGACAGGCTCAATCAAACAACTTTATAATGCCGACGTATCGTTAGATATTCTAACTTTTTCAAGGCTGGAAAAGAGATACAATAATGGTAGAGAACAATGTCGCTCAATGACAGATGAGATCAAAAAACTTACCCTTGATTATATGTTGTTACATGTTGCAATTTCAGAGATCATCGTCGAACATGAATTGACAAAATACCATAAAATAGTCACATAAATTAAGTTGTTGTATATAAATAAATATTGTATATCACAGATATTCACAATCACAAAATAAATAAACAGAAACAGAACGGCGAAAACTGAGCACATACTGAATCGTCCAGACCACAATCTACACATCGATGCAGTTGTCTCTTATCAGGAACTAGTTCTTTTATCCGCGCAATGACTGAGGTAATCACAATTCCAAACATATGTTTACGTGGGAAAACGGGGTGCACTTCTTTTATAAATATTTAAAAGATTGAAATATACCGAACTCAATCCCTGAGTATCAGTTCGGAAATTAACGGCATTCATTATATTAATATACATCATTTCGCTTAAACAGCGTTTTCTATATACAGGCTCATAATCTAATATTTTAACCCCTTCAAAATTAAAATGATGCATCTCATCGAAGTGGTGACGAGCCAATGCGGTTTTTTCTGCTTTCGTTATATTAATCATCTTGCAGTCGTACTGATGTTGTTTTACTCTATACTGAATGTATTGTTTTGTCTGACCAACATAACATTTACTACAATCATTACAAGGAACACAATATATTATGTTAGAACGATCAGAAATAGAAGTAGTGTCCTAACCGTGAAAACAAAGCCTTATCTGTTTGAACATTATAAAAAACAAATTTAATTTCAATATTGTTATTTTTAAAAATAGAACTGATACTGTGGGAAAGTCCTGGCAGATATGGAAATTTGAAAAATTGACGGCTTCCTCCTGATGAACATTTTTCCCTCTCCATGGTGACACTGAACGAAGATCCTCCAGCATTAACAAACTTTCTCTTAAATTTACCGATTAAGCTACGAGGATAATTATTTTTTTTCCAACAAAGACTGTATTCTAGAGAAGTTCGCGTTCCAAAAAACAGGGTTACTTAATCTCTGTGCTCTACAATATAAACCTTTTACGATAGAACTTTTGTAGGAAAAATGGTGATGAGACAAATAATTCAAAAGACGACCCGAATTTGTAGGCTTCATATACCAATTGGTCATTAGTTTTCCATCTTCTTAACGGTGCACCATGACATCCAAAAACGGGAGCATACCACCCGATTCTCTTCCCATTGTGAACTGCAGTTGTTGATGGTAACCATTAAAGACCTGCACCAACCGCGTCAAATCATCCGATGGTGCAGCCAGGAAAGTATCATCCACAAAGACCTTTATAATTGGGACAATGAATGGAAGTTTCGACAAACACTCTCCACTAAGATGATCCATAACCAACTCTGCGAATACTGGGGAGCATGGATCACCCATCGCAGTTCCCTCAATTTGTCGGTGAAATCGACCACCAAACGAGAAGTAACTCGACTCAAAGACGAAATCAACCATCTTCATGAACATACTCTTGTTTATGTTAGTATAGGCGGAAATCGTTTGCCACTTCAAACCTATAATGTTCACAACTAACTGTTTCGGAATGTTAGTAAACAATGATATCACATCTAATGACAACATCTCATATCCATCAGGAAGAGCAATGTTAGGTAAATCTTCCACAAATTCATAAGAATTTTTTACGTTATAATAAAATGTTGTAGTCACCTTAGATAGCACGTCATGGATAAATCTTGAAATATTATATGTCGGTGAGTTAATGCAACTAACTAATGGTCTTAAACAAATTCCTGGTTTATGAGTCTTTCTAAGGCCATAGATTTTCGGAGCAACCGCATTATGAAACTTTAGTCGCTTAGCAGTCGTCTGATCAATAAAATCGTACCCCAACAATTCATTAATGATATCATTCGATTGTGTTTGAAATTTCTTTGTGGGGTTCTTATTTATAACCCTATATGTATTGGAATCGGAAAGCATATTTGTCATAGTGTTAACATATTCACTTCTATACATCAGGACCGTGGAATTCCCTTTATCAGCACGCATAACTACAACATCTGGGTGATTCCTCAGAAAAATGCTAGTAAGTTTAAAATCCTTTATGATGTTTTTGTAAAGTGGATCAGATGTTCTAAAACAATAATTCGTAATCTGATTTGTTGCCTGAGTTCTCAAAATATCCTGCAACCCTTCATCTGACGTCTGTGATTGGATACAATACTCCAGGTCTTTCAGCATTCTGGGTATTAGTAATTTATTATTCTGTGACGGCAGGCTAAACTTTGGACCTACTGACAACATTCTGTTTACACTTATTGGGATATTTAAGGATGTATAATTATAAATACTTTCACTATCTGTATTGACACTCACATAATGATGTCTCTCAATAAGTGCCGTCAACTTTCTTTGATTTGTCCGCTTAATTCTCTTGAATAATCTCTCATAATTACTAACAGATCTTATTTCAAAAAGCTCAAGAACTCTATGAGATACAATGCTCAGAACCCTTCGTCTGATCTGATCATATTCTTCTCTTGTAGAGGCTAACTGCCAAATTGTATTCTTAATTTCGATATTGAGCACAGATCTCCCAAATTTTCTCAATATCTGTCCAGCCTTTCGGTGATAAGGGCAAGTTATATTAAGAGTTGAGTCATCTAAACACTTAATATTCTGTGTTATATGGTTAGGAGTGACATTATTCCTACGGCATTCCAACAAAAATATTTTCCTGTTGACCTGTGATGCCTTTCTTTTGTCAAGCTTCATCAATCTCTTGAATAAAAATACGAACTCATTTCCATGCAACAGAGCAAGAGTGTTAAAATAATTTCCATCATTAACTGACATATTTGATAAATTTTTCTCACGTCCTTTTGTAAAAATATTACCACCATCGGATGATTCGACGCGGTTGGTGCAGGTCTTTAATGGTTACCATCAACAACTGCAGTTCACAATGGAAAGAGAATCGGGTGGTCTGCTCCCGTTTTTGGATGTCATGGTGCACCGTAAAGAAGATGGAAAACTAATGACCAATTGGTATATGATTATATGAAGCCTACAAATTCGGGTCGTCTTTTGAATTATTTGTCTCATCACCATTTTTCCTACAAAAGTTCTATCGTAAAAGGTTTATATTGTAGAGCACAGAGATTAAGTAACCCTGTATTTTGGAACGAGAACTTCTCTAGAATACAGTCTTTGTTGGAAAAAAATAATCATCCTCGTAGCTTAATCGGTAAATTTAAGAGAAAATTTGTTGATGCTGGGGGATCTTCGTTCAGTGTCACCATGGAGAGGGACGAATGTTCAACAGGAGGAAGCCTTCAATTTTTCAAATTTCCATATCTGCCAGGACTTTCCCACAGTATCAGTTCTATTTTTAAAAATAACAATATTGAAATTAAATTTGCTTTTTATAATGTTCAAACAGTTAAGGCTTTGTTTTCACGGTTAAAGGACACTTCTCCTATTTCTGATCGTTCTAACATAATATATTGTGTTCCTTAAAATGATTGTAGTAAATGTTATGTTGGTCAGACAAAACAATACCTTCAGTCTAGAGTAAAACAACATCAGTACGACTGCAAGATGATTAATATAACGAAAGCAGAAAAAACCGCTTTGGCTCGTCACCACTTCGATGAGATGCATCATTTTAATTTTGAAGGGGTTAAAATATTAGATTATGAGCCTGTATATAGAAAACGCTGTTTAAGCGAAATGATGTATATTAATATAATGAATGCCGTTAATTTCCGAACTGATACTCAGGGATTGAGTTCGGTATATTTTAATCTTTTAAATATTTATAAAAGAAGTGCACCCCGTTTTCCCACGTAAACATTGGTTTGGAATTGTGATTACCTCAGTCATTGCGCGGAAAAAAGAACTAGTTCCTGATAAGAGACAACTGCATCGATGTGTAGATTGTGGACTGGACGATTCAGTATGTGTTCAGTTTTCGCCGTTCTGTTTCTGTTTATTTATTTTGTGATTGTGAATATCTGTGATATACAATATTTATTTATATACAACAACTTAATTTATGTGACTATTTTATGGTATTTTGTCAATTCATGTTCGACGATGATCTCTGAAATTGCAACATGTAACAACATATAATTAAGGGTAATTTTTTTGATCTCATCTGTCATTGAGCGACATTGTTCTCTACCATTATTGTACCTCTTTTCCAGCCTTGAAAAAGTTAGAATATCTAACGAAACGTCGGCATTATAAAGTTGTTTGATTGAGCCTGTCCTCATCCTGTGAAAAACTTACCTAATATTTTTACAAAAGGACGTGAGAAAAATTTATCAATTATATACACAGTTTTTTGATTTCTGTTTTTCATTTATGGGTTTTGTTTTCGTTAATAAAGACCTAAGATCATTCTGTGTTTTGAAGACGGTTCTTATATTGAACTGAGAACCGATTCTTCTAATTTTTTCAGAAAGGCCACGAACATAAGGGATCACATTCAACAGATTGGGTTGCTGTTCTTGTTGATTATTCTGTTGTACTTGTTGATTATTTTGTTGTTCTTGATTATTTGTTTTTCTATCTAAATTCATGATACATGTATTTATGAATTGCCTAGGATATCCATTTTCTTCAAGAAATTTTTTGATGAAATCAATTTCATTATTTCGAATTTCAAGAGTAGAACAAATTAGGTTCGCTCTATCAAAAAGTGTTTTAATAACACCTCTTTTTAAACTTAGCTGATGGTTTGAATAGAAATTTAGATATCTATTTGTATGTGTCTGCTTCCTGAAGACACTCGTTTCGAAATGGTTCGGATACTTAATTATCGAAACATCCAGAAAAGAAAGCTGATTATTTTTCTCTATTTCCAAAGTGAATTTTATTGTAGGTTCCTTCATGAAATTTATGAAATCGAAAAATTTGCCTAACTCTTCTCTACCATGTTGCCAAATTACAAATATAACGTCAACATATCGCCACCAAGCTTTTGATTTCAACAAATATGTATCCACTAATTTTTCTTCAAAATTTTCCATGAATATATTACTCATGACAGGTGATAAGGGCGAACCCATTGCCATTCCAAAATTTTGTCGATAAAAAACATCTCCTAGTTGGAAATAGGTAGTATTCAAACAAACTTCAAGCATTTCCATAATATCATTGGTATTAAATTTTGAATCTTTAATTATCGAGTCATCATTTTCTAATTTCGTTCGAACTATTTGAAGCGACTTATCGACAGGAACATTGGGGAACAAACTGACAACATCAAAGCTCACTTGAATGTCATTTTGGTTTAAATTTGAATTTTGTAGTTTTTCAAGAAAGTGTTTGCTGTTCTTCAAAAAACTTTCCTTCTTTCCTTTTAATGGGTTTAAAAATTGAAGTAGATATTTCGCTAAATTTTGACATGGAGATCCAATAGAGCTTACTATTGGTCTCAGTGGAATTAGAGGTTTGTGTATTTTTGGAAGACCATATAATTGTGGTGGTTTACTGTAAGATGGCATGAGTTCTATCTTCTGTCTATATGTAAGGGTTTTTGAATGTTTTGATGAAATGGTTTTGACTTTTCTTTCTGTTATACAAGTGGGATCTTTATTGATTTTGGTATATTTGATCTTATCGTTAACAATATCCAAAAGTTTAATATGATATTCATTTGAATCCAAAATGACTGTAGCGTTTCCCTTGTCAGCCGGTAAGATTTTGATATTGTTATCTTTTTTAAGTGAGATTATAGCTTGTTTTTCCATATAACTTAGGTTTGAAGTTGTTTTGATAGGCTTCTCTAGTAACATTTTATTCAAAACTCTGAATTCGTTTGACTTTTCAGTTAGAAGTTTTTGAGCTGTTTTCTCAACAGATGTAATAACGTCTAGTATGGGGACATTTCTTGTTGTAACTGCGAAATTTAGTCCCTTTGATAAGATTCTTTTTTCACTTTCATTCAAACTTCTTGAAGATAAATTTATAACCGTTTTATTGATGAAGTTATTATTAGGTGCATTTTTGTTGGATTGTCTTTGTTTTTCATCGAACAGAGAATTGAATTTATTGAAATTTGATGCTCTACTTTTTTTATATTCATTTTTATATGAAATATCAACACAATGAAAGATATGATCTGAATCACTCTTTGACAAATTATTAAAAATTTCTTCTTCTAACCTTAGAATATCTTGACTTAGTCTTACCTTATTTTGTCTGAGAAATCTTACTCTTTCTCTGACTAAAGCATGACCAAATCTGTCCATAATTTTGTGGCAACCATAACTATCGAAAGGTAATTTAATTCTTAGGAACTTGGGAATTATTCTACTGTCCCTGAATTTGCACATGAAAGTTAGACTGTTTTCTGTGTGTGACAATTTCTTGTATAGTTCTTCCAATTTTCTGAAAAGGATTATTGAAAAAGGCCCATACCTTTGTTTTAAGTAATCATTAAAGGATACTGTGGGAGGTATACTCATTATTGAACGGTTTTTTCTGGGTTTTCTCTCCCAAACTCTGAAAAATATCTATATAATAAAAATTAATTATTTTGTGCTTTGCTTCTGCGTAAGAAACAGAGGATATTTGTCAGAAGCAATCAATTGAACAATGTTGCCTAACAAACAACAACGAAACAACATCAACGAAGAAACAACTATATCGTAACGTTTCGGACTCTATATCAGACTCCTTCGTCAGAGCTCTATGGAAATCGTTAGAATTATTTTGTTGATAGTTATTTTGTGAAATTCAAGAATTGTCACATTGACAGTATTTAAAAATCATAGCTAACATAATTTTACTTCGCATAGAAATTTCCAAGTTCCAACTCCTTTTTCAATAAATTTAGCCAAATATGGTCAATACCAATTGAGCAATTTGCAAAATTGCATTCTCTGTTCAATACAAGTTGACTCCTCAAGTTTCCTTTTTATAAAATCAGGTTCTGTCATTAGAATCTTTGTATTACTCCAATCCATCATGTGATCTCCTTGGATTGTACATACATGTTCTGCTATTTTTGATTTCTGTATGTCTTTAATAATTTCTCAAGATATTCCTATGCTCTGACTTTCTTACTTCTAGTGGTCTTGATGTTTCTCCTGTGTATGATTTACCACAAATACAAGGAATATTATATACACAGTTTCTTGATTTCTGTTTTTCATATATGGGTTTTGTTTTCGTTAATAAAGACCTAAGATCATTCTGTGTTTTGAAGACGGTTCTTATATTGAACTTAGAACCGATTCTTCTAATTTTTTCAGAAAGGCCACGAACATAAGGGATCACATTCAACAGATTGGGTTGCTGTTCTTGTTGATTATTCTGTTGTATTTGTTGATTATTTTGTTGTTCTTGATTATTTGTTTTTCTATCTAAATTCATGATACATGTATTTATGAATTGCCTAGGATATCCATTTTCTTCAAGAAATTTTTTGATGAAATCAATTTCATTATTTCGAATTTCAAGAGTAGAACAAATTAGGTTCGCTCTATCATAAAGTGTTTTAATAACACCTCTTTTTACACTAAGCTGATGGTTTGAATAGAAATTTAGATATCTATTTTTATGTGTCTGCTTCCTGAAGACACTCGTTTCGAAATGGTTCGGATACTTAATTATCGAAACATCCAGAAAAGAAAGCTGATTATTTTTCTCTATTTCCAAAGTGAATTTTATTGTAGGTTCCTTTGAATTTATGAAATCGAAAAATTTGCCTAACTCTTCTCTACCATGTTGCCAAATTACAAATATATCGTCAACATATCGCCACCAAGCTTTTGGTTTCAACAAATATGTATCCACAAATTTTTCTTCAAAATTTTTCATGAATATATTACTCATGACAGGTGATGAAGGCGATAAAACCCAGGAAAACGAGAAAACCCGGAAAAAAACCGTTCAATAATGAGTATACCTCCCACAGTATCCTTTAATGATTACTTATATTGAATAATTCTCTTGAAAAATGTCAGTTAGTCCTTAAGTTACTTATAAAGTGAAATTATTCATCAATTGCAATGATATAATGTAAAAACCTCGGTAAAAACGCACAGGACCTTCAACATCAACAAATCAATTGTGAAGAAACTTTATAAAAATATCAATAATAAAAATTCAGGATTCTTATTAGAACAAATGCTCAAAATGACCACCCCCTTCTCTAAAACATGCCCTGCATCTATTGAGAAATGACCTTCTCAAACCATACAAACTTCTCACCGCTATTTTGGCTGCTGAAATACGAATTCGGCTTCATCTCTTATGGGATTCAAATAAATTTCACTTTTTTTTAAAACCCCAGTAAAAAAATTCCAGAGGATTTAAGTCTGGTGAACGGGGAGCCCACAAAATTTCACCACCCCTTCCGATCCACCGGTGAGGATATGTTTGGTTTAAATATTCCCTAACATGTCGACAGTAGTGTGCTGGGCACCCGTCGTGTTAAAACCATAGATTACTTCGCATTTCCAGTGGTATATCTTCTAAGAGTAAGGGTACACTATTCCTTAGAAAATTCAAATAGTTGGTGCCGTTTAATGATTGCGGCAATTCTGTCGGACCGAATATTTTTCCATCGTATATTCCAGTCCATAAATACACCGTAAGTCGATATTGGGATCTATCTTGCCTTATATTGTGCGGATTCTCGATGTTCCAACTATGAAGATTATGTAGATTGATATAACCGCTTTGAGTACAGGAAGACTCATCAGTACAAAGGATATTATTGAAAAAATCGGGATTTTCTGTATGTTTCAGCAAAATTTGTTGACAAAATTCTACTCGTGCTTGATAGTCTCTTGGTAGTAGTTGTTGAACTCTCTGAATATGGTAGGGGTGATATTTGTGTTTCTTCAGGATTCTATGGGCACTTGATTTTGATATGCCTGGCATGAGCTCTATCATTTGGGTTGATACTGAAGGATTATTTTAGACATCATTCAAAATGGTGTCATCTTCCACGATCGAAGGCCGGCTACTACTTTTACGACTCCCAGGAACTCTTTCTTCGACAATTGCATTAATTACTTCGTAATTAGAATGTCGGTGATTGGGGTACCGCTCTGAATAAAGCATCGATGCTGCTCTAGCATTAAGACGTACTTCTCCATAAATAAGGTGCATGTCGGCGTATTCTCTTGCAGTATACGAAACATTTTCTGTAGACATTTTACCCATTGAACTGATACGCATTAACTTCCACTAGATGAAAATGAACGTTTCCATAGATACCTTAAGTACCTTAAGTTTGAATCATTGAATCGCATCACATAATATCGATGTTCGAGAGTTCTTTAGGCAAAGAAAAAGAAATAAAAAAACTCAGTCAGTGAATTGGCATCTTAATAACATTTTATTGATTTTCAGATTGATTATTTTCAGCAGGAAGTGCAAAATGGAAGTATTTATGGAAAAGGTGAAAAAATCAGTTTTTCACAGAAATGCTCCATTTCCGGTAAACATTCGAATATCTCTTTTCGTGAAGAAGGTTATCACCTTTATTTTACCTTTTCGGAATCCTCACAAAACGGGCAACTTTTCAACGTAATATGCAGAAAAGGTCTAGTTTCTTTTTTTTATACCACGTCAGATAGAATTCAGTACAAAAAAACACTTCCTTCAGAAAATGAATTGAATTTTTTTTTTCAGAATCCCTGTATAATATTATGTGCTATTTTACACTGCATGAATCGAAGGAATCATTCAACAATATCTACGGAAAAAACTGATTCAAAATGTATTCAATTGTAGCTTCCGCAAAAGAGAAAGCATTTTAAGTGTAAAAATTCAACATTTTCATGAAACATCAAATATCTCGAAAACTGTGAGACTTTCATTTGAACGATTTTTTCACATCAGATAGAACACATTCTGATATACATTCCGCTTTCGTTTGACGTGGTCTTTACGGGACACCCTGTATCTGCTCATATAATATTAAGTAATTGCATAAGTAAAACCCACGCGCTAAAATTTTAATTTTTTTGTTAACCGGTGTTATTGATGTAGTTTTAGTTTTCTTATTCCACACCATCATGTCCGGCCTATAGTGCTTAGTTCCCAAGTCAGTCACTATCGTGAGGTACCAGTATATCCGTGTTCGAAGTGTAGTAATGATGTTCGTATTAGGGCACATGTGTTGATGTACCTCCCTTTCCATATTATCATGTCGTGATAGGTATTTTATACTGGCTATTAATGAGCATCCTGTTAGTAGATGTTATGTGGTTTCGTCAGCGTTCTTGCATAGCCGACATTTGGAGTTTTCTACTTGTTGTTTAAATATATGTTTACTGTACTTTTCGGTGGGTATCCACTTGGTCCTGAAAAGCAAAGATCCTTCCTTCTGTTTGTGGGAAGTGGTAACCTTGAGTCAGGTAGGTATTGTGAGGCACTATATCTACATCTTCCTGGTGCAGGTTCGCCTTGACCCTGTAGTTGCTTAGTTTGTCAGCTCGGTCTGAGTTGTTCTGCTGTATTTTTGCGCGTATGTTCTGGGGAACATCGCGTTATAGTTTTGCCCAAATGTCTGTAACTTTCGAATTTTTTGAAAAAAATGGTCTCAAACGATTAAGTTCGACTCCCCAATGAAGAATTCGAGGTCAAATTTGATTCTGTCCGGCTGGCCGTCCGTTGCCACGATAACTTGAGAACGAAAAGAGCTAGCGACTTGAAATTTTCAGGGTTGGTGGCGCATCCCAATACGACGGACAAGTTCGTTAATGGGCATAATCGGCCAAGTGGTTTCCGAGCAATAATTTTGTTTTCAACCAATATAAATCCGATCAAATTGAAACTTGGTGGGTAGTTGTAGAATATGGACTTACGCATGTTCGTGAAATTTTGTGCGAATCGTATGGCTAGAAAATTTTAAAAAAATTATTAAAAAATATTTTTGTTCTCACGATAACTTGAGAACGGAATGAGATAGCGGCTTGAAATTTTCAGGTTAAGATGTGCACCAGAACGCGACATTTCAGTTTGTTTACGAGCATAATCGGCCAAAACGGTTTAAGAGTTATAGCCATCTGAAATTTTCTGAAATTTGGTGGTTTTTTGTTCCTCATTAACTCAAAAAATACTGAACCGATGGAATTCAAACATGGTTATTAGTTGTAGAATGCCAACGCGAAAATGTTTGCAAAATTTGGTGAGGATAGCATTTGTAGAAAATTTTTAATAAATCATTAAAAATAAAAAAAAAATTCTATATATCAGTAACTATTCGTTAAAAATTGATGAAATTTTGCAAGAGCCTTCATAACCTAACTCTACTGCCAAGGTTCAAGTTTTAATACGATCGGTTAAATATTGTTGGAGATTCGAGCATTCTTGTGCGAGTTCAGTAGATGGGTGACCGTTACCTCGATAACTTTCGAACGAAAGGAGATAGGGACTTGCAATTTTCAGGGTAGGTTGCGTATCCGAAAGGGAGAATTGATTTCGTTTTTGGGCACAATCGGTTTAACGGTTTCCGAGTTGTACCCACCTGGGATATTATTTCCTCGATAACTTGAAAAATATAGACTCGATCGAATTGAAGCTTGCCAATTAGTGGTAGAATATCGACTTGAAGACGTGTGTAGAATTTTGTGTGAACCGTATCGCTAGAAAATTAAAAAATTGGTTCAAGCACTGAAGTGAAGTCAGAAGCTTTTGCGCGTATGTTCTTTTGTCCATTCTTCTGTATTGGACACCCTTAATCGAATTTACCATGGTTAATTATGTCGTCCATTCTCCTGTAGTGGACACTCTTAATTCAAATTTACCATGGTAAATTCGAATTAAGTGTATATAATACAAAAACTGTTGGAAATCTATACAGCAAAATAAAAGATCCAATCCCTGTACCCTTAAAAAGTAATGTGGTATACCAGGTGGAATGTGCAAGTTGTGATAAAAGTTATATTGGACAAACATCCCAATGGGTCAAGAGTAGGCTGGCATTGCACAAATCAGACATAACCAAAAACCATGAAAGATGTGCACTGGCTACACACGCATACAATATGGACCACCGTGTAGATTTTGAAAATGTGAGAATATTGAAAACAGAAAAAAATTATCAGAAAAGACTCATTCATGAAATGATTCAGATAAATAGAAGTGAAAATACTATGAACAAGAAAACGGACACAAACAAATTAAGCTCAATATACAGCTATTTACTTGAAATTTCTGGACATGAGGATTTCTATGATGGCCCTCTGGATGAATAAAAAAACAAAAAATAAGAGTTGGCAGTATAAACATGACAATAGTTTTATTGAACGTCAATTTTATTGAATGTCTGTTTTTAGATGTGATGAACGTTTATTATATAAACCTCACATTCGGTGAGTTAACAATTCTAAATTTATATTTTATTAAACCATGATTTTGTAGAAGCCCCGAAGAAGCATTAAACTAATGCGAAAGCTTGGCGAAGAATAAAGAGTTCAAACAAGTATTCTCCTAATTGAGTCAATAACCCTTAAGTAAATCACAAATATTTAAAAAATAGACTCTTATCACTGCATTCAATATAAATATATATATATATATATATTTATATTGAATATATATATATATATATATATATATATATATATATATATATATATATATATATCAAGCTTTCGAGATGATATAACAATAATTTCATGTTACCCTGCTATCTAGAGTGGAATGTTTCAACAATTCTTCGAAAATATCTGCTATTTGGAATATTGAATGAGTTTTTTGTAATTCCAGAATTCAAGCAATATTTTTGTACTCATCACCCTGAAAATTTTTGTAGTATGCATATAGAAAATTAAATCTTCAATGTCACTCAATCGAATCATTTACTGAAATATCACGCAAAAATAATGTTATGTTTTATAGACACTGAAAATCAACCTGTCAGTGCAGTTGTTGAATGAAGATTCACAGGGTGCTACTTCCCTTAAAAAACTATGTGTCAGCAATGGCGAAAACTTACTCTTTTCGCACTATTCGAAAATACAGTCCCCTTTTTAGAGCGCATGTTCTGGGTAACATCACACGTTATCTTTTTGCCCAAATGTCTGTAATTTCCCTTATTCAGGGTTTCATAATAGTTAAATTTTGCTGGATCTAAAGACCTGGGTTGTATGCTATTAGAATAAACTGTTTGTTATTAGCGTGAATATTCTTTTGGTGAATTTAGGAATTAGTACATCACGCAGGGGTATCTGGGAGACTTAAATTTACCTGGCGCCCATTTACTAGGTTCCCTTTTTAGGAATCCACTCCCATCTCCACTAGAGCTAGACCGCGGATCCCTGAGTTCTAGTAGCTCCGATCTTAACTACTGCGACTTGGGAACAGTCGTATGACGTTATAAATTGGCGCCCAACGTGGGGCCCGACTCGATCCAACGTGGGGCTCGATAACGTGGGGCCCGACCCGATGTAACGTAGGTCTGATTCGGTTGTATATATAGTATTGTTCTTTATATTCGACCCAATTTTTTTAGGGAACTTGCTTTATTGTGCTTTAGTATTTCTAGTCATTTTGCTTCTTGGCCTATATCTGTCTTGTCTCGTCCTAATTTATTGAAAATTATTTTTACACCATTTTTTTTTATCTCTAGCGATTGTCGGTCAGAATCGAGTTTGGAAGTGTAGTTGAGTAGAAGTTTGAATTGTGGTAGTTGTCTTGTGCTCAAATATTTTATTTCTGTGTAGATTGTTTTGAGCTTTGTACAAGAAATATATTGGAGACCTTACCCTGGGTTAGATGGGACCATTTAGAGTTGACGATAGAATTTCGCCGCGGACATATGGAGTACATGGTCGGAGAATGCATGAATTTTCGAATTTTTTGTCGAAAATTATCGCAATCCATTTGGTTCAACTCTCTAATGAAGAATTCGAGGTCAAATTTGATTCTGTCCGACCGGCCGGCCGTTGCCACGATAACTTGAGAACGGAAAGAGATAGCGCCTTGAAATTTTCAGGGTGGGTTATGCATCTTAATGCTAGTTTTTTTCATAGGTATACCCATCTGAAATTTGATTGTTATTTCCTCAATAACTCGAAAAATACAAAACCGATCAAATTCAAGCATGATTGTTGAATGCCAACGTAAAATTTTTTGCAAAATATCGTGAGGATCGTATCTCTAGAAATTTTTTAAAAAATCATTGAAATAAATTCTATATATCATGAACTATTCGTCCGACATCACTGAAATTGTAACGTTTCTTTTTAACTCAGGCAAGGGTTTGTTTATGTTTTGTTTACGATAAGGTTGTCGTTTGTGTTGACGTCGAATTTGAGGTTGGATCTCGGTGGTGCCAATCGACGCTAAATAATAATTGTTGTATTCGAAGAACCGAATAAGTTGGCAATATTGTTGAATTGTGACAGTCTGAAATTTGTGAGGGTCTGCGCCAGTCACGGACATGAGGTCGTCCATTTTGTGAACACTCGAAGGAGGAGCAGTAGGTTAGGCGTATTTTCGGAACTTAATAAGAATTGGTGATTTCTTCTTAGTTGGATATAGTTTCGAAAATCGAATTAGGAGTGAGGGTTACATTGGTTTGATTTGGGAAGATAACAGGTACCTTGCACTCGTCTCGAAAGAGGATCTAACGACCTTTCTGCAAATCTAAGAGTTGAACACGTGAACGATCTTGGTGACTTTGACAGAACATCACTGTGTGCTTGAAGAATTATTTGGTGGAGGCACGACAAGATTTGGTTTCGAAGCAAACGTGTGCAGGACAACCCCGAACATCAGGGGTTTTTGTAACATCAGGAGTTTTTGTGTGCCAGCACGATATTTATATCAAGAGGAATAGAAGGATTTTTGTGGCAGTCCGAAGTTTATGGTGGCAGGAGTTTTTGAGGCCAGCACGATTTTTTTATCAGGAAGAGTGTAACTGAGACATTCGGATATATACAAGGTGTTCCATAAGTAGCGCTGTGAGACAGCCAACGCAGTGTTACCGATCCCGAGTATATACAAGGTGGTCAGGAAGCAGCGCTGGGGGACATTCAGTCAAAAGTCGCAGACGGCGAGTACAAAGGGAAGGAGAACGGTATTGCGAGACCATCGAGGCAATAATACGTTCAGGCAAAAGGAATAGCACGCAAGTTATAGAAAACATATCCCGAATCATCTTATACCTACTATATATATAACTTGAACATATATTGTTATCAATTATCTAGGTTATTGTTATTGGAAAGCGGAAATTGGGGCAAGATTTGTAGTAATCGTATATGATCATAGAGGAGAAACGTGAATGCGCCTGAGCTCCAGCGACGCGTATTTGAATCCAAGAATAATATCTACGTACAATTTCCGCCACCCTTATTCAGGGTTTCATAATAGTTAAATTTTGCTGGATCTAAAGACCTGGGTTGTATGCTATTAGAATAAACTGTTTGTTATTAGCGTGAATATTCTTTTGGTGAATTTAGGAATTAGTACATCACGCAGGGGTATCTGGGAGACTTAAATTTACCTGGCGCCCATTTACTAGGTTCCCTTTTTAGGAATCCACTCCCATCTCCACTAGAGCTAGACCGCGGATCCCTGAGTTCTAGTAGCTCCGATCTTAACTACTGCGACTTGGGAACAGTCGTATGACGTTATAAATTGGCGCCCAACGTGGGGCCCGACTCGATCCAACGTGGGGCTCGATAACGTGGGGCCCGACCCGATGTAACGTAGGTCTGATTCGGTTGTATATATAGTATTGTTCTTTATATTCGACCCAATTTTTTTAGGGAACTTGCTTTATTGTGCTTTAGTATTTCTAGTCATTTTGCTTCTTGGCCTATATCTGTCTTGTCTCGTCCTAATTTATTGAAAATTATTTTTACACCATTTTATTTTATCTCTAGCGATTGTCGGTCAGAATCGAGTTTGGAAGTGTAGTTGAGTAGAAGTTTGAATTGTGGTAGTTGTCTTGTGCTCAAATATTTTATTTCTGTGTAGATTGTTTTGAGCTTTGTACAAGAAATATATTGGAGACCTTACCCTGGGTTAGATGGGACCATTTAGAGTTGACGATAGAATTTCGCCGCGGACATATGGAGTACATGGTCGGAGAATGCATGAAGATTGAGGGTAATTGCTGGATGGATGGAGTAATGGTAGTAGAAGAGGATTTCCGGGACAACTGTAATGTATGATAGGGCATTGGATGAGGTATGATTCTGGGAAATGATTGGATGAAAAGGGTATGCTTGTTGTGATTGAGGACGTAGGAATGATTGGGTATGAGTGGATTGCTTCTTCCTTCAGGAATACTTGATTTGAGTGGGCTCCAATTGATGGAAACATTTCGGTATCTATCTGCCGGCGTGTATGAGTTATCTAGTCAGTTTATATAATTTTTTTTTAGATCATATGTATTTTAATCCCTAGGTGTAATTTACGAGGTAAATTTCTTCAAGTGAGGGGGGATTTTGTAACGTTTCTTTTCAACTCATGCAAGGGTTTGTTTATGTTTTGTTTACGATAAGGTTGTCGTTTGTGTTGACGTCGAATTTGAGGTTGGATCTCGGTGGTGCCAATCGACGCTAAATAATAATTGTTGTATTCGAAGAACCAAATAAGTTGGCAATATTGTTGAATTGTGACAGTCTGAAATTTGTGAGGGTCTGCGCCAGTCAGGGACATGAGGTCGTCCATTTTGTGAACACTCGAAGGAGGAGCAGTAGGTTAGGCGTATTTTCGGAACTTAATAAGAATTGGTGATTTCTTCTTAGTTGGATATAGTTTCGAAAATCGAATTAGGAGTGAGGGTTACATTGGTTTGATTTGGGAAGATAACAGGTACCTTGCACTCGTCTCGAAAGTGAATCTAACGACCTTTCTGCAAATCTAAGAGTTGAACACGTGAACGATCTTGGCGACTTTGACAGAACATCACTGTGTGCTTGAAGAATTATTTGGTGGAGGCACGACAAGATTTGGTTTCGGAGCAAACGTGTGCAGGACAACCCCGAACATCAGGGGTTTTTGTAACATCAGGAGTTTTTGTGTGTCAGCACGATTTTTATATCAAGAGGAATAGAAGGATTTTTGTGGCAGTCCGAAGTTTATGGTGGCAGGAGTTTTTGAGGCCAGCACGATTTTTTTATCAGGAAGAGTGTAACTGAGACATTCGGATATATACAAGGTGTTCCATAAGTAGCGCTGTGAGACAGCCAACGCAGTGTTACCGATCCCGAGTATATACAAGGTGGTCAGGAAGCAGCGCTGGGGGACATTCAGTCAAAAGTCGCAGACGGCGAGTACAAAGGGAAGGAGAACGGTATTGCGAGACCATCGAGGCAATAATACGTTCAGGCACAAGGAATAGCACGCAAGTTATAGAAAACATATCCCGAATCATCTTATACCTACTATATATATAACTTGAACATATATCGTTATCAATTATCTAGGTTATTGTTATTGGAAAGCGGAAATTGGGGCAAGATTTGTAGTAATCGTATATGATCATAGAGGAGAAACGTGAATGCGCCTAAGCTCAAGCGACGCGTATTTGAATCCAAGAATAATATCTACGTACAATTTCCGCCACCCTTATTCAGGGTTTCATAATAGTTAAATTTTGCTGGATCTAAAGACCTGGGTTGTATGCTATTAGAATAAACTGTTTGTTATTAGCGTGAATATTCTTTTGGTGAATTTAGGAATTAGTACATTACGCAGGGGTATCTGGGAGACTTAAATTTACCTGGCGCCCATTTACTAGGTTCCCTTTTTAGGAATCCACTCCCATCTCCACTAGAGCTAGACCGCGGATCCCTGAGTTCTAGTAGCTCCGATCTTAACTACTGCGACTTGGGAACAGTCGTATGACGTTATAAAATTTTGCGAAAACCTTTAGAACTTAACTCTACTGCCAAGTTCCAAGTTTGAACACGATCAGATAGATATTGTTGGATATTCGAGCAGCCTTGTGTGAGTTCAGTAGATGGATGGCTGACTGTTGCTTCGACTGTTGGCAACGACACAAACGCTCGAGCTTTGTGTAAACGACACCGGCATCCTATTCTTGGGCGAAGGCTTGAATGATAGCTTTCACAGCTATCCGGCCGAGTCGTGGTCATGTGGACGACACACGGCTGCCGTGCAGGACTCGAAGGTTACTGGCAGTCCCTTCGAGCCGTGCAGGGCAGCCGTGTGTCGTTCACACGACCACGACTCGGCGGGATAGCTGTGAAAGCTATCATTCAAGCCTTCACCCAAGCATTGGATACTGGTGTCGTTTACACGACTGTGATGCGAGCCTGTGGAAATGTTCGAGCGTTTGTGTCGTTGCCGTACAAAAAACCATGTCGTGTTGATGTGAAGCGAGCCTATGGGATTCATTCGGAGGAGTATTCAGTTTACAAACAAGATAATGTGGAAGATGGATGAGGGTGGAAAGATGGATGCGGACGCCGCACTTATGTTTGTCAATATTTACGTGAATACTATGGACTAGAACATACCACGAATGAAAAAAATTATTTCAAGCACTGACGTGAAGTCAGAAGCTTTCGCGCGTATGTTCTATTGTCCATTCTTCTGTATTCGACACCCTTAATCGAATTTACCATGGTTAATTATGTTGTCTATTCTCCTGTATTGGACACACTTAATTCGAATTTACCATGTTGAATTCGAATAAAGTGTCCAATACAGGATAATGGACAACATAATTTACCATGGTAAATTCGATTAAGGGTGTCCAATACAGAAGAATGGACAATAGAACATACGCGCAAAAGCTTCTGACTTCACGTCAGTGCTTGAACCAATTTTTTTCTGTCCTGTCCGTCATCGTTCGTTCCCTGTGTCATACTTTCCTGTGCTACCACTCATTGCTGTATTGGTAAGTTTATGTTCATTTAATAATTTTTGATGCTACTTTTTTCTTGTTTACCGATATCTTCTATTGAACGCAGGCCTCGCTCTCCTTCTTTTATAGGTAATTCTATTCTTTCAATGGCCAGGTTAGGGTGCAGCGAGTGTTTCAACTGTGTATGTGAACAACGTTATAGCCCAGATGTTTATGGTGATTATTTCATTTGTAGGGGACCGCTGTGGTTTCAGAATTAGTTTAACCCTACTAAGTAGTTCTATTTTTGCTTTTTCTCTTTTTTCTGATTGTCAGATCTCAAATGATTATAGTATACCTATAAGTTTTAATATGTTTCTTCCGTATTGAAACTATTTATTTCTTTACCATCCCTCAATTTCATGTTCGCCTCTTCCACCATTTTCCTTCTTTCAACTGTCAAAGCCACACATTTTTCCAGCGCTAATGTGATGCCTATGTCCTCACTAAAATTTCTAACCAGTTCCAACTCCCCCTCCAGCTGCGTTCACCCCCTTGCGTAGAGCTTCAGCTCGCTAAGCACACCTCTTTGGATTTTTATTTCAGGTGTTTCGTAGGCCTCTGTACCTTCGCTCACTGATAAAGTTGTCCTCCATGTGCCATCAGGAATTTTAACTTGTTACCACCGTCTTTCCTATCTTGTGAATTTCTAATATGTATTCAACAATGATAGGCTTGTCGGATTAAAAGGGCGCAGAATAAGACGGGGCCGGATTACCAGGGTTCCACTGTACTCGATCTGCCACTAGTGTGGGATAGAGTCATATGCCTTTTGGTAGTCAAGGTGACGGCGATGTTCATGTTTTTCATATTTGCTTGTCTAGTGTCTAGTGTCTAGTGATCGCTCTGTCTATAACCAGGAGTTATTTACCGCCAGGCTCTTGCTTTTACAACGATTCTGCTGCCAGGCCATTATTTTGTTCCTTCTGAGGTGTGTGTTTATTATGTGGGCAAGCGTGGATGTTAATATCTTATGAGCAGACGGATTTTCAGGTTGTGCCAAGTCTCCCTTCTTTGGCACCATATACGTTTTTGTCCAAGTAAAATACGTGGAGGTGATCTCAGGGTTTTCTATTGCTTCTCCTATAAGAGGCGGCATCGTCTTGTGAGTTGATGTCAAAGCTTTCCAACAATAATCGTGGATTCCATCTATGCCAGGGAACACCCAGTTCTTCATCGTTCTTGTTGTTTCATATTCCTCACTCACCCTTACTCTAGGTATATCTTGAATGTGTTGTTGGGCCTTCCTTTCTGTTTAAATCCATGGGGTGCTCTTTTTCTGCTGACCATAAGGAAGACCAGTACTCTTTAATTTTGTCACTTCATTTTGTCTTTATTTTTGGCGCTCTAGTTCCTCGGAACTGAGTGCTTATCAATTTGCCCAAATGTCTGTAATTTTTGAATTTTTCGATGAAAATGGTCTTAATCGATTTGGTTCGACTCACTGATCAAGAATCCGTGGTCGAAATTCATTCTGTCCAGCCGGTCCAGCCGTCCGGCCGTAGGCACTATAACTCTCGAACGGAATGAGCTAGACAGTTGAAATTTTCAGAGTAGGTTTGGAGGATAAATATCTCGGCTAAGTTTGTTATTGGGCAAAATCGGACAGGCGGTTTCGGAGTAACAAAAAAAAATTTTTTTTTTACAGAACAAATTCCAAATTGAATTTTTTTTCAATAAGGAGTTTTACCATAAGAATCCATTCATATCATTTTGAACTCTAACAAACTAATACTTTCGGAGATATGATTTTTCAAAATTTCAATGATAGAATTATTCTGTGGCTATTCTATGAATTGTTATAACGTCAACTTTGACGTTGTCTCATTGTCATTCATTCCAGTAATGGTATCAATATGAGAATTATAATATCATCATACTTTTTGTTGGTTGATATTTTCATGCCGATGGTCAATCCATATGATGATGGGAATGGTAATGGTAAGTTAATAACATTGTCATTCATTCCAGCAATCGTATAAATATGAGAATTATAATATAATATCATAGTTTTTGTTGGTTGATATTTTCATGCCGATGGTCAATCCATATGATGATGGGAATGGTAATGGTAAGTTAATAATATTGAGTTCAGAATATCTCCACTAAAAACAAAACTGGAATTGAGGAATGAATATCTCGGATGAGTTCGTTGTTGGGTAGAATTCATCTATTGGTTTTGGATTGATAATTTTTGGCACTCTTGTTGAATTTAAATTCTTCTATGATGTTTGAATTCAATTTCAGCTAAGATGAAGTTCTAAATTTCAATAATGAATCTTACTTCTATGTTTTCACAGAATGCTATAATTATTCTATCTAAGCTTTATTATATGATCTGTGTTCATACTCGTACATTTCATCCTGTTCTATAAGAGAGAGTCAAATTCATTTCAGCTATTTTAATTTGGTTTTTTCCATGGTGCAGTTCTCATTCTCAGATTGCTCATTTAATCTTGATAAATAAACTATTATTTGAATTGAATTTCCTGTATGATGCAGTTCTATCATAAGAATACATTGATATAATTCTCAACTCTGAGAAACCAATACTTTCGGAGATATAATTTGTCTGTTTGAACTAGAGCGCCAGAAAGCTCCTTTCCACAGGGCTTGAACCCATTTTTTCATATATCTCCAGTATCTGAAAGGAGGATTCGTTCTGTTCCACTTCTGTTCCTCTATGTTCAATTCTCGACGCAGTTTATTTGTTGTTGCTCGTATGCTCATTTTTATGTGTCTCAATATGTTTGTTGGAAATTGGATAAACGTTTCAGTTCTGATGACATTTAGCTCGTTGGGGGACAATAGTTTTCTGGTTTTAATATACTTCACCTGCACCATCTGGTGTTTTCCATTGATTGGTATATGGATGTAGTACGAACCATTTTTCTGGCACTTATGCTACGTATTTTTGGGTCTTGGTCTCTCCTTATGTCACTTGGAAGTGGGCGCTGATAAGACAGTGGGACCCGCTGGTTCATATAAACAGGATTACATTCGTACAGAATATAAGGACGTTATTATTCAGGTCATATCTGATGAATATAGTTCTACAATATGTTCTCCGAAATGTCACCGTTATTGAGATATTGAATTTTAAAGATTTTTTTTAAATCCCTCATCTTTGGCTTCTTTATTGATTTTTTTAGGCTTAGAGCTTCTAGGGTCCGTTTTTTATGTATCTAGTTAGAGGGTATATCAGTTAATGAAAATGAGCAACAAAAACTGAACCTACTACTGACAGCTGAAAAAGATTGCTTGACAAAGATTAGAATTAAAGAATATTCCCTGAATGCTTTTAACTTTGAAGCGCTTTTCTTACAAAAAAATATATGGAAGTTATTCGACAGATGCTCTTAGAAACTTCTTCGTCTTTTCATCTATTCAGAAAGGTATAACACTTGCAATTAAATAGGCAAAACATCGTTCAAATTATAATTAAGTTAGTAGAGGGTACATTTTGGTGTGAGGTAAAAGTAGCTAATAAAAAAAAAATTTAAGAACCGCACCCCTAGAAAATTTAAAAAAAATCACGAAAAAAAAATTGGTTCAAGCACTGACGTGAAGTCAGAAGCTTTTGCGCGTATGTTCTATTGTCCATTCCTCTGTATTGGACACCCTTAATCGAATTTACCATGGTTAATTATGTTGTCTATTCTCCTATATTGGACACTCTTATTTCGAATTTACCATGGTAAATTCGATTAAGGGTGTCCAATACAGAAGAATGGACAATAGAACATACGCGCAAAAGCTTCTGACTTCACGTCAGTGCTTGAACCAATTTTTTTTTCGTGATTTTTTTTAAATTTTCTAGGGGTGCGGTTCTTAAATTTTTTTTTTTCGTCATTTTTTTCAAATTTTCTAGGGGTACGGCTCTTACAAAATTTTAAACATGTCTTTATGCGGATTTTCTACTACTAGTTACCAAGCTTCAATGCAATCGAATCTTTATTTTTTTAGTTATCAAGGAAATAATATTCCAGGTGGATATACCCGGAAACCGTTAAACCGATTATGCCAAAAAACAAACTCAACTCTCCTTTTTGGATACGCAACCTACCCTGAAAATTACATGTCCCTATCTTCTTTCGTTCGAAAGTTATCGAGGCAACGGTCACCCATTTACTGAACTCACACAAGAATGCTCGAATCTCCAACAATATTCAACCGATTGTGTTAAAACTTGAAACTTGGCAGTAGAGTTAGGTTATGAACGCTCTTGCAAAATTTCAGCAATTTAGAACGAATAGTTACTGATATATAGAATTATTTTTTTTTATTTTCAACGATTTATTTAAAATTTTCTACAAATGCTATCCTCACCAAAATTTGCAAACATTTTTGCGTTGGCATTCTTCAACTAATAACCAAGTTTGAATTCAATCGGTTTAGTATTTTTTGAGTTAATGAGGAAAAAAAAAACACCAAATTTCAGAAAATTTCAGATGGCTATTACTCTAAAACCGTTCGGCCGATTATGCTCATAAACGAACTCAAATGTCGCATTCAGATGCACAACCTAACCTGAAATTTTCAAGCCGCTATCTCTTTCCGTTCTCAGGTTATCGTGACAACAAAAATATTTTTTAATAATTTTTTTAAAATTTTCTAGCCTCACGATTCGCCCAAAATTTCACAAACGTGCTTAAGTTCATATTCTACAACTACTCACCAAGTTTCAATTCGATCGGATTTATATTGGTTGAAAACAAAATTATTACTCGGAAACCACTGGGTCGATTATGCCCATTAACGAACTTGCCCGTCGTGTTGCGATGCGCCATCCACCCTGAAAATTTCAAGTCGATAGCTCTCTTCGTTCTCAAATTATCGTGGCAACGGACGGCCGGACGGCCGGACGGCCGGCCGGACAGAATCAAATTTGACCTCGAATTCTTCATTGGGGAGTCGAACTGAATCGTTTGAGACCAATTTCGTCAAAAAATTCGAAAGTTACAGACATTTGGGCAAAACTATAACGCGATGTTCCCCAGAACATACGCGCAATAAGTAAATAAAACAAAAAGAAACAGAACAATATTTTTATAACTCTTCTTCGACATAGCTGCCGTCATTTCTTGCACAAATTCTCATTCGTTTCCTTAAATTACTTTTCAGGACAGAAGTTTGCAGGCTCCGCCTCATTTATTCAGCTTCATCAATAATCCTCTGTCTCAGAATATCAACATTTGCAAGTGGCGCCATTTGGTCGAAAGCTAGGGTCTTCATATGACCCCACACATAAAAATACATCGGCTTTAAATCTAGGCTCCTCGCCGGCCATGCTATGGGTCCAGCTCTATCCATTTATTTGGGTACTTCTCGTCCAACCATGCCCGAACACTTCTTCTGTAGTGCGCTGGGCAGCCATCATGTTGAAAGAACATTTCTCGTCTCACTGTAATAGGCAAGTCTTCCAACAAAGAGGGTAACTCCTGCCTGAAAAATTTTTCATATGCTTCGCGATCAAAATTATCGGGCAGGCAGTATGGCCCTATCAAGTAATTTGATATGATTGCTATCCACACGTTAAGACTAAATTTCCTTTGTGATCCTTTTGTTCTTTTTTTCTTCGGGTTAGCTCGCACTTTGGGAGCCCAATACTGGGCGTTCTGATAATTTGTGATGCCGTCATTATCAAATTTTGACTCATCTGTCCATGTGCTTTTCTTTAAAAAAAAAACAGATCTTCATATCGGCAGAGAGCATGAATCTCCAGATTGCCCACTAGTGTGTATAACGAACCAGACTTTCCACTGGAAAATACCAAGCCTTCGAGCGACAACATTTGTTGTCGTGGTTGGGTCAGCTTCAAAAAGAGAAGGTAATTCATTTTCTTCGTTGTCCCCTTCATCAAGAATACTAGGTCATCCCATGTCAGTCCATCGTACTAGAACAGAACCAGTTTCTCGTAATCTTCGATAAACTCTGTCAAATAAGCCAATATCAGGAACTCGACGAGTAGGATACCGTAGCATGTATTCATTGCGAGCACGCAACGTCAGTCCTTCGTAAAATCCTTAAAACATTAGGATGTCCGCATATTCGTCGTTGGTAAATATTGCCATGTTCAGAATACAAATCAAATTCCAGTCACAAGCCTCGTCATACAGTTAGAAGATGCAACAGTCGAAAAATCCAAGCCAAGTCGCGTTTTTACAGAAAATTATCGAAGAGCATGGAAAATACATCTACCACAGATGAAACAAAGATAAATTGAAAATAGTAATCATCAAAAAGAAAAAGATCTTCAATAGATAGACACACAGGACCTTCTTCAGGCAAACTTCTGTTGTGAAAAGTGACTTTAAAAAAGTATGATCATTTGTGCAAGGAACTGCAGCGGCCTGCGGCACAAGAATGTGCAATCATAATATGTGAAGAGATTAAAATACAACTGAGTAATGCAGAACCTATGCTGAGAAGAGAGACAACACCACTCTGGAAAGCACGCCTGGAAACAAAAATTAAATACATTAGGAAAAAAATTGGTGCATTACATACTTACCTGCAAACCAACTCACCAACAAGAAAACTTCTCAAATCCATTCACTGCATAGTATCAGAGCTCCTCATCCAGAACAGAGGTGAAGATCTCAGGCAGAGACTACAGATGGCCTGTGACAGCCTGAAACAGAAAATAAAAGCATTAGGTAATAGCATACAACGCTATAATGAAAGGGTCAAGCGATATAAGAACAACCAGCTCTATTACAAAAACCCTAAACAATTCTTCAGATCTCTGGAGAACACCACAACAACAGAATAGGAGCCACCAACGGCTGAGAACATGTGCAAAACGTGAAAAAAAATATGTCTGAGGAGGCTGAGGAGGATCATGATGACACTGCCTTCTGTATCCAAGAAGCAGAACAACAGGCCGGATAGTACGCCATGGAAGAAATGAGAATCACAGAGGAGGACATAAAAACTATTCTGAGAAAAACGAACAACTGGTCTGCTCCGGGCCCCGATGGTATACACAACTACTGTTGGAAATATTGTAACTGCACCCATAGAATCCTGGCGAACACATTCCAAAAAGCGCCATCTACGATACCAAATTTCCTCACCATTGGCATAACCCACATCCTACCTAAAAGGAAAGACGGTGGGATCTGAAAAATTACCGGCCGATAACACGCCTATCGTCTTTATACAAAACACTCACCGGAGTGCATTCACTTTTCAAGGCACATAGGAAAAATAACATATTGCCATGAGAACAAAATGGATGCCTTAGGTGCTCACCATTGACTAACTCATCACGAAGCAAGCAAGAAAAAAACAGCGAAATATTTCGATGGCGTGGATAGACTACAAAAAACCGTTTGACTCGATATCACACTCATGGCTGCTGAAGACCCTGCAACTATACGGTGTATCGGGAGCTGTAACAAACCTACTCAAATATTTAATAAAATCATGGTGGACGAAGTTACATGTAGACACCAAAAGGTGCACATACATAACAGAAGAAATGAAAATTAAGAGGGGATTATTTCAGGGAGATAAACTCAGTACCCTATGGATTTGTCTAGCGATCAACTTTTTGAATAAGCTCCTAAATAAAAGCTGGGTATATAATAGAGAAGAGGCATAACACCAGGCTAAATCACCAACTCTACATTGATAACCTCAAACTCTACGCTCCCAATGAAGACCAACCCATGAGGCAGCTCAGAGTGGTAGCATCCTTCACGGAAACAATCAGGAATGAGTAGGGGCTGGACAAATGTGCTGCGGTACACGTGAAGAGAGGCAAAATCACACAGGGAGAAGGAATGCTTGTGCAGGAGAATATCGAAATCCAAAGACAAAGCCCAGAAGAGAAATATAAGTATCTGGGCATTAAACAAGGACTGGAAATAAATAATTCCTTAACCAGAACCACCTTCAGATTAACATTCCTGGACAGAATAAATAAGATCCTACTAAGGAAACTGAAGGCCAAGGCAATGGTTGCATAAATAAACATCTGGGCGATGCCATGCTTGACTTATTCGTTCGGAGTTGTTAAATGATCCATCACAGACCTTAAGGCCATTGATACATGAGTCAGAGTGCTCCTAACGAAGCATGGAATGTACCAACCTCATGCATCAGTTAACAGGCTATACTTACCCTTAAAGGATGGAGGGAGAGCTCTGCATAGCCCACCATAAAGCTGTGTTGGAAATGAGAGAGTATTTCCTATTGAAAAACACGCCCTTCTTCAGAGTTCTTCGAGGAGAAGATGATAATGTCACAGCTTTGAATCTTGCCTCCAGTATCCAACCTACTGAACCCCCCACGACTGCGATATTATCTGAAGAATGGCACGGCAAAGCCCTCCACGGCAGGTGTCCGACGGCAGTGGAACGAAGAACAATAAATTGTTATGTCTATTATAAAAAAGACTATTTTCAAATAACTTTTACGTTTCAACTCAAACGAGGCATCCGCCTAGCTCGAGAAATTAATATGAATCTTTATAATTGGGGACCCAGATGATTTAGCCACAATGTTTAGGACACCTAAGATTCTAAATAAATTTACTCAAACCATCAAATCAGTCAAAGATTCGGTTCGAACAGGGTCGTAAGTTCTTTTTTTATCTCGACTACACTACTTTGGGAAATAGACAAGAAACTATAATATAACTATAACAAACTTCAATTTAATGGGTAATGTCAAATAGAAATCAGCAGGTAACTTTTCACAGTGGTATCCTACTATGGTACTTATCTGTTCTACGATGTCTAGGTAAAGGGAAGTTAGTTCCTCCTCAGCTAGGTAGAATGTCTAACGTCGATCTGGGTCTTTTAACAAGGTGGTGTTTTTCGAGTTCCAATATCATTCGAAGTACCTCTCCAAACTTGGAGTGGAACTAACGGATATAGCTTATCGTACGATTTTCTGATTCTCACCAAATAGTCCACTCTAAAACGTCCTAGATATATACACATAGATACATCAAAACAAAACGCAATGAACACCGTTCGGTATCCTATCTTACCCTAGATCTTCAGGGACAGAACCTGGTTTTCCAGAAAGTGGCGTGCCTTCATATCCGCAGTATTTGGGTAGCTGGTAACCTCGTTTAACAAACAATTCACTTATTCCAGAACAATCGAAGGTTATCCAGCTTTGAGTGGAAATTGAAAGTTGTTAATTCCCTCAACTATGAGGATTCCAAAATTGGATTAATCAACATGGCGTCTCCAAGCACAATTCTTTCTCGAAAAATATATTCGAATGTTAAAGACGGCATGCGGATACGTTCACCATCCGGGCTCTTTATCGACAAAAAAATATCGCGATTTAATCAGTGCTTCTCAAACAAAACCGTAGGATCACCACCTACCAAAAAAGGAGAAAAAGGAAAATCAAACCAACCAAAAACATGAGGACCACCTTATTTCAAGCGAACTACGCAAGCTAGAACTCCGAACGAAAGAAAACCAATACGAAACTTGTAATGTTCTTGGTTCGTATGAATATATTTCGGTTGTAGGGATAATAACGCAATTTTCTTCATGAAACGTATATTCGCTATATCTTCCAGATTACAACTAACTGTACAATTAATATGCATATGTGAATACAACCTTTTGATATAGAGGGGATTAACTTCGGCGGATTGAATACATTACAGATATCTCCCCTTTTAAAATTGATATTATTTACAAGAACATTTTGAATCAATTACAATCTTACAATCTAATCTGATACTAGTTACTAATCTAATACTAATTAATTTATATGTACAATTTACAATTCTATTCCATATCTTTGAATAGGTTTAGTATTTCTTTTAGGTCTCGAATTTCCTAACTCATTGTGATCAGATTCAACATTAACGTCTTTAAAATTGCTGTCCTCAAATTCCTTACTCTTTATTACCTCATCAACTATTGCTTCTTTATGATCTATTTCTTTATCAGATTCTACTGAAATTCCAGAAGTGAATACATCCGGTTGAAAAGTTTTACGCATTTGATTTGAATGACGTTTCCAGGAAACCTTCAGCTCTGGAATCTCAATAAAATATGTACATCTTCCAACTTTTTTATTTACTATTCCCTTAATCCACATTACCTTAGGTCTAAATCTATAATCCTTAACTAAAATTACTTCACCCAAATCATAATGAGTTTTTCTTTTTCCCTTAAAGTATTGTTTTTGTTTATTTTGTCTTACTTCTACCCTATTTTCAACTTCATTCTTGTCAATTATTTTCTTTTTAACATGAGGATTTATCAAGTCAAATTTAGTTCTTAATGAATGTCCGAACATTAAATTCGCTGGGCTAACTCCTGTTGTGCAGTGAGCAGTGTTTCTATAATCTAATAAAAATCTACAAATAATCTGATTGGTAGTGGACTGATGGTCCGCAGCGAGAGCTTTCATCAGAGCGCCTTTAACCAATTTTACACAATTTTCGGCCACACCATTTGAAGAGGGATTATATGGTGGGGATGTCATATGTACAATACTATTTCTTGAAAGGAATTCAGTGAATTCTTGTGAGGTGAAGGAAGTAGAATTATCTGAAACTAGAAATTTTGGTATTCCAAAAGTCGCAAATATTTTCCGTAAATTCTCCATGGTAGTAAATGAATTAGTGGTGGTTGTTTCACTTACTTCTAACCACTTAGTATGCGCGTCAATAGCAATTAAATAAAATTTATTTTTGAAAGGTCCTAAATAATCTATGTGTAGACGTTCCCATGGTTCCGCCGGAAATGTCCAACTATTTAATTCTATCTTACTAGGATTTCGAAAATATTTATTGCAAGAATCACATAGTTTTGTTAGTAACTCAATTTCTTTATCTATCCCCGGCCACCATAAGTAACCTCTTGCAATCGACTTCATCTTCACAACTCCTAGATGTGTAGCATGTAATTCTTCTAGAATTGATCCGCGTAAAATTTTAGGAACTACGATCCTATGATTCCAAAAGATACAATTATCTTGTATTGTAAATTCATATCTCTTAGAGAAATATCCTTTCATTTTGTCGTCTGGACACCTATCCGGCCAACCCTTGTTAACGTAATGTTTGATTTCTTTCAAAATGTTGTCTTTTTCCGATTCCAATTTAATTTGAGAATAATGAATATTAATTTCTGAACTATTTGAGAAGAAGTGACAATAATCTAAGTCTTTTTCATTAATTTCCAAGCTATCGTCAGTAGTAGGAAGCCTAGATAACCAATCTGCATGGTTTTCTTTGGAACTGACATATTCAATGTAATAACTATAATTTGCCAGTATCACCGCCCACCGTCTTAGTCTATTAGCCGCATACTCTGGAATACCCCTTTTAGGACTAAATATAGAGAGCAAGGGACGATGGTCAGTTCTTAGCGTAAAATGTTTAAGATACAAATATTGATGAAACTTAACGACTCCAAAAATCAAGGCATAAGCTTCTTTTTCCAATTGTGAATATGATTGTTGAGCTTTATTCAATGTTTTTGAGGCAAATGCAATAGGTTTTTCAACACCTGATGGAAAAATATGACTAATAAATGCTCCTACGCCATAACTACTTGCATCTACCGTCAATCTTATTGGTAATTTTTCATTATAATGCACTAAAATATCAGATGACGTAAGCATGTTTTTGATTTTGCTGAAAGCATTTTCGCAATTATGATTCCATTTGAATGATACATTTTTCTGGAGTAGTGAATACAAAGGAAATAATGTGGAGGATAAATTTCTGATAAATTTTCCGTAATAATTAACTGAACCTAGAAAACTTTTCAACTGCGTTACATTTTCCGGTCTCGGAGCATTCTCAATCGCATTAACTTTATCTTTACAAGGATGTAACCTTCTTTATCAATTACAAAACCTAGGTATTCAACCTGGTCCTGAAAAAATTTACATTTATTTAGACTCAATTTGAACCCGGATTTATCCAATATATTAAAAACTAGTCGCAATCTACACAAGTGCTCCTGAAAATCTTTACCTGTAATCAGGATATCGTCTATAAAAATCGCAACACCGTCAATACCTTGGAATAACGATTCCATAATCTTCTGAAATTTGGCAGGTGCTGAGGCTATACCATACGTTAGACGATTAAACCTGAACAAACCCTTGTGTGTCGAAATGGTTAAAAGCTCCCTGGATGAATGATCAACAACTATCTGCTGATATGCTTGTGAAAGGTCCAACTTTGAAAATTGTTCTCCACACTGCAACGTACCAAACAGATCTTCTATGCGGGGAATTGGATATTTATCCACTTCGATATAAGGATTGATCGTTATCTTGAAGTCAGCACATAGTCTTACTTCTCCAGTCTTTTTCATGACTGGCACCACAGGAGTTGCCCAGTCGCTGTAGTCAACTGGTGTCAGAATACCTAAATCAATAAGTCTATTAATTTCATCTTCAACTAGATCGCGAATTGCAAATGGTAATGGCCTAGCCTTAAAGAATTTTGGACTCACACTTGGATCCTTCAATTTAATGATAGCTAAACCCTTATTGAATTTTCCCAATTCACACGAAAATAATGAACTAAATTCATTAAGTAATTCACCAACCTCTTTATCAATGTTTTTCTCAACAAAATTCAACCTTTCAAATTTCACATTGAACTCATTCAAAAAATCTCGACCTACGATTGGTGGTCCTCCATTTTTAATAACATATAAATCTATGAATTTCTGAACATTTTGAATTTCCATTGCAACCCTGAAATAACCCATTGGTTTAATTTTTTCTCCATTATAAAAACATAATATTTTGTCAGTGGTTAACAATTTATTTCTTGGAAATTTGTTGAAATAATCCCTATCTGAAATAGCACTAATGCTTGAACCTGTATCAATTTGAAAATTGATTATAATTCCATTCAATTTCACCTTAATATTATATGGTAAATGTTTAGCATCCGTCAGTGAAAAAAGTTCTAACTCATCAACATCATGATCCCTATTTTGAAGTGTTATCAAATTATTTTTCTCAGTTCCTTTCTTATATTTACTATGTTTTTTAAAACAAACATTGGCTAAATGACCTTTTTTGTGACAAAAATTACATGTCGAATTAGCATGAAAACACTTATCTTTTGTATGCCCTATGCGGCCACATACTGCGCATTCCTTCTTATATGTCATCTTAGAACCATTGCTTGATTCTGGTCGCCGATTGGTCCTGGGATGTTTCTGCATCCCCCCTTCCTTCTGGCGGTTGCGCACATACAGTACTTCATGCTTGTAGTGTTGAGTAGGACATACAAGAGGCGCTTCATTTGTCCCGGACATGACGTCAAAATGTAAGAGTGCCTCGAAATTTAAAATTGTACTACTTCAATTTATTTGTCGCGGTCGAGCGAGAGCGAGGCAGAGGCAGATAAAGAAATTCCATTTTGTGTCGGAACCTTTGATGTGAGGGTAGTAGAATTGCCAAATTTCATAATAATTGTACTAAACAATCAAATGTGGTTCATCCTCCTAATATCTGTCCGTTAGATATGTTCTTGCCGAAACCCTCATTACATAAGCTAAGCACTCTTACAACTTTCCAAGTTCGAGTGACAAACCTTCTAGAGAGCTTACTCATCAATACCGCAGTGACAAAAGCACGTCGCGTCTAACATTTGAGGCGCGCATAATTCGTACTATAATAACTTCAAATGGTTCAGTACGCCTCGCCTCTTTTGAAGTGGGACATTGTACTGGCTCAGGACAAAAAAGAGGCTACTCTTACAAACTCTTTTTCAAGTCGTGTCCTACTCAACACTACATGCTTGACCGTTTTTCCTTCTTGAAAATGTCCCTCCTGGCCATTTTTACCTTTTGATGATGAAAACGCCGCCATTTTGAGATTTGCTAACTTGATCGCATCAGCCAAGGAAATGATGATTTTCTCTTCCACAAGTCGATCGAAGACAGGTCCTCGCCCAAATCCACAAATAAATTTATCTCTGAGCGCAATTTCGAGGTGATTCTCAAATTCACACTGTACTGCCAATCTTCGAACACGTGCTGCCCACTCATTTGCAGATTCTTCTGGTCTTCTTTCGGCTTCATAAAATTTAATTCTTTCAGCGAACGGTGTACGCACCGGCGTGAAATGATTATCAAATATCTCTAACAGCTGTGAATAACTTTTCATCTCTGGCTTCACCGGACTGCATTGATCGAACATTAGGCCATAAGATTCTTCATCCAGCATGTTGAGGAAAATCGCTCTTCTCTTATCATCCATGATGTTGTTCGCTTCGAAATAGTTATCGAGTCTTGCTTTATATATTGTCCAATCTGATATATTAAAATTAAATTCTTGTAGTTTCCCGATGAGACTGTTCTGTCCGATGTAACTATTGTCTTGCGCCATTATGGTCCTTTTTACTATCACTAGGTATCACTGCTTAATTTTGTCCAATTATTTATTTTACTATTTATTTATAGTTTATTTTTTACCTCTTCGCCACTGTAATGTTCTTGGTTCGTATGAATATATTTCGGTTGTAGGGATAATAACGCAATTTTCTTCATGAAACGTATATTCGCTATATCTTCCAGATTACAACTAACTGTACAATTAATATGCATATGTGAATACTACCTTTTGATATAGAGGGGATTAACTTCGGCGGATTGAATACATTACAAACTCATTACACTTGAGTTCAATATCATATCCTTTTCAAAGACAACAACGCTCAGATCAGTAACCAAATCAATCTGTAAGTTAAAATAAAAATAGAAATTTCAAATCAAAAATATCCAATAACAGTACTTAGCAAACCATTGTTCTTGCCAAAATCAATCGAATCACCCAACACTTATACAACAACAACAGAAAAAATCCCTGCAGTTGTATCGTAGCTTCAATTTCTTACAACTCACATCGATGTAGTCAAATTGAGGTCCGGATCGGAGACAGGTTTCAAATCTTTGGCATTCCAAGTCCCTTGATACACTCCAGACTAATTTACGAATTCGTACGTCCAAGGAGAAACTTTATTGGATATCCTAAAAGGTCCAACGTATTTGGGAGCAAGTTTCGCCGTGAAATATTGAGCGGCATCAGGCAAAACATAATTTGTCATATACACATAATGCCTCTCCCTAAAACTAACATTTCGACGCCTAAGATTATAATATCGTGAACTCCTTCAAAATGCTCTATACATATATTTTCGAATAACCCTATATAATTTATTGAATCCCTCAACACGTTGGGGAAGATTATCTTCCTCAATTTTTATCTATATATATTATATATAAAAATGAGATTCTCCTGACAGGTGCATCTCTGAACCAAAATTTACGAAATATGGTGAATGACGTATCGTTTCATGAGTTGATGATCTGATGGCACACGCAGTCTTTTGCAAAAGTATGTCCCAACTTTTGTGGTTGTCATCCACGTAGCACGGAATAATACTTTTCATAGTCTTATTGACCGATTCCGTATGATTCGCTTGCGGGTGATATCGCGCAGTAGATTTGATCTCTATTCCGTTAGATGACATACATTTTTCAAACTTTTTACTTCTAAATTGGAACCCGTTGTCCACAACTATAGCTCTTGGAACACCAAACATCATGAACACTAGGTTCTCTATCAGTTCGACGGTTTTCTCCACTGTAGGGGTTCGTGTAGGAAAGAAAAATAGAAGAAAAAGAATCACACACAACTAAAATATATTTATATCCATGACCTGACTTGGGCAAAGGGCCGACGAAATCTGCTGAGATCAATTCCAATGGTTTCGCTACATAATTACATGTTAGCATGACTCCTGCTAGAGCCTTACGGTCTGTCTTATATGTCTGTAGCTCAGGGGCCTCCTATCTCGATAGGAGGTACGGGGATTTCCAAACCCGAGTTACCCGAGGACCTGGAGGCTTGCCACCTTGAACATACCGTCCTGACCTAGACATGTCTTAGGGTGGACGGGGAGCTTGGCTTAATCGCCCGGCTCAAAGAGGAGCAAACCTCTGAAAAAACCCCAAAGCCCAAGGTGAAGATAAGTGCCGACGGGATGCGTGGCTGGCGGGCAGACCAGTCTTTAATTTTCTCACCACTGGGAACCAGGCGCACCCAGTGGGACATTTAGCCTTCTGTTTGGTATGGGCGCACTGCCACTCAGCGACATATTCACGACCCTACTCGTGGAAACTATTATGGAAAAATAATATTAAAGGATACTGTAGGAGGGATATTCATCATTAAATGGTTTCTTTCTGGGTTTTCTCTCCCAAACTCTGGAAAATATCTATAAAATAAAAAATTAATTATTTTGTGATATGCTTCTGCGTGAGAAACACAAGATGTAACGTTACAAAACGCTCCACCATTGATTACCATTTTAATCTCGAAAAACTCTCTACGGGCAGCTTCAGTTCACAATCACAAACGCCTTGCCTAAATTCTATGAATCGCCTAGCGCGTTGATAGAGTTTATGTTTCGCATGCGCACGATCAGCAGCATCATGCGGGTTCAAGCAGACATCTTTGTTTTCCTTTTCGAGTACTGGAAGTCAAAGCGTTAACATCCCGCCAGAGAGTTTAGCAAATTAAAGTACTATCGTAATCCATTATAATCGTGCGAATTGGAAATTTATTTGTTTCTATCAAAGCTCCCACATTAAGTAATACCACCGTTTCTTCAAAAAAGGTTCCCATTTATGAGTGGGCTTTAAAAAAATTCTCCGGTAGAGAACCTCTAATGCCTTTTCTCGAGTTGATAGATACCCTTAAGGTTTCACGTGGTTGTACAGATGCTGACCTTTTCGAGTCAGCTTCGGATCTTTTTGAGTTTGACGCTTGGACATGGTGGCATAACCATTTTATTCGTAGTACCTTTAAGACCTGGTCGGACCTGGTGGATGGTCTGAAGGACGCCTTTTTACCTTCAAATTATGACGAGAGGATAATGAGCGAAATAAAGTCTCGTAAACAGAAATTAGGCGAAAATGTTACCATTTTTATAACATCACTAGAAGCTAAATTTTACCGATTAAATACAAAACCTTCAGTGAGAGAAATGGTAGGAATCATTAGAACCAACTTGCTTCCCGATTATGTTAAAGCATTAGTGCTTCGGGACATAGTTACAGTGGCCAAATTAACCTCATTAAGTAAAAGGATTGAGGATATCTTACGACTGTGTGATCTTCAACAGAAATTTTCCAAAAGTTTATCAATTGCCGTGGTATCTCTGGTTCAATGTTGGAATTGTGGTGTCAACGGACACAAATATAGTATATGTAGAAAACCAAGGGTGATTTTCTGTTACGATTGTGGTAAGCGAGGCATTGTTAAGTCAATCTGTCATTATTGTTCAAAAAACGTAGAAGCTGGTCATCGGTCGGCAGAACGGGTGATTCAGCCAAGTACCTCAAAACCATCTGCCACTTAAAAGAACAAGAGACAATAAACAGTTTCTGTAAAGATACTGGAACGACTGCCCGAGAACAATCGAGAATTTTTATAACAACTCTCTCTCAAAACCCTCGAGTTCAAAACCATCCAGTTCAAACCTCTCCAGTAATACTCCAGTTAGAAACAATGAATTTAACTTTGAAAGTGTTAAGGCTAATTCCGCTTGCCCACTACTGTCGCATAAACAGGGCGACAATAGACCCTATATTAATGTCGGTATCTCTGAAGAGAAAGTGTTAGCACTGCTCGATAGCGGAAGCAATGTCTCTATTCTTGGCTCTCCCTCTCTTTATCTCTTAAAGAAACTAAATTTAGCTTTGAATTACTTGTGGTCCCTACAATCTCCCATCGTATGATACTAGGAATGGACTTTATTAAAACGTTCAATATCGCCGTGGATTTTACTAACTTTTCTTTCAATTCCTCGGTAACTTCTACAGCTGCACTACATGCTATTAAACCCGCAGATAATCTATCAGATTTTCAAATGGAGAAACTGCAAGAAGTAGTAAATTTATTTAAGTCCATTGGGCCTAAAGATAAAATCGGTAGAACACATTTGTTAACACATTCCATCAAGACTGAAGGTCCTCCTATTAGGCAAAGACAATATCCTCTATCGCCCGCGATGCAGTCCGTTTTGAACAGTCAGATTGACGAGATGCTAAAACTTGATGTCATTCGACCAGTCACTGAATGTTCTCCCTGGTTATCTCCTCTTTGGCTCGTCGGCAAGAAAGATGGAACGTTCAGGCTTTGTTTTGACGGTAGGAAATTAGATTCGGTAACTGTTCAAGATTCATATCCCATGCCATTAATAGACACGATCGTTAGTAAGGTGAACAATGCTTCATACATATCGTCTATTGATTTAAAATCCGTTTTCTTTCAAATTCCGCTCGATGAAGAGTCCAAAGTTAAGACCACATTCTCAGTCCCGGGTAGAGGACTATTTTGTTTCAATGTTTTACCTTTTGGTTTAAATAATGCCGCCCAAGCTCTATGTAGACTCATGGACGTGGTCATTGGCCCTTCATTGGAACCCTTTGTGTTTTACTACTTAGATGACGTTATCATCGTGACACCTGATTTTGAGACCCATCTTAGAGTTTTGAGGGAAGTGATCGAGCGGCTTAGAGAGGCTAACCTGACTGTAAATTTTGATAAGTGCAAATTATGTCGTCCTTTGTTGAAATTCTTGGGTTTTCTCGTCGATGAACAAGGTCTGAGAACCGACCCTGAAAAGGTTGAATCTATTCTGAATTATCCTGTACCAACCAACACAACCCAAATACGACGTTTAATTGGTTTAGTAGGTTATTATCGTCGATTTTTAAAAGATTTTGCTACTGTATGCTCCCCCATTTCTGACCTGCTAAAAGGACGCCGGAAGGGTCAACCTATTGTTTGGACTAAGGAGGCTGATGAAGCTTTCCTCAGTATTAAAAAAATTCTAACATCCACTCCTGTTTTGGCTAGCCCAGATTTTGCTAAGAGATTTTACCTAGCTTGTGATGCTTCAGACGTAGGGGTTGGTGGGGTACTTTTTCAGGAAACGGACGGTTTAGAACATGCCATTGCCTTCTTTAGTAAAACCTTGAACAAATGTCAACGTAAATATACAACAACCGAAAAGGAATGCCTTGCAATTTTACTATCAATAGATCGATTTCGCCCATATATTGAAGGTACTGAATTCACTGTTATAACTGATCATTCTTCTCTACAGTGGCTGCATTCAATGAAGAACCCTTCTCCGCAGCTGGCTAGATGGATAATCAGATTGTCATGCCATAAATTCAAGATCATACATCGTAGCGGTTCACTGAATGCTGTTGCCGATTCATTATCACGCATTCCTGAGTCTATAGAGACTTCTGTATTGGACCTTGGTGCATTGGAGCCTGACCGGTGGTATCGAGAAATGCTGGAAAACGTAACAAGTAATCCTCGTCTCTATCCTGATTTCCGTGTTAATGGTAACGTGTTGCATAAACATATATTTTGTAAGTCCAGATTATCTGATGATTCTCCTGAGTGGAAGATTGTTATTCCTACTGCTAATAGATTAGAGTTGTTGAAGAAATATCATGATGATCCTGTTGCAGCACACTTTGGTGTTTGTAAGACATTATCCCGTTTATCTTATCTTTATTATTGGCCAAAGATGCGTGATTCAGTTAGGAACTATATCAGAAACTGTAAAATCTGTGCTTCGTGTAAGTCAGATAACCTTCCTCAAGCAGGTTTAACAGGTAAATACAGGAATATCAGTTTTCCATTTCAGTTGATTTCGGCAGACTTACTGGGACCATATCCCAGATCAAAGAATGGGAATCAATATGTACTAGTCGTTACGGATTGGTTCACCAAATTCGTGCTTGTGCATCCCATGGCTCGAGCAACTGCCAAAGGTATCGTTAAGTTTATTGAAACTCAGATCTTTCTAATTTTTGGTATCCCTCAGGTAGCACAATTAATTTCGAAAGAGTTTAAGAATTTAGCTAGACAATATAATGTCCAAAAGATTTGGTACAACGCGAGGTATTTCCCGCAAATAAATCCGACAGAACGTGTGAATAGAACGATTACAACCGCTATAAGATCCTTTATACATGAAAACCATAAAACTTGGGATCAGAACATATACCATATAGCACAAGCTATTAGACTAAGTAAACATGAAGTCACTGGATTTTCTCCCTCCTACCTATGTTTTATGAGGAATGTAACAACTGATGCCGCTTTTCATGGTAAAATTTCAGAGAATACAAATAATCCAATTGAAGTCCGTAATAAAGTTTAAGATCCATTTTTGCAGAGAAAATTACCTGATCTCTATGAATCTGTACAACGGACAATATTTCAGGCTTATAAGAGGAATTCTAATCGATATAACTTAAGAAAACGTGATGTTCAGTTTCATGTTGATGACAGGGTTTGGCTATGCAGTACCTTATTGGAAATTTGAGCGTAGCTCGTGATTTACTTTGAAGTTTTCTTAAATCTGAGAGTCGCGTAGAGATTCTTTCGGTTGTATCTTTGGATACGTTGTTTGTACCGACAGGCGGACACTTCTCTTTCCTTAACTTACCTATTCCTATTATCTATCCCTATTACCTATTCCTATTATCTATCCCTATTTCCGCTACCTTATAAAGAACCTAATTCGCGATTCCTAATCGCTGGCGCCCAAACTTATCTTTCCTTTCCTACGTATTTCCGAGATTTTGAGCTGTTTCTCTAATTTAACTTTCATTATTTTCAAATATTAAGTATCACTTCATAGGAGAGGCTGGGTTGGGAAGTGATCTCTTGATATTATTAGTTAGATCATCTACACATACACCTTTAACATCTACTGTGAAATAAATTAGCTATAAATCTTGAGCTTTGGAAATTGGAGAGACGCCTCAGAATATGATCGATAGTACCTAACCTGATATTTTTTGTTACAATGCATCACACTCCTCGTCCTTTAAAAAAAATTTGATTTTGTTATTTTTTGTCTACATCGTGCCACTCGTCATTCTTCGATGCTCCAGGAAGAAATATCTTTACCTAATCCACCATTGATTTTTGTCAATTGTTACCGATTTTGAGTACCTTAGTCTGGATGATCTCAGGTTTTGATTCGTGTAGACTATCTTACCTGTCGATGAGTCGATACATACCTCTTCTTATATCTACACGTCTTAGATCCTGTCTTTGTCTAATGACTGCTTTAACTTTATAACAACTATTACCTAACGCTATTTCCGCACTTGGCATCAGCTTGTGTTCACACAGGATGTGCAAGTATCTCTTCCCTTGCCTGATTATTGACATTGTCAATTATTACCGATTTTGACTGCCTCGCTAGGTGATCTCGGGATTTGGCTCGTGTGGGTATTGTTTTACAATAACTATACGCGTCATCTTCCGATTTTCATCTGCGAACTTACCGATTTAGTACTTTTTCTTTTTTTTAGCCTTCTCGGAATTGACATCGTCTTGTGTTCGCTGAAACCGACACACGATGATGGGAGTCTTTTAGTGGTTTTGGTCTCCAATCCATAAACCTCCATGTCCTGGCCACTCAGTTCTCGTCTCGAACTGAGTGGTTCCCTTTTTTTTTATTATTTGCGGAGGCTATGATTACTAGTTTCGGAGCTTCTATGCACTTATTCTCTTTTTATTTGAGATGTTAATATTTTTTCTCAACCCCGATTCCTTCGAAAATTTCGAGAAATATATAATTCTTCTCGTCATTGACTTTAGTTAATGCTTGGGCATGTGCGACGTTTAGTCGGCCGACAGCGTATGCTCCGCACCGCTCTCGACCCTTTTCCGATGTAAATGGCCTTCAGCGTCTAAACGGCGCTATTAACCTTATCTCTTGTGTCGTATATCTATGTTACAGATCGGTGTTGTGAGGTTTTGTTGGAACGTCGGGTATACGAGGATTTTGCTTATCTGGATTGCGCTTAATCGCACTGGTCGACTTGGGTGACGAACAACTGTCCACCCACTGCTAGTTCCGCAAACTTTAAACTCGTTTCTTTTTGAGTTTTCTTCTATCTTTGTGCACCGTATAAACTTCACCTATATTTATGATTCAGTTATGCTGTGTGGCCTGTAAGTTTAACTTTTCTTTCAACTAATTGGCTTATCTTTCAACTTCGCATTTATCATTAAAAAATTTTCTCTTCCTCATTTTTCAAGATTACTTTAAAAAAAAATGTTGGCATTTTATTTCTTTAATAAAAAAAATTTCTTCAAAATTTTTTTCCACGGTAAGTGGTGTGTGTAACATTACAAAACGCTCCACCATTGATTACCATTTTAATCGCGAAAAACTCTCTACGGGCAGCTTCAGTTCACAATCACAACCGCCATGCCTAAATTCTATGAATCGCCCAGCGCGTTGATAGAGTTTATGTTTCGCATGCGCACGATCAGCAGCATCATGCGGGTTCAAGCAGACATCTTTGTTTTCCTTTTCGAGTACTGGAAGTCAAAGCGTTAACATCCCGCCAGAGAGTTTAGCAAATTAAAGTACTATCGTAATCCATTATAATCGTGCGAATTGGGAATTTATTTGTTTCTTACAAAGTTACAAAGTTCTTAAAAGGCGGTAAGTACTACGTAGACTCGAACTGCTATTTTCTGCTTTTGTGAATGCCAAGTTGTTATTTCCGTTTTATTTCATTTTCTGCAGGTTACACAGGTTAACATGTTTCTTTGTATAATACGTAATTTCTAGTCTCATTCTTGCGATCGAATAACGTGCTCTTATTCCTGGAATCTAGATATTTTATCTCATATTTATTGCTCTGTAAATAATTTCAAGTTCGTCTAGAGTTACTGGGAATGAGATCACGTGTTACATGCACTATCTTATGGGTCTGAATTTTGCAGTCTTAGTTCCGGATTACGACTTTCTTAGTTCCGGAGTGAACATTTGGAGATGACTTTCTTAGTTCCGGATTGAACATTCGGAGACGACCTTAAAATCTGGAGAACTTTCTTGGTACCGGAACATAAACTGGTGGAATATCTTAATACCTGAGCACAAATCTGGTGGAATATCTAATACCTGAGCATAGATCTGGTGGAATATCTAATAGGAACAACTTAGTCCTGGAATAACAGTTGAAGACAACTTTCTTACTGCCGGAGTACCTTTGTTCCGAAGAGAACGTACATTTACATGTGACATTTTGGACGGCCCTACCCCATCTATCGAACCCAGACTGCAAAGATAAGTGCCTCATCGATCTCAGACTTACCATTGATCCTTGTATATGTTACCGAAATATTTATTTGTAAAGTTGGAATATATAGATAGGGAATAAGAGGTTTTATCCTTACCCTCAGGTCAACGATTTGGGATACATTCAGGAGTAGTGTACTTTTTACTTAGGTTTACTTAGGTAATTATTTAATTGTATTTGTAAGGACGGGTGTGCAAATTCTTTTAAAAGAGTAATGAGACACTGAGATAATCAATATCAAGTGGTTTGCATCTATTTTGAATTTAAACTAATTCATCAATCCAAAATTATGAAGTATTTAGTGCCTTCTGAAAATGTTGGTTTTTGCAGTTACTTGGTTTTGCGGTGTCGCCGACGATATGTATGTACAATCCAAGGAGATCACATGATGGATTGGAGTAATACAAGGTTTCTGATGACAGAAACTGATTATTTTAAAAGGAAACTTAAAGAATCAACTCGTATTTTATTGAGCAGAGAATGAAATTTAGCAAATTGCTCAATTGGTATTGACCATATTTGGCTGAATTTATTGAAAAAGGAGGTGGAACTTGGAAGTTTCTATAGAAAGTAAAACTTTGTTAGCTATGATTTTCAAATACTGTCAATAAGAGATTTCTCGAATCTCAGAATAACAGTCAACAAAATAGTTCTGAAGATTTTCGTTGAGCGTCTGAAGGAGGAGTCTGATATAGACTCCGAAACGTTACGATATAGTTGTTTCTTCGTTGTTATTTGTTAGGCAACATTGATCAATTGATTGCTTCTCACAAATATCTTGTGTTTGTTATGCAGAAGCAAACCACAAAATAATTAATTTTTTATTTTATAGATATTTTCCAGAGTTTGGGAGAGACGAACAATATTATGGAAAATACAAAAAAACAAGATATTTTTGGAAACAGGAGGAAAGAAGAAACACAAGAGGAAAAATGGTAAAATTGGAAAAAGAAGCGGAGGAAATAGGACATATCATCCCTAGAAGACAATATCCGGCAAGATCACCTGATGGAAAGAAGAGAAAGACTTCTTGTACTAGCAGGATAGCAGTAGAAACAGAGAAAAGACTAAATTGTTCATTTCTAAATATACAAAGAGAGCAAAGGAGGGAAATGTTGAGAGAGAAGAAACGTAAGGATCCACAAGTGTAAAAAACAAGGAATACAGAAGCACAACAAATTGATGAAAACATACGGAGGACACAGAAACCAACAACATAACAGACACAGCAAAACAAGACACCACAGAAGGACAGACAGACAGATTCGCAGGAACCGAAGAGCATAAACACAGACAATAGCACACACAGATAATTGGTAGAAGAAGCCATAGTAGCGATGGAAGCCATCCGCAGAGCTACAACCCGATATCAGTCGGGAAGAAGTTTAACAAGGAGGAACAGATGGTGGTACAAAAACAGACGGAGATACTTACAAATGTAATAATAAGACTGGTATATGACATAGGAAAGGCAGACGTAGAACTACGGCAAATAGAGACATTGAAGGACAAAAAAAGAGACAAGAAGATAAAATAAGAGAACTAAATGAAATGATGCGGAAACAACAACACTCGGAAAAAAATACAACGAGAAACCAGACAAAAAAGACGGAAACAAAGACATCAAAACAGACAGAAATGCCTACACAGGCAGACACAGAAACAGACGAATATTGGAACACGGTAAGACGACAGAAGAGGACATACGCACAGACGGTACAACGCAACGAAAGAGAAGAATGGAAAACGCCGGAAAAAAAAAAAATAAACAGTACGATGATAAGTATTAAAGACATAAACAGCCATAAGGAAATAATACACAAACTAAAGGACGCCACAAAGGACATTTGGAAGTAGAAGGGGATGAAAAACATTATATCATTAAAGGACGGAAAGATTATATTACAGTGCACAGACAAAAAGCAACATGAACAGATGAACGAAGCACTTAAAACAATATATATAATTACATGATTCCAATTCCATATTTAATAGATAGATTTATATCCAAAGGTCCATACTGTATTCATATTACTTTGTTAGATATTGCTTATTTAGCATTTTGCATCCTAGCGCGTGCAACTGCATCGCATATTCCTTAGATAAGATAATCTTATAAATAGAACCCTATTAGATTTTCTCGAGGAGAATTGTACGGAGAATTGAATAGATAATTGTATCGCTAAGCTCAGTGTATCGAGTAATTTCAAATAAACCATTTTTGTTTTTAAAAACAAGAAAAAAAAAACACGTGAATTTTAATTCTTTGAATGACATCAAAGAACCCGAGAACTCAGAACAAGTGCGACGTAAATTCCAAAAGGAAAACCGAGTACGAACTGTATCTCAAATTATATTGTGCCAGTCTCAGTGTGCGAAGATAAGTGCGACGAATCAACCCCTAAAATTCATCCACGAAGAATCTTCCAGAGGCTAGCAGTTTCAACAACAACATAGAATTTGGATAAGAATCCAGAGTCCGATTGATTGAGTAGCGCCCTTCAACGACTTCAATAAAACAACTTGGTGAGCATTGAGCAATTTCTATACTGTTTTCCCCAGTTTTCCTAACCTGGTCAAAGTCTTTTTCCCCACAGTTTTGTGCGTAAAACTTGTGTCATAGTTTTTTCTAGGTTTCTTATTAAAAAACCGATTACCATAGTTTTTCCTAGGTTTCTTATTAAAAAACCGATTAACGCGAATTGAATAATTGTATAACTCGAACATAATATTTCCAAGATGACTCAAGAAAGTAATCTTTTGGATAAAATCAAACTAATAGATTTATTTGCAAAACCAATTCTACCTTTCGATGGTAACCAAGCAAACCTTGCACGCTTTATTAATCATTGCGAGAAATTTTATAATAAATTCAAAACAACCGAAGTATTGTTAAATGAAGTAATTATTGATATTATAAAAAGTAAACTAACTGGAACAGCGAGCGAAGTAGTAAGTAGCAATGAAAGAATTACTCAAACTTGGAATGATTTAAAAATATTTTTGAAATTAAGATTTGAAGAAAAAATTAGTCTGTCAGTTCTATTTTGGGATCTGCAGAATGCCCAAAGACTTAGACACGAAGATGATTCAGAATTTTTGGAAAAGATCGTTGAATTGAAAAACAAATATGATTCTCAGATTGAATTATCAGAATTACCAGTATTAGAAAAAGAACAAGAGAAAAATATAGCTTCACGAGTAGCAACCCGCGTTCTCTTGTATAATATTAACGCAGAATTACGAACAGCCCTTAGAGGTCGACATATTATGAATTATGATGAAATGGTTACTTTTATTAGACAAGATTATTATTATTATCAACAGTCATTTTCACATTACAAAACTCAAATGAATAGACGTCAAAGTGAACCTCAGAGAAATGTCCCCCAAAATAATCAAAGAAATTTTAATCAAAATAACCAAAGAAATTTTCCTCAAAATGTTTATAGAAATTCTTCTTATAATAACACTAGAAATTTTCCTACGAATAATCGATATCAAAATTATCATAGGAATTATAGAGAAAATCCTTTTAATCAAAGTTCTCAACAGAGATTTCCTTCTCAACCAATTCAGTTTCAACAACGCGCAGTAAATACCTATTACCCGACGAACCGTCAAGTATTTGGACCTAGTACGTCACGAGAACAGAATGTTAATGTATTTAAGCCCGATCCAAATAGGAGAATCCAAACTCCACCAGAAAAAATGTCAATTCAAACAAGAAATTACCCTCAGAAAAGACAAAATTATTCTACCCAATATCAAACAAATCCTAATAAGAAATACTTCAGTAGTGAACAAAGTCCCAACTTTACATTTGAAGAATTAACTTATATTCAGTCAACTTCACAAGACCCCAGATTTGATCATAAATCAGTTCCTGAAACCGAGCGTGATTTACATTTAAAAGAAAATTTTCGAAAACTAGCCCTGAACGATTCATTGACTTAAATCATTCGTTAGATCATACAAATCAATTACCGTATATTGAATTTAAAAATCCAAAATGCAAACTACTAATTGATAGTGGATGTTCCGTTTGTCTTATGGATCCAAAATTTGCATATAATAATTTCCACCAGAATATTTTTAATGAAAAAACTACCTTAACTGCTTGCATGAAGCAAGAAACTTCTAATGAAAAAGTGTTAGTACCATTATTTTCAGAATTTAAAATGAATGATTGTCATCCTTTTGTATTGTATAAATTTCATAAGAATTATGATGGATTAATTGGTGCAGATTTCTTAAATAAATATGAACTTAACCTAGATTTCAAAAATCAAAAATTAACTAATGACTTTTGTGAAATTCCTTTTAAATATCAACAAGAATGTCAAAAACCTACGAATATTCCAGTAGACCTTACTCATTTAGAACCAAAAATTAGTAGTCAATTGAAGAAAATATTCGAAACAAACGTAGATGCTCTTCAGTTACCAGGTCAACCACTTAATTTTACGAATAGGATAAAACATAAGATAAGAACGAGCGATGAAAATCCCGTTCATGGTAAAATTTATAGATATCCAGAAGTTCATAGAGAAGAAGTTCAGACTCAAATTCGAGACATGTTAGACAAGAAAATTAAAGACTTATCTGAAAAAAAGAAATGGCGTATCGCGATAGATTACAGAAAATTGAATGATAAAACAATTGAGGATAAATATCCACTTCCCCAAATTGAAAGTATATTAGATACACTTGGTAATAAAAAATACTTTACAACGCTGGATTTAGCCTCCGGATTTCACCAGATTGAGTTAGATGAGGAATCCATTGAAAAAACGGCTTTTACTGTTGAAAATGGTCACTATGAGTTTCTGAGAATGCCGTTTGGACTTAAAAACGCCCCGGCAACTTTTCAAAGATTAATGAACACGGTCCTAGAAAGATTTATCGGAAAAATTTGTTATATTTACATGGATGATATTATTATATTTTCAGACACTGTTGAACAACATTTGGCCGATATTCATAATATTATCGAAGTTCTGAAAGAGGAAATTCTTAGGATTGAATTCTTAGGACATATTATCACACCCGAAGGAATTGAACCAAATCCAAATAAATTAAAAGCAGTAATTAAATTTCCTATCCCAAAAACTCAAAAAGAGATAAAATCATTTCTCGGATTAGTCGGATATTACCGGAAATTTATACCAAATTTTGCGAAAATTTCTAAACCCCTAACTGTATGCCTGAAAAAAAATGCGAAAATTAATATTAATGACCCGAATTATAGAAAGCATTTGAAATATGTAAGAGAAATTTATTAAACCACCCAGTATTAAGATACCCAGATTTCACTAAACCTTTTATTTTAACTACGGACGCATCAGGATTCGCGATAGGTTCCATATTATCACAGGGTGATCCACCAAATGATCTACCGATTTTTTTCACAAGTAAAACATTGAATTTAGCAGAATCTAGATATAGTACCATAGAAAAAGAACTACTTGCTATTGTATGGTCGTGTAAACATTTTAGACCTTATCTATATGGAAGAAAATTCACTATTTATACCGATCATAAACCTTTAACCTGGCTATTTTCCCTTAAAGAACCAAATTCACGTCTCATGCGATGGAGAATAAAACTTGAAGAATTCGATTACGAGATAAAATATAAGAAAGGCTCAACAAATAATGCAGACGCCCTAAGAGTAGGTAGAGAATGTATGTGCAAGGGTACAAAACCGGTTTTGGTGACCTTGACCATATATGGAGTTTACCTATGGATGATATTATTATATTTTCAGACACTGTTGAACAACATTTGGCCGATATTCATAATATTATCGAAGTTCTGAAAGAGGAAATTCTTAGGATTGAATTCTTAGGACATATTATCACACCCGAAGGAATTGAACCAAATCCAAATAAATTAAAAGCAGTAATTAAATTTCCTATCCCAAAAACTCAAAAAGAGATAAAATCATTTCTCGGATTAGTCGGATATTACCGGAAATTTATACCAAATTTTGCGAAAATTTCTAAACCCCTAACTGTATGCCTGAAAAAAAATGCGAAAATTAATATTAATGACCCGAATTATAGAAAGCATTTGAAATATGTAAGAGAAATTTATTAAACCACCCAGTATTAAGATACCCAGATTTCACTAAACCTTTTATTTTAACTACGGACGCATCAGGATTCGCGATAGGTTCCATATTATCACAGGGTGATCCACCAAATGATCTACCGATTTCTTTCACAAGTAAAACATTGAATTTAGCAGAATCTAGATATAGTACCATAGAAAAAGAACTACTTGCTATTGTATGGTCGTGTAAACATTTTAGACCTTATCTATATGGAAGAAAATTCACTATTTATACCGATCATAAACCTTTAACCTGGCTATTTTCCCTTAAAGAACCAAATTCACGTCTCATGCGATGGAGAATAAAACTTGAAGAATTCGATTACGAGATAAAATATAAGAAAGGCTCAACAAATAATGCAGACGCCCTAAGAGTAGGTAGAGAATGTATGTGCAAGGGTACAAAACCGGTTTTGGTGACCTTGACCATATATGGAGTTTACCTATGGTCAAGGTCACCAAAACCGGTTTTGTACCCTTGCACATACATTCTCTATAATCCCCACTTCCAATAATTTGTATTACTTTCATTGCCCCCACCCAAATTACCCCCCTTCACTCCCCACTCAAACTGGCGACCAAGGATGTTACCGCCTCCCTTTCATAGTTCAAGGTCAAGGACACTATCCCACTCCTATCCCCACTATTATCCCAGGTTAAGGACACTCCTCCACTACTATTTTCACTCTTTGTCTAGGACAAGGACATTACGTCGAAACCCGTCCTCACTTTTAGCTCTAGGTAAAGGATGCATCCCGACTAATAGGTATTTGAATCCTTTATTGAAATTTGCATAAGAAATTACTTCAACTAAATCAACTTGCTACATATCATTTATTCCTTTCACTATAACGCTTATACGAGGAAAATTGATTCGCACTGGTTTATGAAGTTCATTGACCACTTCTCTTTCGATATTCGAATTCATGGTGAACTGGTAACTTCATTTATAAAAATCCGGATTCTTTATGACTTGTTTTATTGTTTCAAGCGCATTCCTTCTTGTACTGGCACGGATACATATCTTGAGTATGAATTTCATTAAATTCGATATAAATTATCATTTGATTTATAATTTCAAGACCAAATTACCTCCACTATTATCAAACCATACAAATAATATATAATTTTAGGATATATCAAAATTCTATCATTGAGGGTTATTGTTGTAGTATGATAAAGCAACTCTAATTATAGGTTTTGTTGTTTAATAATCTTGTGGTTATCAAATGACACTATATATGAAGAACTACGCTGATAAACAACGTAGAAAGTATTCAAACTCTAACGTGATAGGAGGTTCTTTAATAAATAAATTAATTGATAAGTTACCTGTGGAATTACATTTACCTGGTTATCAATTCTGTGGACCAGGTACTCATTTAGAGGAAAGATTGAAACGAGGAGACTTAAGAATAAATGAGTTAGATAAAGCCTGTAGAGAACACGACATTATATATTCTAAGTATTCGGATTTTGAGAAAAGAAACGAGGCAGACAATCTCCTTATTAATAAAGCTTTCGAACGTATTAATTCGAAGCAAGCTAGTCTAAAAGAGAAATTAGCGGCCATCATTGTCTTCATTTTGATGAAAGCGAAAACTAAAATCGGAATGGGTACTAAGGGGAGAAAGAAATCTATGAGAAAAAAAAAATCAAGAATTTTAGTAGCTCCGAAACGTGGTGGTTTTTTACCAATACTCTTGCCTCTCTTAGGAGCTTTAGGTGCATTGGGAACCGGAGCTGCATCGATTGCAACTGCTGTAAATAAAGCAAAATCTGATAGAAAAATGATTGATGAGGTACAGCGACATAACAAAGCAATGGAACTTGTTAGAGAAAAAAGTTTATCTCAGGGAAAAGGTTTATTTAGAAGAAAGGTTTCTGGAAGAAGAGCATTAGTTACCGGAAAGAAGTCAAAAGGAAAAGGCTTATATATTGGTCCGTATCAATGGTCCCAGAAAAAATTCCAGTGAAATTACCTCGGAAACCTCTTACTAACATACAACTCAACAAATTTGCTCATTCGTTACAAATACCGTTTTTTAGGGGAATATTTATGAGAAATGATTTACCCACTAAAATTAAGAAATATGAAACAGGAATCATCAATCATGACGATCGTGATGGTCCAGGAACACACTGGACAGGATATGTGAAAACTGGAAGAAAAATATTATACTTCGACAGCATCGGACACTTAAGACCCCCGAAGGAAGTAATAAGATATTTTAGAAGCGATAGTAAAAAAAACATAATAAAGTATAATATTCAAAGGTATCAAAAATTAAATGCTGATAATTGTGGGCAGCTGACTCTAAAGTTCTTATATATGTCGACTCATCATGGAAAAATTATTTAGATAGATATACTTGAACTATAATGTTGTTTATGTTGAGCGGAAAATATTCAATTCTCACTTCAGATTTCAACCCTCCTATAGACTTAAAAGACGCCAATTATGTTTTGGGTCTAACGAACTTTGAAACGTTTAATTCTATTCCTAATATCGATGAAAATTGCAATAGTATACAAGTGGGATCAAAAGAAATAATAATTCCAACAGGGTGTTATCAAGTCGTAGATATTAATAATTATATCGAACGTGAATTACGATTGGATCCGAAGACTAAGGGTATAACATTCGAATTGACACCGAATAATAACACACTTCATACACATATTAAATGTACAGCGGATGTGGATTTGACAAAATCAAACAGTATAGCTCCCTTGATCGGATTCGAACGTAAATTCTTACCTAAAGTTGATAAACACCAATCTGACCGTATTGCAGATGTGATGACTGTTAATTCCATTTTAATAGAATGTAATATCACAGTAAACAGTTATGCAAATGGACAACCACAGCACATTATTCATCAGTTTTTTCCAAACGTTCCACCGGGCTTTAAAATAGTGGAATCCCCGGATCATGTAATTTATTTACCAATCAGTGTGAATACAATAAGAAATATCATAGTTAAAATAGTGGACCAGACAGGCAAACTTATCAATTTCCAACAAGAGACCATAACAGTAGGTCTACATCTACGAAAAGAGACTTTAAATGGCCATCGATTTTAAAAAAGTGCATTCTCCATCACCTTATAAAAAAGAATCTACATGTTCGAAGATGTTCAGTAGAAGAAAATACGTCCAGCAACTAACTGTTACTAACAAAAAGTTCCTCAAATCTTTAGGATTTAAATTGTTGAATTAACAATGTTTGATGTCAACCAGGCAGTGTCTCTAGAAGAAAGTGTTGTTTCTTACAAATATCATATTCACGAATCATTCACATCACGATATGAAAATAATGATGAAATTCGAATTCCTCTTCAAGAAGACTTATGCACCAGACCAAGTGAAAGTTATTTATACATAGAAGGACAATTAGTAAAACCCGATAATACTCCAGCAAAGGATACACATTTTGTGAATAATGGCTTTGCATTTTTATTCAGTGAAATAAGATATGAGGTAAATGGTTATGTTGTAGACGTTAATACAAAACCAGGACTCACAAGTACTATGAAAGGATTGGTATCATTCAATAAAAGCGAAGCATTAAAAAATGAAAATGCCGGATGGTTTCCAAATAACGACAACAATATTGTTAAAGATGGTCGATTTAGTGTTTGCATTCCGCTACAAAATTTACTAGGATTTGCTGAGGACTACAAGAAAGTTATGCTGAATATAGCACAAGAGTTGATTTTGATACGCAGTAACAATGACCAAAGTGCATTGATGTGTTCTACGAATGAGAATGCTAAAGTAGTCATACATAAAATTATGTGGAAAGTGTCACATATAATGCCAGGTCTCAGAGAGGAAGTAGCGTTGACAAAATTTATTGAAAAAGGGAAAGATATAATTGTTCCATATAGAAGTTGGGAATTACATAGTTATCCATCTCTTCCAAGCACTATGAAACATAGCTGGAACGTTAAGACTTCTACAAGATTAGAGTCTCCACGATATGTTATTATTGGTTTTCAAACTGGACGAGAAGATTTGAAGAAAGACAGTAGTCAATTCGACAATTGCGATTTCAGCAATATTCTACTTTATCTAAATAACGAACGTTATCCTTACGAAAACCTGAATTTATCTTTCAAAAACAATCACACTGCCGCATTACATGAAATGTTTTCACAGTTTCGACCCGCATATTATTATGAATATAAGTCAGAAACAGATATATCTCCCACACAGTTCACGAAGTCCTTCCCACTTATAGTTATAGTTTGTTCTAAGCAAAAAACAGGATTTCAAACTCAATCTGTCGCACTTAGAATTGAGTTTGAATCTAATTCTGCAATTCCTAATAACACTAGTGCTCATGCACTAATAATCTGCGATCGAATGTTCACATATAACCCTCTCACAAAAACTGTCAAGTGAATACATCATGGGACTCGCAATTATTGATGTTCAAGGGTTTTTCATAGAAAAAAAGAAATTTACACCAAAAGAGCTCACTTTGTTGAAAAATGGCCAAATTGCACATTTTGTATTCAAAGAACCGTATGATTTTGACAAATTACCTGACGTATATAAGAAACAAGTATTATGGCTCTCCAACAACCACCACTGTATTAAATGGAAGTCTGGGTTTATACAACCATGGAAAATTCGTGACATTCTCCAAAATCTTACTGATGATGTCCGTGTGGTTTACGTAAAAGGCCATGAAAAAACTGAAATTATAAGGAATTATATACCATCAAAATGCGTTATTGAACTTCCAGAAAGTCCGGCATTAGCACCAGATTTACCAATGTGTGTCTTTCATGAATGTAATAATTGTTACTGTACTTTGAGAAATGTTCATTTTATAAGAGAAAATTTTACAGATTTCATTAAAGAGAATTTTACAAAACTCAATGAAAAAAATGAAAGCATTGATTATAAATATGATTATAGTTATTACTTCGAACCAATGGAAATTTCTAGTTGATATTATGCACAGAATATATTGTATAATTTTTATGAAAATTAAACACTATTAAAACCCCGTTTTTGTTGTGGTTGGTATATTATAAAATGAAACGATCCTGATATTTGGTCATTGTTTGTTGTGCTTTTGTACGGTGAATTTGTTTGAAAAATTTAAGAAATGGCGGCGAATTATTTCAGTGAATTTTGTGGGTCGCAGTCATGTAGCTCAAATTGTGAACGTGTTAGTGAGACCAAATAATGCACCCGTAAGTCTTTTGAGAAATGCTCTTTTAAAGCCTCGTATTTTATCAAATGTGTTGATACGGTCTTCCTTCCCAACTAATTTGATAGAAAATATCGACACGCCATCACTATTACCAACCAATGATTTAATAAGTACACAGTCACAAACTGTAAATTTTCATAGTGAGCCATTGATTCATAATTCATTGGACGAATTAAAATTATCCTCTGTCGATATAGCGAATACACTGTATAAGGAATCTATACGTATACAGTTGGATAATGATGATTTATTGAATGTGGATATTGAACCATTGTTAAAATCTTTATCACCATCGAATTCGCAGTTACAGACTGTTACCTCAATAAATGATGAGTTGGATAATAATGATTTTTCAAATTTCGATATTGAAACATTGCTTGAAAATCCTATGTCTAAGGAATCAGTATATATGCAGTTGGATAATGATGATTTATCAAATTTGGATTTTGAAGCATTGTTAGAATGTTCATTACACCCATCGCAATTATTATCCTCTGCTAATTTCTAAATTCCACTGTCTACAGAATTGATAAATAAGGAGTTGGATAATAACGATTTAGATGGTGTGGACATTTGTACAATATCCAATGAATCTTATCCATCACAGTTAGATACAGTTGAACAATTTGTTGATATTGTTCCATTTTCTGAACTTCCCATAGAAAAATTAACTGCTGATGAACAAGATGAATTTGACTGTCGATCCTTAAGTACCACATTAGATACACGTCCATTCAGTCTGAAACGTAAATTTAGGGAAGCGCAAATTTTACCTAAAAACAAAATTCTAAATTCAAAATTATCCTCTTCTGATGACATGAAAGTTTCTTCCCCCCAAAACATCTGATCACATCCAAAATTTTACTATATTTTCAAATACTAAATTAAATACCTTAGACACTGAAGTGAAACCTGACTTGGTAATAATGACCCCACAAGTGTCAGACTTGGTTGGGTACTCAGATTGGCCATTTTCTAAATTCACTTCACGTACCTCCGTAAATCTTCCCATTACTGCTACACAAATTTGTCCCTTTCAGGTTCACGATAGCAGTAATGATATAAATGAAGAAGAGGTTTATATTTGTAGGAGGAAAAATGGTAAAATTTTGGAAAAATCAATTAGAAAGAGAAAACTAGTATTCGAGGGGGAAAATAGTGAATCTTTCTTTTCGCAAGACGATCCACCTAAATCCTTTTATGATCGAAAAGCGGATGTTTTTAGAAAAAGGGGTATTGCAACATCGGTTGAAATGGTCTTACCCCATATCCAACCAGATGTTGTAAAAGACAAAAAAGTTAATTCAATCGAGGATTCACTTGAGAGCCCTTCAACTTCCACCTGTCGAGTGGATCCTGTTATCTGAGGAGGAAAAGAATTTCACAGACTCTATATGCTATATAAGGAAAACATAGAGAAGGGTTCTAAAGCATAATTTTCGAGAGTCTACAATTTGGTATAATTATTTTTATGAACGTACATTTTATGTGGGACTTGAGAGTATTTCAGATTTGCGGGTAATTATTTGGTTGTTTTTTCGAAATTATTTGTAGACAAATTTAAAAATCACAACAAACTATGGCAAGCAGGTCGTTCCTCCTCGTTGGTCTTGCTGGATATTCATAAACGATTACTAGTACAAAATTTAATGATATACATTTCAAAGTGTTTAACTCAAAAAATCGTTTATGATAACTAATGACGACCACAATACTTATTTTTTCTTTTTCTTTTTCTTTTCAAATTAAGAAAGAGAAGTGTTTCGAATGCCCAAACTGCGTTTCTGCATTGACATCAGCTAAGGGATTGAAGAGACATATAAAATCTCACAACGATCAACCGAAAAGAAGACGTAATGAAGAGTCTACCCATGTCAAATGTGAAGCATGTGATGTTGAAGTGTTACCAAACTTATTATACTCACATTCGAAAACAAGAACACATAAGGAAAATACTGCAACTTCAATAGGCGATGGTATCAAGATTATCGCATCAGCATTTAAAAATAGGATCAAATCATATAGGATAGATGCTGAAAAACATTTCATCGATCTAAATGATTTTTTTAATTCAATAAATTCAAAATTGAGGCACCTGATCCAAATTAATTTGCGTAATTTGATAACCATGAAAGTGAACTTTGAATTGAATGCTTTATTCACTATTGAAGTAAAAGATACTTATGACATCAAATCATTCAATACTAAAAACATCGTCATAAATTTTGGTTCAAACATTGCCGAAATCATCAATGATGTTATTGAAGTTCTTCTACGCAAGATGGCTGAATTTGCAGAACGGGATTCAGGTAAGTTAATAATCTTTCAAAAATTATGGAGAATTATATTGCATTTTGTTACAGGTTGGGCATTGGTTCGAATTCTCAGTCTTGAAATTAATGTGAACGAGTATAACCCACTAAGAGCATCGTCCTTCATAGATCTTCCCCATCCTCTTAAAAGGAAACGTGCAATCATTAACGTTAGGAACTCTGACGCACATTGCTTCGGATGGGCTTTAGTAGCAGGTATTTTCGAACCGGAAGGTCCTGATTATCTTACCACATCATATCCACATTTCTCAGAATGCTTCAATTTTACAAATATTGAATTTCCAGTTAAATTAGATAATATTTCCAAGTTTGAAATGTTGAATCCTGGTATTTCGATAAATGTTTATGGTTTACAATTTAATCTAGAAAATGGGAAGAGAAAATATGAGATCGTAGGCCCCCTTTATTTTAGTGGCAACAAGAAAGAAATTCATGTTAATATGCTACTTTTAGATGATGATAATGGAAATTTACATTATTGTACCATAAAAATTTATCGGCCTTGGTGTCATCTCAAATTTCGAAACACAACTAAAAAATTTATATGTGATGGATGTTTACAATATTTTCAAACTGAGGAAAAATTAAATATACATTTTGAAAGGGACTGTGATCAGCTATATGCAAAACTTCCTTCTACAAATATTATTCAAAATAAGCTGCAACAGTTTTTACCTGCAAACATGTTACGTTTTTGTAATTATCATAAGCAGATCAAAGTTCCTTTCGTATTTTATGCTGATTTTGAAAGTTTACTGAAACCTTTAGATACTTCACAACCAGATCCCCAAAAATCTTTTATTAAGAAGACGTTTCAACATGAGCCTTATTCATGTGGTTACTACATGGCGTGTTCTTTCGATAATTCACTGTCGAAATATGTGTCGTTTAGAGGTTCAGACTGCTGTGACAAATGTTTACAATCTTTGGAAAATGACACAAAATTTATTTATTCTGAATATTTATCACGTATAGCGAAGATGGAACCCCTTTCTGATATTCAAGAAAATGAATTCCAACTTTCAACAACTTGTCATATTTGCGAAAAGCCATTTCTTGATGGGAGTTTAAAAGTTAGAGATCATGATCATATAACCTCTTTTTATCGTGGTCCTAGTCACCAAAGTTGTAATGTAAACTACATCACGCCAAAATTTATTCCAGTATTAATTCATAATTTAGCGCATTATGATGCGCATCTATTTATAAAGAGACTTGCTCTTCGAAACGAGGAGATAAAAGTTTTAGGTCAAACTAAGGAAAAATATATATCGTTTTCGAAATTTGTTCACGTAGGTGCGAAAATAACCAAACAAAATACTTTCAGACAACTTTATATGGAATTAAGATTTGTGGACTCTTTTAAATTTTTAACTTCTTCATTAGATAAACTTGCTGCTACGTTGGAAGATTCACATTGTCGAATTGTTTGTGAGCATTTTCCAGATCCTAAAAAGTTTGAATTAATTCGTCAAAAAGGAGTTTTTCCTTATTCTTTTATAGATAGCTGGTCCAAACTTGACTATTCCGCATTGCCTGAATAGCAAGACTTTTACGATAATTTACATGATGAGCACATAACTGAGGAAAAATATTCAAGAGCCAAATTAGTCTGGACGACATTTGAATGTGTAACTTTGGGTGATTATTCTGATTTATATCTGAAATCTGACATATTATTATTAGCTGACATATTTGAAAATTTTCGTGATACGTCATTAGCATATTACAAACTAGATCCTGCACATTATTTGACTGCGCCATCTTTAAGTTGGAATGCGATGCTCAAAAAAACGGATGTATCACTAGAATTACTTACTGATATAGACATGATTCACTTTATCAAAAAGGGTATACGTGGAGGTGTTAGTACATGTGTTAAACGTTCAGCAGAAGCAAATAATCCATTTTTACCTAATTATGATCCAAATAAAGATACATCATATATTTTATATCTAGATGCGACCAACTTATACGGATATGCAATGAGTCAGTTCTTACCCGAATCAGGGTTTGTTTGGTTATCTGCTGAAGAAATTGAAAACTTGCAAATTTTGGAGTTACAGGATACTTCGCCAATAGGATATATATTTGAGGTTGATATTGATTATCCATATCACCTACATAATAGTCATAATGACATGCCTTTCTTACCAGAAAACTTCATTCCTCCTGGTGGAAAATATTCGAAATTGATTCCAAACTTAAATCATAAAAAAAACTATATTGTCCACTATTTAACTCTGAAACAATGCTTAGAACATGGCTTAATTCTAATAAAAATTCATCGCGTGCTAAAATTCAATCAATCACCATGGCTTAAATGCTATATTGATTTCAACACCAAATTAAGAAATAACGCTAAAACAAAATTTGAAAAAGATCATTTTAAATTGTTAACAAATAGTGTTTTTGGGAAAACAATGGAGAACGTTGAGAAGCGACGAGACATCAAATTAATTAGTCATTGGGAAAAAATTGGTAAAAAATTTGGTGCTGCAACTTGGATTGCCAAACCACACTTAAAAAATAGAGAAATTTTTACTGATAATTTAGTAGCAATCGAAATGAATAAGGTGCGTGTTGTCTATGATAAACCAATTTATATCGGTTTTTGTATTTTGGAAATAGCTAAGATCGTAATGTATGACTTTTCTTACAATTTTCTAAAACCAAAATATGGGGATAGAGTGTCTCTCCTTTATACTGATACAGATTCCAAAATTCTGGAGATTCATACAAAAAACGTATATCAGGACATGAAAGAAAGTAGCGAACGTTTTGATTTTTCAAATTATTCTAAATATAATATCCATTCTATTTAGCCTAATGATTCAAAAGTTGGTAAATTCAAAGATGAATATTCGGGAAACATAATTAAATCTTTTTATGGGACTGGTGCTAAGGCATATTGTGTTGAATTGATAGATAAAATTGATAAGAAAGCTAAGGGTATCAGTAAACGTATTGTAGAAAAAAAAATTAGTTTGAGTGATTATAAAAATGTTATACAAAATAACTGTTCAATATTTTGCATGATGTCAATATTTAGATCATGTTTACATGAAATGTATACAGAAATGAGGAATAAAGTAGCCTTATCTTCATTTGATGATAAGCGAATAGTTTTAAGAGAATCAAGTAGAACTTTAGCATGGGGTCATACCAACTTAGAGGCTAATGTAGAGTTGAATAATCTTCTCAATGAATTATGTAAATATATTTGATTTTGGAAAATAAATACAATAGAGAGTATGAATTAGTATGATGTGAATATTTTATTTATGCTTTCCCTCCTAACAAAGCATTACATATAAACTCTAAAGTTCGAGTCATATATTTTCAGTATAGTTCGGTATTTCAACATGAAGTTGATCAAACAGAAAGACAGATTCCAAGTTGAAAACCACGATTATTGTCAACCGTCTGCAAAATTTATACGTCATAGTAAACTTTTGGGTTCTGAAAGTAAACGTGGACTAATAGTAGGTGGTTCTGGTAAAGGTAAAACAAACACCTTGATAAGCCTGTTAGTTCATCCCAATGGTTTACGATTCATAAATATATATTTATATTCAAAATCATTACAACAACCTAAATATCAATTTTTGAAGAAAGTTTTATATCCTATAAAAGAAGTTGGATATTATGAATTTGAAGATGGCGAAAATATTCTACCCCCTAGTCAAGCACAACCCTTTTCGATCATGATATTTGACGACGTTGCATGTACCAATCAAGGCATCATCAGAGACTATTATTGCTTTGGTAGACACTATGATATAGATTGTTTCTATTTATGTCAGACATATTCATCTATTCCTAAACAACTTATTCGTGATAACAGTAACTTTATATTGTTATTCCCCCAAGATGTGACAAACCTCAAACATATTTATAATGATCATGTCAATGTTGATATGTCATTTGATCAATTTTTAAAGTTATGTTCAAAATGTTGGGAAACCCCTTTTGGATTTTTAGTTATTGATAAAGATAGTGACGTCATTAGGGGGAGGTATAGAAAAGGGTTGGATCAGTTCATATCAATATAAATATATGCTTTCTGTATATTAAATGACAGTCTAAGTATTTCACTATGGATAAACGCTTAGCTTTAAAACTAGTTAACGCTAGAAAAAACGTTAAACGCAAATTACAAGGATTAAAAGAGGACATTCGATCTTTGAAACTGGAGTTTGAGAGAAAATTTGAACCAATAGCAACACCTATAAGAAAACTGTTATCTGAAATAAAATTAGAAGCTCCAATTAAAAAAGAAGACAAATCATTTATTCGAAAGAGAGAATTTGTAACTTCTACTCCGGAGTCTAAGAAATTCGACAAACATATTCCACAGTTTGAACCAAAAAAATCTAGGCCATCTAGAGATTTTCCACAAACATTGAAACCAACGAGATTAGGTCTTTCAGATATTGAACCATCATCAATTCCTGAAAGGTCTTTACAATTTTTAAGTAGTCAAGAAATAGCCTCCTCTGAACCTGAAAGAATATCTGATGAAGATGATGATGATGATGATACAGCAAGAGAAATTGAGAACCTACCACTATCGGAAGAAATGAAAGATCTTATAGAAGTATTCAAACACTCGGAAGTTTTTCAGAATTATATGACACAATACTCAGGATTATCACGAGAATATATTGAAGCGTGTATAACCGATACTAAAAACGAATTTGACCATGTATTTGGTGTACGATTTAATACAGATGATGAAACTTTTCGAATTGGGCACTCTAAAATAATTTTTGATGGTGATGATTTTTATCTCGACCTTGAACTTTCACCAGAACCAATTTTTTATAAAGGTACAGTTGGTCTATTTGAACTAATTTTTAAAGCAAAACCTCAAACTTTTAATTCGAATGATCTTCGTGAATATCAGGATATTGCTAGGAAAACTAATCTATTACATAAGGAATATAATCCCAACAAGCCTCTTAACTACAATCAAGGTTATAAGTATATTAAAATTATAAAGAGAATTCAAAAACCTTTACCAATTGGTAATATTTCTTATACAACACCACGAATTCTAACAAGACAACGAACACAACAGCTTCAGAGACAAGACATAGATCCCTCTACGACCACAACACCTAAATCAGCAATCCCTACACATAAAGGTGGAGGATCATCAACACTCGTAAAAGATGAAAATTTCAAGAACCATTTTCTAAAAACTCTAAAGGTTACAAATAAAAGTTTGGAATTTGTGCCCTGGAAAAACCCAAATACCCTTGTAAATAGATTGAAAATTCTTATTTCTTCTCAAATGGCAGGTAATAATTCACATTCAAATGAGATATATCATATCATCGAGGCATTACGTAGAGCAAAAATAATGATATAAATGCACATCAAAGGATGAATTGTTTTCATTAGTAGATATCGACAGCACTAACAGAGCATCATGACGATCGATAAATTTTACAAACATATAGATCAACACAAATATGGTCAATTTTTGAATGAAGAATTGAATGAAGCATTAAAAACATATGTCGACAAAAAACTCTTTCATTTTACAACACTTCAACTATCAGGTTATTCCACGCCATCTGAAAAGCAATATTACATACTTGCCACAGGGTCACATTCTTATACATTTCCATATGATGCTGCTGAAATTATTGATAACAACTGATAATAACTGTACTCTATTAATCAATGCAGTGCCAGTACAAGTAGGAATGCGCTTGAAGAAACAAGATCGCCTACAAGTCATAAAGAATCCGGATTTTCCAGAAAAAACTTTTATTCAATTATTATTGAAGTTACCACTTCACCATGAATTCTAATATTAAAAGAGAAGTGGTCAATGAACTTCATAAACCGTTGAGAATCAATTTTTTTCGAAGAAGAGTTATAGTGAAAGGAATAAATGATCTGTATCAAGCTGATTTAGTTGAAGTAATTCCTTATGCAAAATTCAATAAAGGATTCAAGTATCTATTAGTCGTTATAAATGTTTTTTCGAAATATGTTTGGGTGAAACCCGTTAAAGACAAAAGTGGTATAGAAGTAACTAAAGCAATGGATGAGATTTTGAAAAAAATAAATCATTCTCCTAAGAATCTGCAAACTGATCTTGGGAAGGAATTTTATAATAAGGATTTCAAAAATCTTATGCTGAAATATAATATGAATCATTATAGTTCATATTCTAATTTGAAGAGTAGTGTCGTGGAAAGAGTAAACCGAACTTTGAAAAGCATGATGTGGAAAGAGTTTAGCGTTCGTGGAAACTATAAATGGATTGATATTTTGCAAGATATTGTATCAGCATATAATTCCAAAAAACATTCTACGACTGGTTTCAAGCCCAAAGATGTAAATGAAAAAAATTAAAAATTGTTGTTGAATACAGTTTACAACAATATAAAAACTATAGATCCTAGGCGTAGTAAATTTAAAATTGGTGAATCTGTTCGAGTTAGCAAGACTAGACAAGTTTTCAAAAAATCTTACACTCCAAATTGGTCAAATGAAATTTTCATCATAAGTAGAATTAAAGCTACTAATCCTAGGACCTACCTATTACAAGATTCAAGCGGTCAAGATATCAAGGGTGGATTCTATGGATATGAACTACAAAACGTCAAGTATCCGAACGTCTACTTAGTAGAAAAAGTATTACGTCGGAAAGGCTCTAAACTTTATGTATCATGGCTTGGAATGGATAAGCGACACAATTCATGGATAAATAAAAGTGATTTACAATGAAAGAAAACCCATAAAATTTTATGAATTTTTTATTGATTTCGAACAACATATTGTTATAACTATTCTTCAATAAAGTTTATCAACCAAAAATCTTCGTTATCAATCGAAAATAAAACACATTATAACCATTATTCAGCAAATCTAGATATAAAAATTCTATGTCTATGCTTAGGTTCTAATATTTTAAACAATATTGATTCTAGTTTCATAATTCTATGCTTAAACCTAAAACTATCGATAGCTATAAATTCCCAATAACGCTTACGAGCTTCTCTATAAGCAAAATTCCATACATAAGTGTATCGAACTTCAATATTATCACTAAAACACACTTTTTTCACCATTATATTAATTCAATAACAAAACATGTCTTTAACAATAATTGGGGAAAAATATTTAATATATTCCTTCATTATTAAGGTGTTGAACATATTTTTGTACGACTCATCTAACAGAAAGTGTATGTTCTTCATTAAATCCCCATTCATTTTGGATGCAGAACATAGAATTAGCCTATAAAATTCAGGAAAATCATGACAATTTAAGAATTCACAATATTCAGTTATGAGACTTGCTGATGCAAATAATTCCAATAATGTTTCCTTTGCAAAATACACTTCACTATAATCATTTTTTAATCCCACAATTGGTATGTTATTCAGTTCTTTTATAAATAGTTTACACTGCTTTAAATATTTAGTATCCACATAATTCTTATTTTCAATTCCTTCTACCATGAAACCGCGAAGTTGTAACAACGATTGAAATCCATCCAAATCAAAATCGATAGACTGGTTCTGCTTCATTCCCCCCACTCTTATAATGATTCGAAAATCCGAGCATAAACCTGACGCCACATACTTGCCCTTGGATTTATTAAGATAAATTATTCTTGGACACAATAACTGTTGTTCACACATTGGCTCGTTTGAGTTCATTACACTGTATCCGCTACTATGCATTTTATAGAAGATATTGATGTCGATGATATTGAAGCACGTTTGATGAAGTAAGAAATTGTAGTCTTTTATATAAAGAAAATTTGTCCTTGAAATATTTTTATGGTGGGGCATATAGTGGTGGGGATGTAAGATGGTGGGGGGATTAAACATCAACCGGATTACATTGCCGATTTACATGCTCTACATTTTCTTTGACTTACAGGAGGACCATCTCGGTGTGTATTGGAGTCAGGTCGATTGTAATGTATGAAACATGGTAGATGTGTGTTTAACTTAAAACATTCGGTCATAGGTTTCGATAACTTATGGAAGATTTGTAAAAGGTTAATACTTGACATGTTTTGTACCATGTAGTCAACAGGAAAGTATTTCAATTCCTCTTCAGTAAATTCTTCAAATCTCTTACCAAGACGACTATGTTCTATTACAACTGTCTTTGATTTTGGAAAAAGTTTCAGCATCAGCTTCTCAGATAAACATAAGTGATTAAGAATCCATTGCTCCAAAATAACACTCAGACGTATTAGTTGTTGACATAATTCATCAATTCCGATATGGGAAGCAAGAAATTTACCACATAGATCCAAAGCATTCTTTTCAACTGTGCTTGGAAGTGTCAAACCAGTTACCCAAAACAAATTAGTATAATTTCCTTCTTTTTTTCCAATTTCGTACTCTAAAACTCACTTCAAAGCTTTAATTTCCCAAATCAATTCCTGCGACTCCATTTTATTTGAATTCCAAACTATAACCTTGACATCCATCAGGCTCCACACTTATCACACTTGTGACAGTTTTACCACAGTCCTGGCAGTTTTTACCATATTTTTTCAACAGAAAATCCAACTCGGATTCATCACACAGAGTGTTGATATTGAAACTTGTTTCTTGAATTTTATTTGGAATTTTAGAAAAACACTCAGAGCACACTACGGTTTTATCAATAATTCTATCGAATTGTTCTTTTTCAAAGTTCCAATGACCTAACTGATTTTGATATCGAATTTCTGTCACTATTATTTCACCACTACATTTGAATCGATAAAACATATTGGAACTCACGATGCTTACTTATTTTCAAACTGTTATGCTACCTCATTTATAGCCACAAAACCAATCCCCTCCAATATCCTCGAATTAATAGTGGGGGTATTTTGTCCTTGAATTAGTAATCAAATGATAGTTTGGATATAGAAACTGATTAGTTTGTGATTTTTCATATAATATCTCTATTAAAAGAATATTTACAAAATTATTTACATTTCTTACACTATTGATGCGAAATAACTTAAATCTATATATAAATAACTAAAAAACTAATTAAACCTAAACTTAAACCACTTATGAATTAAAAAAGCGTTCTCTCGCGCACACCGTAGTCCATTTCTCATATGTAAATTACAATGGAAGGAATCTTTTCCTTCTGGAGTGAATCGACACTTCAATTGTTCCATTTTTGGATACTGTTTTAGTCCAACCACCTTACAAAAATATTCACTATTCACATGCCTCATTTGATCTTGGAAGAAACGTCCTTTTACACTATCCATTACATATACAATAGAGTTTTGCCTGCACAAAATGTTTCTTAAAAAGTCCGCTAAACACGCAAAATGAATGTCTTCATCCGGATAGTATGAATCGTAATCCAGTCCATGTACATTCAACATTGCGTACGACAAATGGTGCCGAAAATCTGAAGAAACGGTTTCAAGGTCGAACGGTAACTTAACCCGTTTATGATGAACCTCTTCAGTTGCCATATTTATTATGCAGATTTCCCGGATGTAATATGGACCGTATTTATACTGAAAGCCTTGAAAATCTGCAATGAACGCCATTTTGTCTAGCACCACTTAAAAATTGAACTGGACTGAAACTATTAAGTCACACTAAAACTATCTAATTTTATCTTAACTACAACTCAACTATATCTCAAGTATAACTGAAATATATTTACGTATTCGAATTCAAGATGTGTACCTTTCATTTCTGATTTATATATGCGTGGATACGTCCTTTACCATGAACTAAAAATTGATAGGCGTGAGGGGAATGTCCTTGAACTGCTAGTGGGGGTAGTAGTGGGGGAGTGTCCTTGACCCTGGATGATAGTGGGGATAGGAGTGGGGGAGTGTCCTTGACCTTGAACTATGAAAGGGAGGGGTTGAAGAATTAGACGACCTTTTAGGCAATACAAGTGATGAAATACCTGTCCTAGATAATTCGAATTCAAGTAAATTGAAAACAGGAAATGTAATTATTCACAGTGATGCCACAATTCATAGTAGCGTTGAAAATCCAATTTTCGAAATTCCTTATACAGAAAAAAGTTTAAATTCATCACCTTTACAAATAATAATGAGAAAATTCTCAAGTTACCATGTCACAAAAACAGAATTATTTGGAGACAAAATGAGATTGCGAGTTACCATAAATTCGATAGAAAATGATCTATTTAAATTTATCAAAGAATATGTCCACCCTAAAAAGTCATATACCATATATTTCGCATCCCCAGAGTTAGAAAAACCTCTTATACAAACTTTACAGAATAAATTCAATTATAATACATTCAATTTGAAAATCTCTGAAATATATCTAGAGGATGTCGAAGATAAAGAAGAACAACTTCTAAGAATTCAACAATATCACGAAACCAAAACTATTCATCGTGGATATCAAGAAAATTTAACTAGTTTAAAGCGCAAATATTATTGGCCGAACATGAACAAAGATGTTCAAAATTTTATAAATTCTTGCGAAATATGTCAGAAAAGTAAATACGAAAGAACCCCAATCCAATTACAATTTAAACCAAACCCAATAGGATCAAATCCAAATCCAAAAATCCAAATAGATAACCTCAAACTCTCGAAATTAGGATTCGCACAAACAGCAAATCATAGATATTTACAATACTCGAACGAAATAAACGTCAATACGCTAGAAGAGCTGTTGAATGAAAACATTATAATTAAAAGAGGATTAATTAACTTAGGAGGAAAGATCTCAAAGATTTTATTTGGAACTTTAGATTCTGACGATGAAGAATTATTCAAAAATTATTTCAATAGTATAGAGAAAAATGAGAAAATACTGATAAGGAATCAGAAACAAATTGCTACAGTTGTAAATGATCTTAAAGACAAATACATCAGAAAATTTCAGGATATGTCTGAAAACCTCAAGTTATTCCAAATTGTACCATCCTTACAGGAAGTACAACAAATGCATCTCTTGACATTTGAACTCAAGGATATTAAAAATATTTTAGATGAAATCCAAACAGCTGTAAGCTTTGCAAGATTACATTTATTACATGAATCTATCTTACCCTTCTCGAAGTTCTCAAAATTAATAGAAAATGTTAATATAATACCTGTTCATCATTTGAAAGATTACTATCAATTATGTCACACGAAAGTTATTTTCAAGAACAAAGTTTTATTGTTCCTAATATCAATACCATTGGTATATAAAGAAAATTATGATTTATACAAGTTTAACTACTTAACTCAACAAAATCTTTCCCTTCCTTATACCAACTGCTATTTGCTCTCACAAAAGGAAATATTGAAATGGTGAACAAAACAGTGCCATCCGATAGAAGATGACTATCTATGTGATCAAGACTCCCTTATAGAATCCCCGATATGTATGCAGAATATCTTGAAAAACCACACCGAAGACTGCCCCAGAACGAGAATGGTCATTTCTCCTGATCTAAAATTATTGGAAGACGGAAATGTATTGTCAATTGGAAACAAGAAAATCCAAGAAAAATGTCCCCAGCAAACCAAATACTACTTCATCCCTTCCATGGCAATTCTAAGAACAAAATGTACCATAAGCAACTTACAGAAAGAAATTACTCCCACTACTTCCATAGACGAAAAAAAATACATCATTCTACCAAAAATGATGCTACCCTCCAAGAACCTGTCAAATGAAGTATTCAAGAAAGAAGAAATAGAAATCCCCAACATCGAATTAGAAGATTTGGAAGAATGGAATTTCCAACCTTCGAAATTCACATTGTTAATTTTATTAGTATTAATTATTTTCATAATAAGCATTTATTTCATTTTCAGATATTTAAGAAATAATATTTTTAATAAAGCCACACCTCTTAAAGGTGATACCTTTAATTTAGCCGAGGAGGAATTACATGATTCCAATTCCATATTTAATAGATAGGTTTATTTCCAAAGGTCCATACTGTATTCATATTACTTTGTTAGATATTGCTTATTTAGCATTTTGCATCCTAGCGCGTGCAACTGCATCGCACATTCCTTAGATAAGATAATCTTATAAATAGAACCCTATTAGATTTTCTCGAGGAGAATTGTACGGAGAATTGAATAGATAATTGTATCGCTAAGCTCAGTGTATCGAGTATTTTCAAATAAACCATTTTTGTTTTTAAAAACGTAATTCTTCCCCGAAAAGACGTAAATATATATATATATATATATAATGATTCTGATTTATAATGGTCGTAATATGAAATGACAACTAGTTCTAAAGGATATGGCCCAGGATTCCACCAATAATACTCTGTATTCTTGTATTTTTTTTATATATATGATACATTTTTTTTAGTCAATATTATTTTGGTTATGTAGTAGTTGTGGAAGATCTGTATAATTTTTTTTTTAAATATTGTGAATATCTTGTAGGAGCCCTGAAGATGGATTAAAATAAATCCGAAAGCTTGGCGTAGAATACAGAGTATTATTGTTGCAATTCTGGGTCGATTCCCTTAGAACTAGTTGTCATTATATATATATATATATATATATATATATATATATATATATATATATATATATATATATATATATGTATGTATATATATTAATATATTCTTATTGGATAAAAAACACACGAAGTCGTCTCCACATAAATTTAATCTTACAGGATCAAAGTCCTATTCACTAATAAGACATGTTTCGAGTGTATACACACCCATCATCAGTTAAGTACAAGAGCTGGAATAAATCTTCACAATTAAAAATCGACACTGTGATAGAAATTCAAGTAGTACTTACAATAAGAGAATAAACAAAGCAAATTTCTTTCTAAATGACCTCTCTAAATGATTTTTCTAAAAGGTTTGTTTCACCTTTACCAGATCATACATTAAGGCGTAGTGGCTTGGTTCTGAACAAAATGGACGCAAAGTTAAACAAAAAAGGAAATCAAAATCATCCAAGGAGACAAGCGGAGGCACCCAGTGGGACAAGAGCAAATCTCAACACTCGCACGAAATGAAAACTGTATTGAAATATCAATTTCACACCTGGAAGAAAGATGTCATCGCTATGACTAATCACACTCAATTAAGAATGCGGGATCTTTAAAATTAAATCAAAAAAGGAACGCAGTCAAATAGGATCTGATCATTGAGCGAATTAACAGAGGGCAGTTTCAAAGCTTGATTGATATGAAATATTTCACTAATATTGAGTAGAACACCCTTATCACAAATCCAAAGTATGTCAAAGTCCGAATCTGGACTGAAATTATGGTTAGAATTGATAATGTGGTCAGCAAATGAATTGTTAGTCGAAATCTCCGAAACATTGTCCTGATTTTTGTATTTATCAATGGTTCTGATGTGTTCTCTAAGCCGTATTTTAAAACTGCGACCAGTTTAGCCTATGTATACACTGTTACAATTGGGAAAGGAACAAGCCAGCCTGTAGACTCCAGATTTTTCTATCAAAGGAATTTTGTCTTTATTGTTTATGAAATTTTTACCCAAAGAATTGTCAGTTTTGAAAGAAATGCACAGATAATTATCCACCTTGTTAAATATGTATAATGTCATAAGATAATTTACCTAAAAAGGGAATAGAGCTAAACTTGGTATATTTAGTAGGGATATGAAGATTACGATTGATACTTTTGGAAACATGACGTTTGTAAATTTTTTCAATAAGATGAAAAGGATACCCATTATTGGAACCTATTTGTTGAATAATTTTAAGTTCTTTGGTGAAATTCTCCTCATTCAAAGGGATGGAAAAAAGTCTAGAAAAAAGGGAATTGAAAGAAGCAAACTTGTGTGTATCAGGATGAAATGAATGGAAAGGAATAATATTATCTGTATGAGTTGGTTTCCGATAAATGGAAAATTCGAAAAGCTGATGTTGTCTAGAGATCATTAAATCAAGGAAGGCTAAGGATTGATTGGTTTCAACTTCCATAGTGAATTTAATAGCTGTGTGTAGGGAGTTCATATAACACAAAAAGTCATCAAGCTCAGCAAGACTACTGTACGAAACGTACAGAAGATATCAGAAAACCTAAAATTATCAAATCAATTAAATCAGAATTATCCATTGAATTTTATCTAGACCATGTCCTTATTTCATAAGTTCTTATATGCAAACATCAATTTCATTTGTTATATTTCCCAATGGTCAATGGTCAACTAGAATAGCGCTGGTTGGGAAGTTGCTGAGTCTGCGGAGTATTCATTGTTCGGCCTCGATTGGAACTGACGTCACTGTACTTTTTTATATTTAAATACATTGTTAGATTAGGAACAAACGTTCATTAACAAGTGATCCGCCTTACTCATCTCAATCTCGAGTCTCTAAGGTTCCAACACCCCAGAACTCTTAGAACTTGAGTTAAATTGAGATAACAACCCCAACATTGGTCCTTCGAGCCTAAAGAAAAACTACCAGCGACTTTGGATTTACAACCCAAGTCACTTCAACTACTGGTAACTCTGGATTTACGACCCAAAGTTCCAGCCACCACCATCTTCAAGAGCCACAGCGCCTAAGAAGAAACTACCAGCAACTTTGGATTTACGACCCAAAGTTCCAACCACCACCATCTTCAAGAGCCACAGCGCCGAAGAAGAAATCCAATACGCTAACTTTGGATTTACCACCCAAAGTTCCAGCCACCACCTTCTTCAAGAGCCACAGCGCCTAAGAAGAAACTACCAGCAACTTTGGATTTACGACCCAAAGTTCCAACCACCACCATCTTCAAGAGCCACAGCGCCGAAGAAGAAATCCAATACGCTAACTTTGGATTTACCACCCAAAGTTCCAGCCACCACCATCTTCAAGAGCCACAGCGCCGAAGAAGAAACCCAATACGCTAACTTTGGATTTACGACCCAAAGTTCCAGCCACCACCATCTTCAAGAGCCACAGCGCCGAAGAGGAAATCCAATACGCTAAGATGGAAAATCAAATCAGTGAACAGGTGAAAACCACTGAGGCTATGAAGAGAATCCATTCCAATATGAAAAAGGATTCAGCCTCCAGAAAAACCGCAGAATATTGCCTAAAAAAAATCGAGCAACTAAACGAAGAATGGAATAACTTCAATGAAGTGCACGATAACCTACTGAAGGAGCTACCGGAAACACATGAGTACTTTGCCAAGGACATATATGGCCAAGCTGAGAAGGTATACACCCAGGCTATGTCTCACATAACAAAATTCCACGAAAAAGCCGGGACATTCGACGAAAGTAGAACCAACATCCGTCCATGGTTCCCTCATAAGGGAACAAATTTCAAGAATCAAAATTTTCATGAGGGATCTAACAAAAATTGAGGGATGGCTGAACAACGGACAGAACATGGAACTAATGCAGATCAAGCAAAAATTCATGGAGACAAGATGGAATGAAATAATTTCGCTGCAAGTCAAAATTGAAGCAATAGATACAGAAGACACCCATTCATTCATGGAAAGCGGACAAGTCGAGGAAGCATGTGAGAAATACGAAGAAATACAATCAAAAATCCTCAAAATGGCCCAAAAATAAAATACAATATCATCTCCAAAAATAAACTTATCAGCAGTTACAATCCCCATATTCACCGGACAATATGACTCTTGGCCTAACTTCAGGGACCTCTTCGTGCAATTGGTAGATAGCAACAAATCCTACGGAGATGTCGAAAAAATGCAGCTATTAAAAACAAACCTAAGAGGAGAACCTGCCAGAATAATTCAACATCTGGAAATATCGACTGGCAACTACCAAACTGCATGGAAGCTCATTGAAGATAGATACAACAACCCAAGGATGCTGTTCAATAAACACATGGACAATCTTCTCAACTTCACCAACCTGAATTTTGAATCCGCAGGATCAATAAAAAAATTGCACGACACCATTAGAGAAAGCTCAGAAGCCCTGAAAAACATGAAAATTAGCAATTGGGAAGATATAATTGCATATCTTATGCTGAGAAAACTTGACTCAACCACAGCGAACCTCTACGAGCAAAGTACAAACAAACCGCGGGAAATTCAAAAACTTGATGAGCTTATCGATTTCCTAGCACAACGGTTCCAAACACTTGAAGTCGTCCGAACAAACACAAAAAAGGCTGACACCAAACCAGACAAAAGATACGGTGAACACCAGAAAATAAACTGTCATCTCCAGAGAACAACTAAATGCAGTATATGCAATGATCCCCACGAGATCTACAGATGCACAAAATTCAAAAATCTTACGGTAGCTGAAAGAGAATCGCACATCAATCAAAGACAACTCTGCAGGAACTGCCTGAGTCACCACATCAAACAAATCTGTCACTCTCGTTCCAGATGTCAAATATGCAATGGTCGACATCATACAATGCTACATAGAGAAAGACAGAATTATGCAACAAATAAGACAATACCATGCAAAAACAATCAAGAATCATCTAGCAGGGTAAACTCTCATCTGGGACACGCTAAAAATCCCCGAGAATCAAAGACTTCAGTGCTAGCAACCGCCCTCATCAGAGTCACAAACAAAAACGATGAAAAAATAACGCTAAGAGCCCTGATTGATCCAGGATCACAAGCATCATTTATCACAACAGCCGCTGCTCAAGCATTGGGAATACCAAAAATCAAACAAAATGCTGAAATAACTGGACTAGGAAACACTGCAACGGAGTCCAGATGGAAAATAAACACGAGCATTACAGCTAACTTCGAAAGTGATTTCACAATCGACACCGAACTCTATGTAATAGGCAAAGTGACAAATAATATGCCCCCTACTTACATATATACTGAAAGCAACAGGGAAGATATACAACTCGCTGACCCACTATTCCATGTACCAGGTACCAATCTATATCCTCATGGGAATAGACTATTTCCCCACTTTTATGAAAGCAGGATTCAAGGTATACGAGGATGGTCTAGTGGCACAAAACATTCACTTCGGATGGATTATAAGCGGAACCGCATCATCGAGTCCACAACTTCGTGTAGCAAGCTTGATCACGAACTTGAATGAAAATTCACAACTAACGAAATTCTGGAACATCGAAGAAGTAGAAAATTCCGATGAAACCACCAACGACGACACCTTCGTTGAAGAATTCTACTCAAACACCGTACGACGCGACAATCACAATTACACTGTAAAACTTCCGTTCAAAAAAAATGCAACTCAACTAGGAGAATCAAAGCAAAGGGCAATGGCACGACTGTTTCAATTGGAAAGCAAATTTGACAAGAATGCAAACCTCAGCACTATGTATAGAGAACTTATGCAGGAATACATGGCGCTAGGTCATATGAAAATTGCACACTCAAATAATGCAACTACGAGGTATTATATTCCACATCAACCCGTAGTAAAAGAAGATCGCGATACGACCAAATTGAGAGTCGTATTCGATGCGAGCTCAAAAACCAGTACCGGACTCAGCCTAAACGACATTCTACACACAGGACCGAAACTACAACAAGATCTCATAGATATCCTTATACGATGGCGAAAACACCAAATGGCCATAACAGCAGACATCGAAAAAATGTACAGACAGGTGAAATTGGACAGAGAAAACCAGCCACTACACTCGATACTCTGGAGAAGCACCAAAAATGAACCAATTGAAACCTACGAGTTAACCACTGTAACATACGGTACTGCACCAGCAGCTTACCTGGCCATAAGAACATTGAGACAACTAGCTATAGATGAAAAGAAAAACCATCCCCTCGCAGCTGAAATAGCCTTAAGGGATTTCTACGTGGACGACCTTCTAAGTGGCGCTGACACAGTGGAGGAGGCACGTCACATACAGAATGATATAACTGCAATGCTTAAAAAAGGAGGATTCAACATCAGAAAGTGGAAATATAACGAACTAAACAAAACTACCGTCACACTCGACGACAAAAATGGCCCAACTAAAACGCTCGGTATAACATGGATTCCCAGAGAAGATAGTCTTCAGTACCGAATAAAAATTAACGTTGACAGTCGACCAACAAAAAGGAAGATTTTATCGGAAATTGCCACAATTTTTGATCCTCTCGGGCTTTTATCACCAGTAATAATACAGGCAAAAATTATAATGCAAGAAATATGGAAAACCCACACATCATGGGATGAACCTCCACCAGAGCACATTAGAAATACATGGAAAAACTTTAAAAACGAGCTTCCCAAATTAGAAGGAATTCAAGTTCAGCGCTGGATGAATTTAAGTCATTAACCCTTGGAACTTCATGGATTTTCAGACGCATCCCTGAAAGCATATGGCGCTGTCGTATATACGAAAACAGTAGACAAAACAGGAAAAGTAGAAGTGCGAATCCTCACTTCGAAATCAAAGGTCTCACCGCTAAAAAATACAAAGACGATCCCGCAATTAGAACTCTGCGCTGCTCTTCTCCTAGCCAAGCTCATCAGGCGGTGTGTAACGGCCCTGGATCACAACAATACAAAAATATTTACCTGGTCAGATTCTCAAGTAGTGATAGCATGGATAAATGCTGACGCTGGTAAATGGAAAACGTTCGTCGCCAACAGAGTTCAACAAGTGCATAAGCTACTGGGTCAAGGTCAATGGCACTACGTTAAATCGACCGACAATCCGGCAGATTTGATTACACGAGGATTGAAGCCCAGTGCTCTCGCAACTAATTATCTTTGGTGGAATGGACCCGAATGGTTGAAAAAACCAACAGAGGACATTTCTCAACAATCACTTCCTTCTGAAATACAAAACGTCACAACGGAAATAAACAAAAAAATAGAAATTTCCGCAAATACTGTTAACGTGGAAAACCAACCAGAATTATTGAACAAATTCTCCTCATGGAGAAAAACTATAAGAATCATGGCCTACTGTAGGAGATTCCTGATACCCAAAAAGCACAGATGCAGCGCATCTCTCGAAGCAGAAGAACTACATGAAAGTGAAATATCCCTACTCAAGCTAGTACAACAGATATATTTCCAAAATGACATCAATCAATTGAACATGAAGGGAAAGGTGAAGAACACCAACCAATTGAGAAGTCTAAACCCCTTTATGGACAAAGAAGGTTTGCTCAGAGTAGATGGAAGACTCAACAATGCTCCCCTGGACTACAATCAAAAACGTCCTATCATACTACCAACGAGAAGCCATATTACCAACCTCATTATCAGAGACGCCCACCATCAAACTCTACACGGAGGAAATCAAGTAACTCTGCATTACATTCGACAGAATTACTGGATCATTCAGGCGAAGAACAAAGTGAAACAGATCATTCGGCACTGTGTAGTATGTACTAGATTCCGAGCAGAGTCGCAAAATCAGCTGATGGGATCATTGCCGAAACCAAGAGTTACCCCGTCACATCCCTTCACTCACACAGGCGTAGATTATGCAGGCCCTATACAAATAAGACTTTCCAAAGGAAGAGGGTGCAAATCACAGAAAGGTTATATAGCTATCTTCATATGCCTGTCTACTAAAGCAATCCACATAGAGGCTGTCACAGATTTAACTTCAAATGCCTTTATGGCTGCATTTAGAAGGTTCACCTCACGAAGAGGAATATGCACCGACCTATACTCAGACAATGGTACAAATTTCGTAGGAGCAAAAAGGATACTTGACAAAGAAACAAAAGAAGCCATAGATGAAAATGCCATCAAAGACGCTGCAGCCATCGAATCTGTACGATGGCATTGGAATGCTCCAGCCGCACCCCATCATGGTGGTTTATGGGAAGCAGGGGTTAAATCCTTCAAATATCACCTGAAGAGAGTAATCGGGAGTCATACTCTAACATACGAAGAATTGGCAACACTTTTGTGTCAGATAGAAGCTTGTTTGAATTCTCGACCATTATCACCCTTATCCGAGAACCCCGAAGAAACAAATGTAATCACCCCAGGGCACTTCCTCATCGGACACCCCCTCAAGATGATTCCTGAAACTTCACTTCCATCAGATGTAAAACTAAATTTCCAGAACAGATGGTCAATGATTCAAGCCATGAAGAAAGATTTTTGGAAGAAATGGTCCAGCGAATACCTTACCCTATTACAACACAGACCAAAATGGACAAGCAAACAAGAAAATTTAGGAATTGGTGACATTGTACTGATAAAACAAGAAAACATCAGCCCTAACGATTGGCCCTTAGCGAGAATCTGCGAGACGCATCATGGTAACGACGGTTTGGCACGTGTAGTGACATTGCGAACCAAAAATAATCATAGCGTAAAAAGACCAATCACAAAAATATGTAAGCTTCCAGTCACAGCACAAGGAGAAGATATTGATATGGGGACAAAGACACCTCCGCAAACAAAGGGCTCACACCACGCATTAGCAATTCTGCTAACACTATTCTGCCTGTTCACTCCACTAAACGGCAACTATACGCAGCATCCGTTAAAACCTGGACTATACGTCGAGCATATGGGGCAGGCGTGTATCAACACAGGGACCTTGAAACAATCAAACAATCAAACAAAACCAATATGTCATCAACATATCTGTGGTAAAAAATAATTTTGTTATAATTATGATAAAGATTAAGGTTCTTTTCAAGATCAAATAGAAAAATTTCAGCTAGAAGAGGGGATAAACTAGAACCCATGACTAGGACCGAGTTTTGACAATAAAATTCATTGTCAAATTGAAAAAAATTCTGCTTGAGAACAGTGTCTATTAAAAGACAAATATTTAAGCAATTATGAAAGTTAACGTTGGATTCAAAGAGAAGGTTTCTCACGATTCTAATGCAATCCTCAGGAGGAACGCTGGGAAACAGATTCACGATATCAAGCGAAACCAAAATGGAGTTATCAGGTATAATAATGTCTGAGATTCTGGAAGCTAAATCTTTGGAATTTTGTACCGAGTTAGGGTTATGAATATCCAAAAGATCTCTAAGCAAATAATTTAACCAAGAGGCCAACTTCGAAGTAGGAGAATTAATTTAAGAAACTACAGGTCTTATAGGTATGTTTCCTTTATGTATTTTTGGTAATCCGTATAAAAGAGGGGTTTGACAATTCATAGGGATGAGTTTTTTTGGATTAGAATCATAATGGCAAATTGTGTCTGAAGTGATATCTAATTTCTTTTTAGTATAAGTCGTGAATTTAGATGTAGGGTTAGAAGTGACACTAGAGAAATCATTTTCATTCAAAAAATCCGTATAATCAGACCGATTGATGATAATTAGACAATTTCCTTTGTCTGCCTTAGATATTACCAAGTCATTATCCAATATTTTTTTTTTAATAGTTTTAAGAATAATTTTGTTGTGTTTGTTGAGTGATCTTCTTGAGTTGGGAGTATAATTAGAATTTCGTTTAATAGCAGAAGCGATTAAACCACGTAACAATGTTTTATCTTGAAAATTATTGACCTCAATCACTTTCTCACATTCAATTGCCAACAAATGTAAGTTCCTTTCTTTTTGAGCACGATCAATGTTATATTTCAAACCAGAGTTCAAAAGTGACATCTCATTATCATCAAAAACAGTACCTCACAAACTGACATTGATATGGCTTCACCTGAAAATTTCTGGTTTGTTACATGAGGTAGAGTGGTATTCCTTGGAGACTGGTGTGAGGTATGTGGTTGAGGATTTGAGTAGTCGTAAATACAATAAATTGAAGTCTAAATTAGATAGACTTTTACATGAACAGATGAGGCCTAGCCTATTCTCCAGAGGTAAATTCTCTGGTTTTGAGTTCCATCCCAGAGTGCTGAATTTGTCAGGTACTGTTTTTGATGATAATGAGATGTCACTTTTGAACTCTGGTTTGAAATATAACATTGATTGTGCTCAAAATGAAAGGAACTTACATTTGTTGGCAATTGAATGTGAGAAAGTGATTGAGGTCAATAATTTTCAAGATAAAACATTGTTACGTGGTTTAATCGCTTCTGCTATTAAACGAAATTCTAATTATACTCCCAACTCAAGAAGATCACTCAACAAACACAACAAAATTAATTTTCATTATTAGGTTCACGTCCTTCCATATTGGTTGAATAAATATTTATCACAGGGATTGGACACGATGTAAATAACAACTTCTTCTAATTAAGTCGACGTTTCGTCGATATATTCCGACTTCTTCAGGACTACAACAATATACACGAAATCAAAACATTACAACTTTTCACAAGTAGATCAAAAAATCCACATTACAGAATTGTTTACGATAAATAACATATAAAGGACGGACATGTAATAACTGAAATTTAAAATCAGAAAATTGAATAATACTAAACCTTACCTAATTAAATTAGTTGTCTGTGAGCACAGTAACATCAAACATTGAGAGAAACATACAAACTTCCAACGATACACATTGTTTCATCATGATTGTTTATTTCCTCGAGAAAATTAATATCTCCAATTCAAGTTCTCAAAAAAAATTGACCAGACCGTACAATTCGCAAAACATTATGAATCGAAGCTGTCAGGTGGTCAGCGAAATCTGGCGTGTAGGAGTTAAGAAATGAAGAGGAACACAGGTTTGCATTTAGTTATTTTTCATTGGAAATTCTTAAAGAGGGTAATTAAATTATTATATATTTGATTCAAACCTTGTGTGTCACTTCTGTTGTTCACCGTGTTGTTCAAGTTAATGAAAATCATTTCGCTCGTATTCCTTTTATTCCAGTTTGCTTCTGAGTCCAACATTGCGACATTTTCAAAATCAAAGTTATGATCAGAATCAAAATGATGAGAGGCCAGGGCCGTCTGTCCTTCCTTGCCTCTAAATTTTTTTCTTGACAGTCGTATTTATGCTGTTTGATGCGATTTTTTAATAGTTGTCTTGTTTGACCGACGTACGATTTATCACAGTCAATACATGGGATCTTATAGATTACATTAGAGCAATCTTGGTTTTCTATCTTGTCTTTTAATCTAGAGAAGAGAGAGCTGACTGTTTTCAAATTATAAAATACCAACTCAGTGTTATTTGATGCTCTTTTCATAGACCTAGGTATTTTCTGTGACAATTTCAGAATGAAAGGAAACTTGTAATATTTATGGGCCTCTGATGGACTCTTTATATTGCTTCTATTTGGTGAGTGATATTCGTTTACGATTTTATTAGTCAGTGAACTTGGATAGTTGTTGAGTTTGAGGATATTTTTTATATCGACTATGTCGTCTGTGTGAAAGCAACTACTGCTTAAATTGGTTGACCTATGTAATAAGGTCTTTATAACAGAAATTTTATAGGATTTGGAAGTACAAGATTTAAATTTCAACAGGCGCCCTGAACTGGTGGGTTTCATGTACCATCTAGTCTTAATTGAGCCATCATTCTGTCGACAAACACTGACATCCAAAAAGGGCAACTCACAATTTGTCTCTTTTTCGATCGTAAATTGTATACGCGGGTGAAAATTATTAAAAGTTTGAAGAAGTTGTTCGGATTTGTTAGATGGAATTGATAGAATGATATCATCCACGTATAGCTTAATGAGTTTGACATCAAAATCAAGCTTCTGTAGGCACTCACGTATAAGTTCTGTCATAAACAGGTTAGCGATGGATGGGCTAGCAGGATTGCCCATGGCCGAACCGTCAATCTGTTCATAGAACTCGTTATTAAACTTGAAATAGCTGGAATTAAAAATGAAATTGATGATTCTGGAAAATAATTGTTTGCCAATATTTGTGTAAGCTGAAATCTGATGCCACCTTTTATTCACGATCAGAGACACCAAGTCTTTAGGGATGTTGGTATACAGAGATACAACGTCCAGCGAGTACAGTTCATAGTTTTCAGGTGGAGTTACATCCTTAGTGAAGGATACGAACTGGACTGAATTTTTCACTGTGAATGGGCACGTTGAATTGACTCCTTTGAGGATATCATGTAAGAAAACCGATAAATTATAAGCTGGAGTGTTAATGCAACAAACAACGGGTCTAATATTAAGATCTGATTTGTGAGTTTTCCGTAAGCCATACAGTTTAGGTGGGACAGAGTTGTGCCTTTTTAGACCCAATGCTTTCCTACTGTCAATAATGTCCAAAGATTTTAATTCATTGACAAAGTCATTTGCTTTAGACTGAAATTTATTGGTGGGGTCACTATTGATTTTTTTATAGGTTGCAGTATCTGATATCATGTTATGCATGTAATCCAGGTATTCTGCTCTCAGCATGATAACGGTGGAGTTACCTTTATCCGACTTCATAACGATTAATTCAGGGTGCTGGGAAGTTTTTTGAGAACATTGGCATACAATATGGAAACGAGGTCAAAACACAGCTCAAATCTAGGATTAACTTGGACAAAAAATTGGCTTCACTGTGCAATAGAAAAATATTTTTGTTGGAATGTAGAAGAAACAACCTCTTTCCAAATCATATCGTTAATAATATTAGATGTTTAGACAATTTAGCATTAGAAGAAGATTGTCCTTGCAGAAATGAATGTGACAGAATTCGTAATAGATTTCAAAAATCAATTTTAAATCTTGAAGTAAAAATAACAATTTGGAATGTGAGCAAAGTACAGAGTCAGATTTTGAGTATTGACGAGAAGTTGAAAAACACATTACATGAAGATGTGATTCTAAGATTTCTCAACACACGTAAACAAAATTATGAGAAAACTTTCAAAGCTATAAAAAAGAACAACCAGAGAAAATTGTTATCACTTCGGACAGCGTGCAGGTCAGTTTTGACGTTGAATCGCGAACAACACGATCAATTTATTCACAATTATACCAACACAACGATTCCGGAAAATGTCAGCGAAATTTTAGCTTCTGGTCCTAACTTCAGCATCCCATTAACTAAAAAAGAAATACATATCCCCACATTAATAAAGGACTTAGAGTTTTGCATACAAAATACACAGGTAAATACAGAGGAAAAGAATATATTAAGAGCGGAAAACACTAACATCTTGACGAATTTTTGGCACAGCCTGCAGCCAGACACCAAATACACATCCATACAAAAATCATATACAGATGCCCAACATTTCCTCAAGCAGCACCCTGAATTAATCGTTATGAAGTCGGATAAAGGTAACTCCACCGTTATCATGCTGAGAGCAGAATACCTGGATTACATGCATAACATGCTATCAGATACTGCAACCTATAAAAAAATCAATAGTGACCCCACCAATAAATATCAGTCTAAGCAAATGACTTTGTCAATGAATTAAAATCTTTGGACATTATTGACAGTAGGAAAGCATTGGGTCTAAAGAGGCACAACTCTGTCCCACCTAAACTGTATGGCTTACGGAAAACTCACAAATCAGATCTTAATATTAGACCCGTTGTTTGTTGCATTAACACTCCAGCTTATAATTTATCGGTTTTCTTACATGATATCCTCAAAGGAGTCAATTCAACGTGCCCATTCTCAGTGAAAAATTCAGTCCAGTTCGTATCCTTCACTAAGGATGTAACTCTACCTGAAAACTATGAACTGTACTCGCTGGACGTTGTATCTCTGTATACCAACATCCCTAAAGACTTGGTGTCTCTGATCGTGAATAAAAGGTGGCATCAGATTTCAGCTTACACGAATATTGGCAAACAATTATTTTCCAGAATCATCAATTTCATTTTTAATTCCAGCTATTTCAAGTTTAATAACGAGTTCTATGAACAGATTGACGGTTCGGCCATGGGCAATCCTGCTAGCCCATCCATCGCTAACCTGGTTATGACAGAACTTAAACGTGAGTGCCTACAGAAGCTTGATTTTGATGTCAAACTCATTAAGCTATACGTGGATGATATCATTCTATCAATTCCATCTAACAAATCCGAACAACTTCTTCAAACTTTTAATAATTTTCACCCGCGTATACAATTTACGATCGAAAAAGAGACAAATTGTGAGTTGCCCTTTTTGGATGTCAGTGTTTGTCGACAGAATGATGGCTCAATTAAGACTAGATGGTACATGAAACCCACCAGTTCAGGTCGCCTGTTGAACTTTAAATCTTGTACTTCCAAATCCTATAAAATTTCTGTTATAAAGAACTTATTACATAGGTCAACCAATTTAAGCAGTAGTTGCTTTCACACAGACGACATAGTCAATATAAAAAATATCCTCAAACTCAACAACTATCCAAGTTCACTGACTAATAAAATCGTAAACGAATATCACTCACCAAATAGAAGCAATATAAAGAGTCCATCAGAGGCCCATAAATATTACAAGTTTCCTTTCATTCCGAAATTGTCACAGAAAATAGCTAGGTCTATCAAAAGAGCATCAAATAACACTGAGTTGGTATTTTATAATTTGAAAACAGTCAGCTCTCTCTTCTCTAGATTAAAAGACAAGACAGAAAACCAAGATTGCTCTAATGTAATCTATAAGATCCCATGTATTGACTGTGATAAATCGTACGTCGGTCAAACAAGACAACTATTAAAAAATCACATCAAACATCATAAATACGACTGTCAAGAAAAATTTAGAGGCAAGGAAGGACAGACGGCCCTGGCCTCTCATCATTTTGATTCTGATCATAACTTTGATTTTGAAAATGTCGCAATGTTGGACTCAGAAGCAAACTGGAATAAAAGGAATACGAGCGAAATGATTTTCATTAACTTGAACAACACGGTGAACAACAGAAGTGACACACAAGGTTTGAATCAAATATATAATAATTTAATTACCCTCTTTAAGAATTTCCAATGAAAAATAACTAAGTGCAAACCTGTGTTCCTCTTCATTTCTTAACTCCTACACGCCAGATTTCGCTGACCACCTGACAGCTTCGATTCATAATGTTTTGCGAATTGTACGGTCTGGTCGATTGTTTTTGAGAACTTGAATCGGAGATATTAATTTTCTCGAGGAAATAAACAATCATGATGAAACAATGTGTATCGTTGGAAGTTTGTATGTTTCTCTCAACGTTTGATGTTACTGTGCTCACAGACAACTAATTTAATTAGGTAAGGTTTAGTATTATTCAATTTTCTGATTTTAAATTTCAGTTATTACATGTCCGTCCTTTACATGTTATTTATCGTAAACAATTCTGTAATGTGGATTTTTTGATCTACTTGTGAAAAGTTGTAATGTTTTGAATTCGTGTATATTGTTGTAGTCCTGAAGAAGTCAGAATATATCGACGAAACGTCGACTTAATTAGAAGAAGTTGTTATTTACATCGTGTCCTATCCCTGTGATAACTATTTATTCAAACAAAATTAATCTTAAAACTATTAAAAACAAAATATTGGATAATGACTTGGTAATATCTAAGGCAGACAAAGGAAATTGTCTAATTATCCTCAATCGGTCTGATTATATTAATAAGGTCACGGATTTTTTGAATGAAAATGATTCCTCTAGTGTCACTCCTAACCCTACATCTAAATTCACGACTTATACTAAAAAGATATTAGATATCACTTCAGACACAATTTGCCATTATGATTCTAATCCAAAAAAACTCATCCCTATGAATTGTCAAACCCCTCTTTTATACGGATTACCAAAAATACATATAGGAAACATACCTATAAGACCTGTAGTTTCTTACATTAATTCTCCTACTTCGAAGTTGGCCTCTTGGTTAAATTATTTGCTTAGAGATCTTTTGGATTCTCATAACCCTAACTCTGTAAAAAATTCCAAAGATTTAGCCACCAGAATCTCAGACATTATTATACCTGATAACTACATTTTGGTTTCGCTTGATTTCGTGAATCTGTTTCCCAGCGTTCCTCCTGAGGATTGCATTAGAATCATGAGAAACCTTCTCTTTGAATCCAACGTTAACTTTCATAATTGCTTAAATATTTGTCTTTTAATAGACACTGTTCTCAATCAGAATTTTTTTCAATTTAACAATAAATTTTATTTTCAAAACTCGGGCCTAGCCATGGGTTCTAGTTTATCCCCTCTCCTAGCTGAAATTTTTCTATTTGATCTTGAAAAGAAGCTTAATCTTTATCATAATTATAACAAAACTATTTTTTACCACAGATATGTTGATGACATATTGGTTTTGTTTGATGGTAGTCTTGCTGAGCTTGATGACTTTTTGTGTTATATGAACTCCCTAAACACAGCTATTAAATTCACTATGGAAGTTGAAACCAATCAATCCTTAGCCTTCCTTGATTTAATGATCTCTAGACAACATCAGCTTTTCGAATTTTCCATTTATGGGAAACCAACTCATACAGATAATATTATTCCTTTCCATTCATTTCATCCTGATACACACAAGTTTGCTTCTTTCAATTCCCTTTTTTCAAGACTTTTTTCCATCCCCTTGAATGAGGAGAATTTCACCAAAGAACTTAAAATTATTCAACAAATAGGTTCCAATAACGGGTATCCTTTTCATCTTATTGAAAAAATTTACAAACGTCATGTTTCCAAAAGTATCAATCGTAATCTTCATATCCCTACTAAATATACCAAGTTTAGCTCTATTCCCTTTTTAGGTAAATTATCTTATGACATTAAAAACATATTTAACAAGGTGGATAATAATCTATGCATTTTTTTCAAAACTGACAATTGTTTGGGTAAAAATTTCATAAACAATAAAGACAAAATTCCTTTGATAGAAAAGTCTGCAGTCTACAGGCTGGCTTGTTCCTTTCCCAATTGAAACAGTGTATACATAGGCCAAACTGGTCGCAGTTTCAAAATACGGCTTAGAGAACACATCAGAACCATTGATAAATACAAAAATCAGGACAATGCTTCGGAGATTTCGACTAACAATTCATTTGCTGACCACAATGAGCCGTATTCATAAAAATAAGGTTATGCTTATACTTGCAGAAAATGAAGGGAATCCTTCAGCTCGCATTCATAATATTTCGAGTGAAACTTTATACTTATAGAGTAAGAGCATATCCTCTACAAAAAAGTATTTGGTTATTCATAAACGTTTCCTTTTACTTTAAATAAAAAGCATATCCTTCAATAATTTTGAGTGTGGTCAGTAGCAGACTCACCACCGTATTCACAAAGCATTCAAGCATTCAATCCCCGTTAAGTCCTAACTGAGGTCTGCAGTTAAGGATGAATAAGAATCACAACCTCAGTTAACGTGAAAATTAACTTGAAACAGGCCTGTTTCACCACCGTTAAATACGTTAACTGATGTTGCGATTCTTATTTATCCTTGACTGATGACCTCTGTTAGGACTTAACGGAGATCGAATGCTTTGTGAATACGGCGGTCTCGGTCGTGTAGTAACATGTTTATATAACGCATTTTTATAAACAAGGGTAGCGTAGTACATTCGTAGTTCAGATAGAATCTTATTACATATTTTGATCTGGAATTTGTGGGATTACAAGGTAATTTTTTTCGAAGAATTCCGGACTATAGGGGGTCTTGGGCTCTATAGTATAACTACTCTATATTCCGACAAATTCGATAATCCGAGACTGCCTTGCAAAACGTTTGTCGGACTAACGGGGGTCCACTGTACAATAAATAAACAAACCATAGTGAACAGGTTGGAACCTACCGCGGCACATACAAACCAACATTCCTTTACTTATTCTTGGAGGATATTCTTGCAAGTATGAGGTGATCATTATGAATACGAAAAAAAAAAATACTTTTACTCTTACCTTTTTCTTCAACTGAAAACCTTATACTTTCATCTTATTCTTACAAGGATATCCTTCAGTTTTATGAATACGGCTCAATATCAATTCTAACCATAATTTCAGTCCAAATTCGGACTTTGACATACTTCGGATTTGTGATAAGGGTGTTCTACTCAATATTAGTGAAATATTTCATATCAATCAAGCTTTGAAACTGCCCTCTGTTAATTCTCTCAATGATCAGATCCTATTTGACTGCGTTCCTTTTTTCGATTTAATTTTAAAGATCCCGCATTCTTAATTGAGTGTGATTAGTCATAGCGATGACATCTTTCTTCCAGGTGTGAAATTGATATTTCAATAGAGTTTTCATTTCGTGCGAGTGTTGAGATTTGCTCTTGTCCTACTGGGTGCCTCCGCTTGTCTCCTTGGATGATTTTGTTTTCCTTTTTTGTTTAACTTTGCGTCCATTTTGTTCAGAACCAAGCCACTACGCCTTAATGTATGGTCGGGTAAAGGTGAAAAAAACCTTTTAGAAAAATCATTTAGAGAGGTCATTTAGAAAGAAATTTGCTTTGTTTATTCTTTTATTGTAAGTACTACTTGAATTTCTATTACAGTGTCGATTTTTAATTGTGAAAATTTATTCCAGCTCTTGTACTTAACTGATGATGGGTGTGTATACACTCGAAACATGTCTTATTAGTGAATAGGACTTTGATCCTGCAAGATTAAATTCATGTGGAGACGACTTTGTGTGTTTTCTATCCAATAAAATTGTTCTTCCACTTGGAGTATGGACTACTACTTTCGTATATATGTATATATTCTTTAGACTGAGAGCTGTATATGTGTTAGCAGAGGTTGGTGTAACGGGGTACCATACAATTCGACGTATGATACAAGAGCTTAGGGAAAAACCTCAGCAAAATACCCTTTCTCCCCGTGAGTGTGGTGATTTGTAACTATTGTTTACAAAATTTGCTGAAATTTAAAAATATTGATGGGGATATATTTCTTCAATGTAGATTCCCCCGTCAAAAAACGGATAGGTTTCTTCAAGGTACCCGAAACTCAACCTGAAAAATGAAAAGACAAGAGGAGGAAACGAACAAATTCAAAATAATACATAACCTTTCAAAAGTCTCCTCTCATAAAAATACTTCTCTGTAGGCGAATGGGATCTCGTGGAGAAGAATCGCCTCCGCTAGTTTTTGAAGATATTCACTCCTGAAATCCCTTCAATATTTGAATTCAAAAATGAAAATGTTGCTCGTAAGGCCAGGAGGGTCTCTTTCAAAACCAGGTCTGACCGGTCCAAGTCCAAGCGATGATTATTCAGAACTTCAGATGTTCGAAGCCCGCTACAGGGCCCTTAAGAAGAGCTATCATCTCCCATAGATATATATATTACTTTATATTGTATAAAAGAATGAGAAAAAAAAAGAACAGAGAGAAACGACCAACTATTATGTTAACGGTGATAACGAAAGGGTACCAAGAGAAAGAATTGACAGCACAGATACTAAACGAAAACGAGGAAATAAGGGACAAATTTGGACAATTATTCAACGAGACAACCACAATACTTACTGGACGGACATGTAGAAATAATTTCAAGGAAAACATAACATCACAGACAAACACCGTGATAGCGAAACACATACTAAAAAAAGGGACAATATACATGGACTTGATGAGGATAAGGGTAGAAGAGGTAGTTAGCGTCGCTTTATGTTTTAACTGCCACAAATACGGGCAAGTGGCTAAATATTGCATAGACATGCCGACATGCCACAAATGCGGAGGACAACATGAAGGCAGAACTTGCGGCGCAACTAACCTTGACTGCCCAAATTGGAAGACGGATGGAGTAAACAAGGTCATGAGAGGACACACGGCACGAGACAGAAACTCTCCAACATACAGAGGAAAGGGAAACCAAACACGAAGCACAATTGGCTACGGACGAAATACAGAACGATTGGACTGAAAATACTACAAATGAACTCGGACAGAGGACGGGAAGCCATGGCACTAATGGCGAAGAAACTGACGGACGAAGACATAGATATTGTACTTATACAAGAACTTTACGGACGTGTAACCAACACACAGGGATACGTTACACACAAACATAGCTCAAAAGGAAAATCACTGATACTCACAAAAACAACACTAACACAAGTAATGACAAGACAGGACCTGACAAACGCGAACCGTACAACTATTGAACTGGCACTGAAGGACAAAACAGGAAAAATACTCGAAACATCTATATATTATGATGAACCAGGAGGCAACGAAAACAAAAGACTGACGGAATTCACACAGTTGAGGATAGACAAACACATACTGGCCAGCGACATAAACGCACATCATGTTGCATGGGGAGGAAAAAAGACAGATACAAGAGGGGACAAACTTCTTGAGTGGACAATGACTCCCACCTACGAAATTAATAATGACACTACCCAAAAACCGACCTTTTCAGGCCCAAGAGGCAACAACTACATAGACGTGATTTGACCAAAGGACTAACGATAAAAAACTGGACAGTACGAGACGAGGAAACACTTATTCTACACAAATACATTACGTACAATATAGACTTAAACACGACAAGAAACACAACTAAATACAAAACATATCACTTTGAAAACACCAACTGGACAGAGTTTAAAGAAAAGCTAAAGACACAAATATACCTACAGACAACAATGGAATATAAACAATAAGGAACAATTAGAAGAGAAAGCGGAAAAAATGCAACAAATATGTACAAAAATATGCTCGAGACACATAACAACTAAAAAGACGGACGAGAACAATGAATGGAGGACAAATGAACTACAAAGAACTAGATAGACACTAAGACAGCACAGACGGGACGCTCAACAAGAAACAGATGAGAGTAGAAGACAAAACAAATGGAGAAAATACAGACTAATGAGAAATGACTACAAGACAAAAATAAAGAATGGAAAGATGGAACATGCAAAAAAAAACATACAACGGATCTGCGAAACTGAAACATGGGACAAACTCTGGAAATTTTTGAACAAGGTACACAAAACACCAAACACCGATAAACAGAAAGAAGACGAAAGCTACACTACAGACGACACGGATAGAGACACGTACCTGATGGACAAATGCTTTCCACAAGGCGACATGAAAAAAGACACGCAAGAAATGACCGAAACTAGAAACAAAAACATTATATATAACCCAACACAAGAACTAGACATAACAACGGAAGAGTCTCAAATAACAATTGAGGGACTAAAAAAAGGAAAATGCACAGTACTGGACAAAATACCGAACGAAGCAATGGATCACATTTTCGACATCATAAAAGACATACTGATGGACATATATAACAAATGCATGACATACGGAAGGGCAAAAGTGGTATAGATCCCAAAGAAGGACCAGTCATTTAGGCCAATAAGCATTCTCTTGACCTTGTGAAAAGTACTAGACAGACTGACGAACCGAAGACTACAACACTGGCTGGATAGTAATAAAGGACCTGACAACAGACTGTACGTATTTAGGGAAGGACACTCGACGATAGACGCTATTGACGAACTACTGACAAGTATACAGACGAACAAGGACAATGACAAACACCAGTTATTGGTGGCACTTGACCTGCGGAACGCATTTAATAATGCATGGACACCGTACATTTCGACGGAAATGGAGGCGGCACTGGTACCAGAAGTTCTCCACAGGTTAAGTTAGGACTTCTTGACAGACAGGACGATAAGGAGTGGACCAGTGACAAGGACGATGACAAAAGGATGCCCTCAGGGGTCATGCCTTGGACCAACCCTACGGATGCTTGTCATGCAGGGTTGGTTCAAAATAATGGAAGAGACAGATAAGGCATGGAGGAAGGACGAAGCACAAAGATGTGACGTAGACATTGAATTCACGGACAGAATAGCTACGTGCCTAGCGTTTGCAGACGACCAATTCATACTGATACAGGGAAACTTGGCCAAAATAATAGAAAAAAACTGGACATACATATAGAATTGCTGCAAACGCTGGGAACGTGAAAGTGGTACGACAACGTAAGACCACCGACAATAAAGACAGGAGACAAAGCTATAGAACACAAGGACACAATAAAGTACTTAGGGCTAACAATTGACATACTCACAACACATAAGGCAGACGAGACAAAAAATAGGAAGGACGGTGATAAAACTCGTAGGGAAAATAAGCAGGACATACGGACATAACAAAGAGATTATGAAATAAATAACGGAAAGTGTAATGAAGCCGGCCGCGTTGTACGCCTCTGAGATATGGGGAGTCATCGCGGAATGAGCTCTACTAAGACGACAGACGGACGCATTACAAAGACTACTGCTTTTGCTCATCAACAGGACATACGCTACAACATCAACGGTGGCATTACAGGTACTGGCAGGGGTACCTCCTTGGTGAGCAGAAGCGAAACATAGACATATAAACTGGACAAACAAACGGGGAGACAACGACATAACACGAATAAGGACAAGGGACAGGCCACATCCATCCCTGAGACACTTGACCAGCACAACGAACATTGACAGAAACAGAAACAAACTAAGAAAACAAAGAAGGAAAGAGATGAAAGGAAAAATAATGAGAGAATGGAAAAATACATGGGACAACAAAGATCGACGACGAGAACTATATGGACACTGTACACAGATAGGGACGGGCAGACTAGGACTTCAAAGCACATGCGCGAAACAGACGGAAAATGCACATGTAACGGACAGGTAGAAGACGCAAGACATATAAGGTTGGACTGTACACCAACAAACAGAGAACACATACGGACAGAGATATATACATATATATATATATATATATATATATTTATATATATATATATATATATATATATTTGTCTAACAGACGCTTCGAATCCCGGTACGTACTTAAGGCGACCTAAGACCCACATGATCCGAAAGTATATAACGAGTATATAAGTGAGAAATAAGTTATTCAAACATATAACACTTTAGGCAGCCTCAGAGGGGAAAAGATTTTTTTTTCTTATAAAAGTTGTATGAACGATACTCATCTTCAATCCCGAAACATTACGCAAACTTTCCAGTCCCACATATACAGCATCACTAAATACGACCAACGTTTCCGATCCCAGCGGTGTTGCCAGCTCTTCGGGTCATTCCACGGTGATTTCAATGTATAAAAGGATGCGAAATAGAAGTTGTGACGGCAAAAATTCCTGTCTATGTTTTTCAGTTGACGCGAAGAAAATATATTCACGATAGAAACGGATAATGAAAATGGCAACCAAAGATATTTTTCTGCGAGGTGTACCTATATTAATAATAATAATAATAATAATCGATATATCATGATGGGGGAGCTGCGTGCTTTGCTCCGTACGATAAGCTTGCCCACCATTAATCTACTGAAGCAAAAAGCTGTCGATAGAATAAGATCACTTGCGGCAGCAAGGAAGAAGCTGATTAAGAAGCAGAAATGGATAGAGGACAACAACACGTTCACCGCAGAGCCCTCAAAGCTATTGCAAGTTGCCACAAACAAGTAGAGGCAGAAAACCCGCCATCACCAGAAGAAGTCGGTTCTGGAAGAAATTGTACGAGCGACCAGCGGAAACCCGAGATACTCCAGCACTCCACAGATTCCAGACATTATGCGATCAATCAAAGTGTGCAACCAACTGAAATAACAACCGAAGAAATTAGACAAGCCCTGAAGAACAAAAATGATTTCACGGCACCTGGACTGGATGGGATCCAGAACTACTGTGGAAGAACTTTCCAGCTACTCATCAACACGTAGCCAGATTACTCAGTGGAATAATAATTCACCGTGAGCCAATTCCATCATGGTTGGTAGAGGACAGAACTGTACTGATTCTGAAATCAGGCGATCTAGGACAGCCCTAGAATTACCGCCCTATCACGTGTCTCAACACTTTGTATAAGATTCTCATTAGTGTCCTTCAAAACCGGATTCTGAAGGTTATCGCACCGCTGTGGAACCAAATCTACGAGCTAAGAGGGGCACGGAAAGGAGTACAGGGGTGCAAGGACAACCTTCTCATAGACAAGAGCATTTGTCAAGTTGCGAAACACTACAAGCGCGATCTACATACATCATGGCTGGATTACGCGAAAGCATTAGACACATCGTCGCACAGCTTGATAATACAGCTGCTAGAGATGCTCAAAGTCCACCCTAACATCATCCATGTGATGGAAAACATTATGGCGCTATGGAAGACCAAGTTCGCCGTTCGATCGGAAGGTCGAACCACGTATACAGGATGGGTGAAATACAAGCGAGGCGCTTTTCAAGGAGACTCGCTAAGCCCGTTTTTATTCTGCATAACACTCCTACCATTAACACCGGAGTTGAGGGAGAGCAGAATAGGGTACAAGGCCGGTCCACCAGGCAGAAGAGAACATCTGGTTTCACATCTCCTGTACATGGATGACTTAAAACTGTACGTTCCTTCCAAGGCAGCACTACAACAACTTCTTAACATCGTTGCGGAATACACCTCAGCAATAGGAATGTCATTCGGATTGGAAAAATGTACTGTTTTCCATCTGAGCAGAGGAAGAACTGAAGAAGTAGGAACTGGAAAGAGGAATAATCATTCGGCACCTCGATGAAGAGGAAACTTACAAATTTCTCGGGATGCAACAAAGAGGCGTACTGGGGACAACTCGAATCAAGGATACCTTAACAGCCAGCTACGAAAAGAAGATCCGGGATATATGGAAATAGCAGTTGTCTGGTAAAAACAAGGTGTCAGCTACGAACATCCTGGCAGTCCCGATAGTCACATACTCTTTCGGGGTAATTAACTGGACAGTGAATAAGACTCTCCAGCTAGACAGGGCCAAACGTAAAGTGATGAACATGAATCGGAGCCTTCATCCCAACTGCTCGGTACAAAGAATATATCTCCCACGAACGCAGGGTGGCAGAGGTTTGCAGACTTTAGAATTCCAATACCATCAACAAACGTTGGAAATGGCAATAAGGAGAAGTGAAGACCCGCTTCTGAAAATGGTAGCCCATCATGAATTTAGGTACCAAGGAGCTTTCCTATTTAGAGTTGGACGGAGAGCCTTGGAAAAACTCAGTATAACTGGAGTATCCATCGAGCATGAGCTAGTGGGAACACCTATCACGCCAACTGACCAGAGAAGAGTGGGCAGAGAGATCAGACAGGCACAACTGAAGAAGCTACTCGAAGACCACATAAGTAAAAGTCTGCACTCTATATATTTCAGGAGTCTGAAAGATCAGGGCCTGTCGGAGGAACTATCCTTTGCGTTCTTGAAGTCGGCTGGACTAAAGTCTGAAACGGAGGGATTCGTTATGGCTTGTAAAGTTGGAGAGATAAATACAAGATGGTATAAGAAGAACATCATGAAAGTGGACACCCCAACAACTTGCAGAGCATGCCACAGTCAGCAGTCACTGTCTGCTTGCAGAGTCCACGCTCCATCAGGATATACAGAAATACACAATGCGGCACTTAGAATTCTCTACTTCCATCTGAGAGAATTTTATGGCATACACAAGGAGCCAGTGCTACCATATGTGCCTCTGGAAATTGGATCAGTCATCGAAAATGATAGAGCTCAAATCTACTGTAACTATGCTTTTCCAACAACTCGGCAGATCCATGCCATAAAGCCAGATATAGTACTGCTGGACAAAGATCTTAAACCGAAACTTAGAACCAGGGTGCCTATAAAAGGTTTCCCCCTCTTCAAAAAAAAAAACGGAACTAATCAGAATTTTTAGCTGAAAATTCGCATAATGGGGGTTGAGATATTGATCTTCCTCCCTAAAATAATTTCAAACCTCTCCCACTTCCGGTTATACCGAAACAAACTACTACTTTCTTGATTTAAATAGCACAGTATATTATTCTTTCATCGGATAGCTTATTTGATAGCAATTTCAGTGATCTGGGCCTCACTTTTCTTTGAATATTTCTTCAGGAGAAGTTTTTTTCGAGATAATCTTTTTCGATCTTGATTTTTTCAATACGTTGTATAACAGACTGGTGGCAGTTCACACCAAAAATGTACAGGGTGTTTACGAGAAGGCCATGAACTTGGACAACTCAAATTCATCAAAACTCAAGATTTTCAAATTGCCACTCACATTTTTTGTTCTTTCAGTCGATTCTACGCCTAAAAAGAGGGGGGGTTACTTAAGCAAACTCTATACCTAAAATGAGGACTTGGAGAGTTAACGACAAAAAACTTGAAATCAGGAAAAAGCGCAATTTCTTAGTGGAAGTGGTCTGTGACTTTCGGGAAACATAGGAAGAAACTAAAATCCGATGTTTCGAAAACTTAATTTGACATTTCCCGATATTCAATTAATTGTTCGTTGCGATTGTTGATTATTTTAAAACATTATTCTTTTTGCGCGTATGTTCTGGGGAACATCGCGTTATAGTTTTGCCCAAATGTCTGTAACTTTCGAATTTTTTGACGAAATTGGTCTCAAACGATCAAGTTTGACTCCCCGATGAAGAATACGAGGTCAAATTTGATTCTGTCCGTCCGGCCGGCCGGCCGTCCGTTGCCACGATAATTTGAGAACGAAAAGAGCTAGCGACTTGAAATTTTCAGGGTGGGTGGCGCATCACAATACGACGGACAAGTTCGTTAATGGGCATAATTGGCCCAGTGGTTTCCGAGTAATAATTTTGTTTTCAACCAATATAAATCCGATCGAATTGAAACTTGGTGAGTAGTTGTAGAACATGAACCTTAGCACGTTTGTGAAATTTTGGGCGAATCGTATGGCTAGAAAATTTTAAAAAAATTATTAAAAAATATTTTTTTTGTCACGATAACCTGAGAACGGAAAGAGATAGCGGCTTGAAAATTTCAGGTTATGTTGTGCATATGAATGCCACATTTGAGTTTGTTTATGAGCATAATCGACCAAACGGTTTCAGAGTTATAGCCATCTGAAATTTTCTGAAATTTGGTGGTTTTTTGTTCCTCATTAACTCGAAAAATACTGAACCGATTGAATTCAAACATGATTATTAGATGTAGAATGCCAACGCGAAAATGTTTGCGAAATTTGGTGAGGATAGCATCTGTAGAAAATTTTTAATAAATCATTGAAAATAAAAAAAAAATTCTATATATCAGTAACTATACGTTTGAAATTGCTGAAATTTTGCAAGAGCGTTCATTACCTAACTCTACTGCCAAGTTTTAAGTTTTAATACGATCGGTTGAATATTGTTGGAGATTCGAGCATTCTTGTGCGAGTTCAGTAGATGGGTGACCGTTGCCTCGATAACTTTCGAACCAAAGGAGATAGGGACTTGCAATTTTCAGGGTAGGTTGCGTATCCGAAAGGGAGAGTTGAGTTCGTTTTTGGGCATAATCGGTTTAACGGTTTCCGAGTTATATCCACCTGGAATATTGTTTCCTTGATAACTCAAAAAATAAATATTCGATTGAATTGAAGCTTGGTAACTAGTAGTAGAAAATCAACACAAAGACGTGTTTAAAATTCTGTAAGAACCGTACTCCTAGAAAATTTGAAAAAAATGACGAAAAAAAAAATTTTAAGAACCGCGCCTCCAGAAAATTAAAAAAAAATCACGAAAAAAAAATTGGTTCAAGCACTGACGTGAAGTCAGAAGCTTTTGCGCGTATGTTCTATTGTCCATGCCAAGATTGTCCAATACAGGAGAATGGACGACATAAATAACCATGGTAAATTCGATTAAGGGTGTCCAATACAGAAGCATGGACAATAGAACATACGCGCAAAAGCTTCTGACTTCGCGTCAGTGCTTGAACCAATTTTTTTTCTACCAGTATTTATAGACCGAAATAGAATATTTCCATTTATGTAGTTTTCATTGAAAATAGATACTTTTAATTGGGTTTTGGATTCGCAACAATCCAATGAAAAATGAATTAAAATTCATGGGATGTCAAATTAAGTTTTCGAAACATCGAGTTTCAGTTTCTTTCTATGTTTCCGGAAAGTCACAGACTACTTCCACTGAGAAAGTTATGCACATTACTGAAATTGCCATCAAATGTAGTAGTCTTTTTCCGGTATAAGCGGAAGTGGTAGAGGTTTAAAAATATTTTGGGAAGGAAGACCAATGTCAATTTTGAGCTCAAAATTCTGATTAGTTCTCCATAAACGTCTAATAGTCATCGATGTGAATCACCCTTATATTGATTACTTTTGATCGTTACGCTTAATACTGCCGATTTGGCACTGGTACACGCAGTATAATATCACGAATGAATTTTTAAAATTCATCAAGTCGAATTGTCTGGTACTCTACTCACGAATGATTGAAATAAAAATTCCATCAGAAATACCTCAAATAAAACATATTCATGACGTTGACCACCTTAATCGGGTTTGTATAAGCTTCCGTAAGGTTGTACGATGTAAAAACAAATTTGTGAGAATCTGAAATGTCCATAGTATATTCATTGCTCATAAAGACGGTTTACTATACCGGGATCATATAAGATCCAAAATGGATGATTTGAGGTCTGTATATTATGAAGCTCTCAACGTGCAGTGTTGCCATGTTTATGGACTGAACGCGTCGGTCAGCTATACGAATCATATACATCAGATTCAAATCGGTAGAAGCGCCCTCGCACTGGCCAAACCCTGAAACTTTCTGTATATAATATCGTGTATAACCGACTTTTCACACCCAGCTGAAAATTCACCCCTAGCACCCCCTAACCTCCCTCATAATGATTCTATAGTCGAACGTTTCCAGACCCGGAGCTGGGTCTGACAACGTCACTTTTGGATCGTATAGTCGGCCGAGTATACCGATTTGAGTCTGTATGTGCGGCCAAACAAATCTATATATATATATATATATATATATATATATATATATATATATATATACACTCATAATCCGCCATTCGGAGGCCCAAAAATGCATATTCCGCAGCTTACCGGAAGCCCGCACCACCTTTGGGAGGCCCGACTTCGGGCTTCCCAAAACTAACGTGTATAAATTGGTCTGTAGATTCCTGACACCTCAGGGACCATTTTCCCAAGTTTTTGCCCGGGCACCAAAAATGCCTTATACATCTCAAAACATACGCGATCGGGTTCACGGAACGTCCGCGCTGAGAGCGCTTCGGTCGGTCTGCATAAACTTTATATACATTCTATAGATTTTACGCCTTCTACGAAGCCAGTATAGGTTCATCTGCACATGGGAGTCCCATACATTTGGCATCATCACAGATAATAATACGCCATCCAAAATACTCACATATTCTAACATAGTTCGATTAATTGACACAATATTGAGGTTTAATTTCAAATATCATAGAGGGCTCTTTTCAAGAGAACACTTTTTTCAGTATTTTACTGTTGCTATCATATACGAAAATTTGACTAGGAGAATATGAAAAATAATTTTGTTAATTTCATTTCTCTTCACATCGTGAATTTTTTTAAATAGCTATAGGGGACTTAATTTTTGCGCGTATGTTCTGGGGAACATCGCGTTATCATTTTGCCCAAATGTCTGTTATTTTCGAATTTTTCGCCGAAAATGGTCTCAACCGATTAGGGTCGATTCCCTGATCAAGAATTCGAGGTCAAATTTGACTCTGTCCAAACGATAACTTGAGAACGGAAAGAGATAGCGACTTGAAATTTTAAGGGAAGGTGGCGCACCTCAATAGGACGGACAAGTTCGTTAATGGTTATAATCTGCCCAACGGTTTCCGAGTAATTATTCAAAAATATTTGAGGTTGAGAACCTTAATGTGCCATTTGAGTTCGTTTATTATAGACATAATCGGAAAAATGGATTTTGAGTTATACCCATCTGAAATTTGGTTGTTATTTCCTTAATAACTCGAAAAATACGAAACCGATCCAACTCAAACATGGATATTAGTTGTAGAATGGCAACGCAAAAATTCTTACAAAATTTTGTGAGGATCCTATTTAGTAGAAAATTTTAAAAAAATCATAGAAAATTGTTTTCAAAATCATTGACAAAATTCTATATATCAGAAACTATTCTTCCGATATCGCTAAAATTTTGCGAGAGCCTTCAAAACCTAACTCTTCATAAAGTTCCAAGTTTGAACATGATCAGATGTATATTGTTGGAGATCCGAGCAGCCTTGTATGAGTTCAGTAGCTGGATGGGTGAGCGTTGCCTCGACAACTCTCAAACGAAAGGAGAAAGTGACTTGCAATTTTCAGGATAGATTGCATATTTGAATGGGAGAGTTAAGTTCGCTGTTGGCCATAATCGGCCCAACGGTTTCGGAGTTATACCCATTTGGAATATTATTTCCACGATAACTCAAAAAATATTGACTCGATCGAATTGAAGCTTGGTAACTAGTTGTAGAATATCGACATGAAGACGTGTGTGAAATTTTGTGGGGGCCGTACCACTAGAAAATTCTTTAAAAATTAGGAAAAATATTATGTATCTCATGATTCCTTGAGAACCGAAAAAAATAGCGACTTGCAGTTTTCAGGGTAGATTACGCATCCGAATACGAAATTTAAGTTCGTTAACTAGCATAATCGGCCAAATGGTTTTGGAGTTATATCAATCTGAAATTTGGTTGTTGTTTCCTCAATAACTCAAAAAATACAAATCCGATCCAATTCAAATATGGTTATTAGTTGTAGAATGCCAACGCAAAAATTCTTGCGGAAATTCGTAAGGATCGTAGCACCAGAAATGTTTTAAAAAAATGGGTTCAAGCCCTGTGGACAGGAGCTTTCTGGCGCTCTAGTTCAAACAGACAAATTATATCTCCGAAAGTATTGGTTTCTCAGAGTTGGGAATTATATCACTGTATTCATATAATAGAACTGCATCCTAAAGAAAATTCAATTCAAATAATAGTTTATTTATCAAGATTAAATGAGCAATCATGAGAATGAGAAAAGCACCATGGAAGAAATCAAATTAAATCTGGCTAATTTTGCCCAATAACGAACTTAACCGAGATATTCATCTCCCTAAACTACTCTGAGAATTTCAACTACCTACCTCATTCCGTTCGAGAGTTACATCTATGTCTATGGATGAAAAGCAGTCTCACTACTCTCTACTTCACTCACTAATCTCTTACTTCATGTTCAGTTCCGAAATGTAAGAATTTTCTGAGAAAAACTAATTTCGGAGCAAACAACTGAGATTTTTCTCACTTCGCTCACAATTCTTCGATTGATTAGATCATCATTTGACATTATGACAATTCATATTCATACATAGAATAAATAATAATATCATTCTGTGACAACGTTGAAATAAGATTTATTATTGAAATTTTGAAAAATCATATCTCCGAAAGTATTAGCTTGTTAGAGTTGAAAATTATATGATTGGATTCTTATGATAAAACTTTTTATTAAAAAAAATTTAATTTGGAATTTGTTTCGTAAAATAAAAATTTTTTTTTTGTTACTCCGAAACCATCTGTCCGATTTTGCCCAATAACGAACTTAGCCGAGATATTTATCCACTTAACCTACTCTGAAAATTTCAACTCTCTAGCTCATTCCGTTCGAGAGTTATCGTGCCTACGGCCGGCCGGCCGGACCGGCCGGACAGAATGAATTTCGACCACGGATTCTTGATCGGTGAGTCGAACCAAATCGTTTAAGACCATTTTCATCGAAATATTCGAAAATTACAGACATTTGGGCAAATTGATAAGCACTCAGTTCCGAGGAACTAGAGCGCCAAAAATCATTGAAAAAAAAATGGTTCAAGCACTGACGTGAAGTCAGAAGCTTTTTCGTGTATGTTCTCTTGTCCATTCTCCTTTATTGGACTTATTCTAATTCACCATGGTGAATTCTATTGTCTGTTCTCCTGTATTGGACACTCTTAAATTACCATGGTAAATTGGATTATGAGTGTCCTATATAGGAAAATGGTCAAGAGAACATACGCGCTAAAGCTTCTGACTGCACGTCAGTTGAACAATTTTTTTTTACTAGTGTGAAAAATTCATTTTTAACTGATTTGCGAGAACTCATGAATAGAACACGTAATTTATTTTGAGCCTCCTAGGAGTCAGTTTTAATTGGAATTTTGCACGGTCCAAGAGGTGATTATTGGTTACCTAATTACCGAATTCAATTCTATCATATCAGTATGCTTTGAGTAATCGAAAAACTAATTTTTCAAATTTTCGAATGTCTTTTTCTGTCCCCAGTAACCGAATCAATACAAAACTGTGCGTACATTCCACTCGTAATTAAATTATTTCTAAATAATCATTAAAGGATACTGTGGGAATTAATCATTAAATGGTTTCACATTATGATATACTTGTTTCTTAGTTGATGTTGTTTCGTTGTTAGTTGTTAGGCAACATTGTTCGTTTGATTGCTTCTGACAAATATCTTGTGTTTCTGACGCAGAAGCAAATCACAAAATAATTAAGTTTTAATTTTATAGATATTTTTTTTCAGAGTTTGGGAAAGAAAACCCAGAAAGAAACCATTCAATGATAAATTAATTCTTCCTGAATTTCAGTTACATAAACTAAGTAGTCTCGAAAATACTCGAATAAAAGCATTTACTCCAAATGGCCATAACATCGAACCCATTCAGCCTTTTTTGCCCGTCAGCAAACTAAACCCAGATTTTCATGCACCAAACTTACCCTGCAAATTTAATTTCTAAGTCATGTCGTTCGAGAGTTATAGTGCTATATACCTTTATAAATTTAAAAATTTATTTTCTCCGAAAATATTCACCGGAGCACAAACATATTTCATACTCGTATTACTTAAACCCATACCTATATCCCCTGAAAAATTCATCGACTCTCCGAGGGGCTGCGGGCAGCTTTTTCTACCCTAAAATTTCTAAATTTCATATCTTTGGAACTATTCGCCGGAGCACATACAGATTTCATTCACGTCATGCTTGTAATACCCATATCCTCTGAAAAATTCATTAACTTCCCGAGGGCTCAAGTGTAGTTTTTTAAACCCTTAAATTCCAAAATTTGATATCTCCGAAACTATTCGCTGGAGCACAAACAGATAAGTGGACAAGTGAATGAATTATACCGATAACCCTGAAAAAAATGATCGACTTCACGAGGGGCTGTGGGGTAGTTCTTTCAACCCTTAAATTTTAAATTTTAATATTATTCTCCGCAACACATACAGACTTTGTATTTGCGTTAAATATACCGATAACCACAGCCCCTGAAAATATGATCTATTTGACGGAGCACATACAGATTTTGTATTTGGGTAGTAACCCTTAAATTTCAAAATTTAATATCTCCAGAACTATTCGCCGGAGCTCATACAGAATTTATACACTTATTACTTATACCCATAACCATATACTCTGAAACCCCTGAAAAATGTATCGATATCCCAATAAGTGAGTGCGTGGTAGTTTGTACACTCTTAAAATTCAAAATTTAATAACTCCGGAACTATTCACCGGAGCACATAAATATTTCATATACGCATTACTATATCACCACCAATATCTCCTGAAAAATTTATCGACTTCCCGAGGGACAGCGGGGTTGTTTTTACAACCCTTAAATTTCTGATATTAATATCTCCGGAACTATTCGCCGCACAATTATACGCACACACATATTTCATTCACGTAGTGCTTATACCCATAACTATATCATCTGAAAAATTAATCGTCTTCCCGAGGGGCTGCAGGATAGTTTTTCAACCCTAAAATATCAAAATTTAATATATCCGGACTAATCGCCGGCGCACATAAATATTCAATACGCGTATTATTCATACCCATACCCATATCCACTAAAAAAATTATCGACTTTCCGAGGGTTTGCGGGGTAGTGTTCTCAACCCTTAAATTTCAAATTTTAATATCTCCGGAACTATTCGCCGCAGCATATACATATACTTTACGTGGGTTAAATATACCGATAACGGGATCGCCTGAAAAAAGTATTGACTTCCCGATGGGTGGCTGGGTAGTTTCTTCAACCCTTAAATTTTATAATTTATTATCACCGGAACTATTCCCGGAGCACATACAGACTTTGTATTTACGTTAAATATACCGATAACAACAGCCCCTGAAAAAATGATCTACGTCCCGTAGAGCTGCGGGGTATTTTTTCAACCCTTAAATTTAAAAATGTAATATCTACTAGCCGGAGCACTAAAAAGATTTTGTATATGGGGTACTAATACCGATAAAGATATTTCCTGAATAAATGTCTTCCCGAGGGGCTGCGGGATAGTTTTTTCAACCCTTGAATTTCGAAATTTAATATATCCAGAACTATTCGTTGGAGCACATATAGATTCTTTATGTGGATTAAATATACCGATAACAATATCCCCTGAATAAATGATCGACTTCTGTAAGGGCTAGGGGGTAGTTTTTTCAACCTTTAAATTTCAAAATTCAATATCTCCGGAACTATTCGCATATTTCATACACGTGTTACTTAAGCCCATAACCATATCAATATCCTGAAAAATGTATTGACTTCCTGAGGGGCTGTTGAGTTGTTCAACGCTTGATTTTTAAAATTTAATATCTCCGGAACTATTCGCCGGAGGACATTACATATTACTTAAACCCCATATCTATAACGCCTGAAAGATTGATCGCTTCTCAAGGACTATTTTGCCCAATAACGAACTCAACCGAGATATTTATCTCCCAAACCTACTCTGTAAATTTCAACTGCCTAGCTTGTTTTGTTCGAGAGTAATTGTAGAAACAATATTTGAAAAATTTAAAACATTTATTTTTACACTTTACGGCAACCTGATCAATACAAAACTTCGCATGCGTATAAAGGTCATTATTTTACAATTTTGTGCCAAATTTCAAAAAGATCGAGTGATCAGTTTCGGAAATATTCATAAACATTTTCTTTACTAAAAATGGCCATAACTCCGAAGCCGCTTGGTGGATTTCGCCCGTTAACGAAATTGTCTGAGATATTTACGCTCCAAACCTACCCTGCAAATATCAATCCTCTAACTCTTTTCGTTCGATAGTTATCGTGTTGACGAACGGCCGACTGGCCGGATAGAATTGATTTCGACCACGGATTCTTGATCAGTGAGTCGAATCAAATCGTTTGAGGCCATTTTCAGCAAAATATTCGAAAATTACAGACATTTGGGCAAATTGATAAGCACTTTGTTCCGAGGAACAAGAGCGCCAAAAACATAATAAAATGTTATTTTTCATTGAGGTCGACGAATAAAGTATTTTTAAATGGTATACTATGAATAGGAAAAAAATTGTTGCGAAACAAATTTAAGGGGTGGCTATTTCTTCTATCCCTTGCAAACACAATAGAATAGGTACATTACTTACAATAGAATAGTACTCAACATTTTTTGAGTGCCTTCTCGCTCGTATATAATGTCCTCTTAATTTTATTCATTGTTTTAGTTGGTTGAAAAAAAAATGTATATTGGTTTTCCGGTGCCATCTTTAGGGGGCTGTATATAATAAGGGGCTGCCCAACAATAGCATATAAAAAACCCACCCTATTTTCAACAAAACCTCTGAAATTCACAATTATTGATTAACACCCTGTATATAGAGACATCGAATATTTAGAACATATCTCTTGAAACTGTTAAATTCGTATAGAATTCGATGGAAATTTAGGCGATCATAGTCACAACACCGCCGGGCTTCCGATAATCGTACAAATGCATACTTTTTACACAGAGGGCGGCATATCCACCTAGAAACGTGTCGGGATTCCGAAAATCTTCAATTCATATATTTTTTTGTATATTCAAAATAATCTTCCCCTCTGAAATTGCTCTTGAAGGTATGACTCTTCTGAATGTTTTCCAAAAAAATACACTCTCCTAAACCAATCAGAAATGGCGGGCCTCCGGTTGCCTGTGCAACGTACCGGGCCTGGTAGAAGGCGCGTTATGAGTATATATATATATATATATATATATATATATATATATATATATATATTTTTTTTTTTTTTTTTTTTTTTTTTTTTTTCCTCCACCTCTTTGGGTTTGGTCCAACTTTAATCGGACAATATAATTGTCAAGATCAAAATCGTGCTCAGAATCCCTGCAGGAATTTTCTAACGATTCGCGTGGTAGACAGGATGACTTGCTTTTGGGAAGCAGAGATGACACCGGGTTCTAGGTGCATTCTTTTAGTATTTTCCGGTAAGTGCGTTTCTACCAGACCATTCACTGATATGATCATCGGGAGAATGCTTATCGTCTTCAGCTCATACAGCTCGCGTAGCTGAAATGCCAGGTCTCCGTACTTTGTAATTTTTTCCGTATAAGCTTTCGTGATATTATCATCCGCCGGGATCGTGAATTCTATGAGCATACATGTTTTTTGTTCATCGTCGAAGAGTGCTATGTCAGGCCTATTATGCATCGCCCCCCTGTCCGTTACCAAAGGGAAGTCCCAATAGAGCCTGTATCGTGTACTTTGCAGTAGAGTTTTTGGGACATATATGTGATCTGGTAGCTCTTCATGGAGCAAACCCAGCCTCAACGCAGCCTGTTGATGATAGATCCTTGCCATGGAGTTATGCCTATCCAGGTAATCTCTTGGGGCTAGTATAGGACAAGAAGAAGTCATATGCTGTAATGTTTCAGGTGCCTGGGAACACTTGCGACAGCGATCGGATGGTATGTCGAGTTTGGCAATATTTTTCTGGTAAATTCTTGTGGGCACGACTTGATCCTGTATTGCCAGGAGTCGACCTTCTGTCTCCGGAAAAAGATACCCTGCTGTCAGGTAAGTTAGCGATTCCTTTTTATTGATATTTTCTTTTTTCAGGCAACTAGGGTATCTTCCGTGCAAGGCTTTGGAGCTCCACTCCTCAATTAGTTCCTCTATTGTACGATCAACCTGAGGGGGATCTGACCTTGAGAGACGCAAGGCCGAGATATCCAGGTCCGCCTCTCGGATCGCCTGAAAGAAAGGTGAGTTCTTTTTCAGAAAGTAATTTCTCAATGCAGTGATGTTCTCTTGATGGGTTCTCTCCAAATTCAATAGCCCTCGACCTCCCTGATGTCGTGGGAGATATAGTCTCACCGTCGATGAATGAGGATGGTGAACTCCATGTTTTGTGAGCATACTCCTCAGTGCTCTATCCATTTCCTGCAGGTCAGTTGTCGACCACGTTATGATGCCAAAAGAATACGCTATGGTTGGTATAGCCCATATGTTGATGGCAGTAAATAGTGATTTGGAGTTCAGTTTCGACTTCAAAAGTATAGTGACCCTCTTGAGTAGTCTTTCCCGATACAGTTCCTTCATTTCTGAGGTTTTAATATCCAGTGCCTGTTTAATTCCGAGGTATTTATATGAGTCTTCCACATTTAAGGATGGTATGGTGGTCTGATTCATTAATATAGTTCCAAGGCTTGTGTTTTGAATTTTCCCTCGTCTCACTTCCAGGGTTGCACACTTGTTCACCCCAAAGCTCATACCGATGGAATCGCTAAAAAGTGACACTATTTCCAGGAGTCTCCTAATATGTTCAAAGTTGGCACCATACAGCTTAAGGTCATCTATGTATAGACTGTGGTTCACTCGTATATTTCTCTGCTTGTCAATAACATATCCGTATTCGGTGTTTCTCAGCAGCATACTCAAGGGATTAATTGCCATGCAAAACCATATTGGACTTAGCGTGTCACCTTGAAAGACTCCTCGTCTGATTCTTATACTCCTGGACTCTTTCATTTCATCTCCAGCACGGATGAGGAGAGATGTTCTCCAGGTCCGCATGAGAACTTGCAGGAGGTTGACCAGTTTTTCGTTGATACCGTGCATTTTAAGAGCTCTCAACAACCAAGAGTGGGGCACCGAGTCGAAGGCCTTTCGATAATCAGTCCATGCTACAGATATATTACGCAGCTTTTTACGCGCTTGCTTCGTCACGATGTAGTCAACGATTAGCAGTTCCTTAGAGCCTTTGGTCCTTATACGGCCGCCACCTTGTTCTGGTGCCATCAGGTTATTCGTTCGGAGGTGTTTGTTTATGTGTTTAGTGATCACAGCTGTCAAGATTTTATAAACCGTAGGGAGACAGGTTATGGGGCGATAGTTGTTAGGATTTTTAAGGTCTCCATCTTTCGGGACTAGGTAGGTGATCCCCTGTGTGAGGTAGGCAGGAAGCGAATGGGGTTCTGCTAAGGATTTCCTGAAAATCGTTGCCAGCACATTATGGACATTTGTGAAGTATTTCCACCAGTAGTTGTGCAGTTTATCACAACCTGGGGTTGCCCAGTTGTTTGCCCCCTTCATGACCTCCTCTATATCGGATTCAGTGATGTCAATTTCATCCATTTGGACTTGCGGCATTCTGGATTCAGCTTCCTCTATCCAAGACAACTGTTCGTTATGCTCGGCGTTCTCTGACCAGATCTTGCTCCAATATTCCTCCGCAGTGTTAGGTTCGAGGTTAACATTTTGGCTGATGCCTCCCTGCTCAAGATCTCGAAAGAACTTCTTCTGATTCTGGTGAAACATCCTGTTATTCCGGTGTCTTTTCTCCCTTTCATTGTATCCTCGTATACGGTTCCCTAAAGCTTTGATCTTCTGTTTCAGGGTGTCATTCAGAAGGAATATTTTATCCTTGAAAAGAGGGTCTCTTCGTTTGATCTTGAACTCCGATGCATGCTTTCTAACTGTTTTCATTACTTTCGTCGAAGGACTCGGAGTGTTGAGGTAAGTATGAAATATTCCTATTTTTTTCCTAAACTGAACAATCTTACCTTCCAGGCGTTTTTTCCATGGGGGTGGTGATGTCACCCTTCGGAAGTTGCGATCGCCCACTTGGTATCCTTGAGCCTCGGAGACAGTCACCGCCCCAGCATACACTATGTCCATCAGCTCGGAAAGCGTTTCAGTTCCAGTGAGGTGTTTTGGTAGCACGGAGTTCAGCAGCCTCACCGTCTCCAACAGTCCCTTAGTGTGGTGCATCCGCGGGATCTTTGGCTTGCTTTCTGCTGTTATGCCCGAAAACTTCATCAAATTTCCAGCAAACTCTCTGTCGATCTTATCAGCTTGTACATCACCTCTCAAATTTAATCCGCTACGTCGCACTCTCAGCAATGACCTGCGTGGACTGGATTCTACCATATCAGTGCCTACATTTTGTATCGCTTCGAGAGGATAACAACCTGCTTTGATATTGCTTAGCTCTGCTCGAGATAGTTTTTCACCTTTTATCATCCATCTCACCCTATTTGATAGTAGTTGGGCGTATGAAGGTCTGCTGGGATACATCTCCTCCCATACTTTAACCAAAAGCTGTCTATATGTTTTGTCGGATCGTTCAGCAAGGTCCTGTGCAATATAGTGCGCACGCATCAAAATGCAATTCTCTTCGTACGTCCAGCGTGTGCGCCTATCTCGTGTTCCGCTTGTAACGGAATGAGCATTTTGCTCATTCAAGTTTCCGAAGCTCACTCTTTGCGAAGTGACGAGGCCTGGCCTTGCGGTGCCATCTCGGGGGGATGCGCCGCTCGCTCCACATCTAACCCCAACAGGTCGTACCTCTGGACGGTTCCGAGAGGAGCCAACCTGAGACTCCTCGCCGCCCTGATTTCTATTCCTTCTCGTAACAGGAGCGAATTAATTCAAGCTTACAGAGGATGCTAACCTCAAGTGAGCTGTGTTGACTCGGGTACGCGGGGCCGTCACTCCCCGATGGCACAATGCACCACCCTGCGTACATATATATATATATATATATATATATATATATATATATATATATATATATATATTATTAAATCTTGAGATTTCTTGTGCTTCTTTCTTGTATAAATTCTTGTGAAAGTTTTCTTGGGTATTGTAGCACGTTGTGTTTGACTAGTAAAAGAATATTTACTTTTTCATTTTATATAATTTCCAACATATGTTTCGGCCTTGATTGGCCTTTTTCAAGGATGTATAATATAACAATTCTAATACTAATGTTTGACAAATTACAACTGTCAAAATTGAAAATAATGTCATGATTCAAATATCAAATAATTTTATCACTTCAAGACAGCGATAGCTGTGTAAGTTGATAAAATTAAGAAACTGGGATCTATATTTTCATTTTCTATCATTTTATTAAATTGAAATATATTTGTGCCAAGTTTTTGGTGTCAGTTTTATCGTTCATAGCTTCTTTCTCTTTTTTGATATGAATCATTTCTAATATATTTCGGGTTTTACAATTTTTTTCTCTATCTAAAATATGAAAGTTTTCAAAATCCATTTTATGCCCTTCAATTTGTTCGTGTTTTTTAAGTGCTGTGGTATTTTTACAAAATTTATGGCCATTGATACGTTCTTTTATATATTGTGATGTTTGACCTATATATACTTTAGGGCAGTTTATACAGTTAATTTGGTATATACAATTTGAAATTTTATTTTTTGGAATTTTTGATTTTAAATTTGAGTTTAAGAATTTCAAATTATTCACATTTTTATATGCCAAATTTATTTCATAATCTTTTAATGTTGTATTTAGTTTTTCCGATAGGCCTTGTAAAGATATGTATTTTAGAATTTTAGTTTCGCTTTTTTTAGTATTTTTTTTCTCTGTGTTGTATAGGCTGAAAATTTTGTTTTTGAAAATTTTGTTTATTATTTTTAGAGGATAGTTATTTCTTATCAGCATATTTTTTGCTTTATTTATTGTTTGTTTTCTGAATTCTGGACTTGTGAGTTTTAGAGCTCTGTCAGCGATTCCAGATATCACACTTTTCTTATGAATCATTGGGACTGTAGCATCAAAATTTAAATATCATCCGCTCCAGGTAGGTTTTGTATACCAAATTGTCTTTATTTTAGTGTTTGTTCTTATAAGTGTTAGATCCAAGAAATTGATTTCATTTTGTTCTTCTAATTCATGGGTGAATTTTAATTTTGGATGGTAGTTATTGAAATCGCTAATAATTTCACATATTTTATCTTCAGGTGCTGCTGTGAGACAATCATCTACGAAAAGTTTAAAAAATGGTATTTTGTATGTTAATCTATTTATAACAGTTTCTTCTAAATCTTCCATAATAAGTTGTGCTATTACCGCAGAAATTGGAACTCCCATGCCACATCCATTTATTTGACAATAAAATTCGTTTTTAAATTGAAAATACGAGCATGAAAAACATAGTTCGATTGCTTTTATAAATTCTGTTTTTGGTAGGTCTGTATGTATTTTTATTTCATTCCATTTCTTAATAATTAAGTCTTTTGCTACGTCAAGTGGTAAATTTGTGTATAAGCTGACAACATCTAGTGAGAATAATTTTTCATTGTTTTTTAATGATACATTATCTATGAATTTTTTGAATTGCCATGAATCTTTTATATAAAATTTATTTTTTCCAAGTATTGGGGTTAAACAATTAGCTATATATTTTGATAATTTATAAATAGGACTTTGGATACAACTAATGATTGGTCTAAGAGGTATTTCTGTTTTATGTAATTTTGGAAGTCCGTATATTTGGGGTGGATTTGCGTTATGTATTTTTAATTCATTGCAAAGTTTTTTAGGTAAAATATTCCTTTTTTCCCATGATTTTATTAGATCATTATTTTTATTTTGAATTATCTTTGTTGGATCTTGTTTTATTTTTTTATAAGTTGTTTCATCGTTTAGGATATCAAAAATTTTTTTATTATAGTCACATGTATTCATTACTACTGTTTTGTTAGATTTATCTGGTTTAAGAACTGTTATTTCAGGGTGTTTTTTGAGAAATGATTTTGTTTTCTTGATTCTGTTATTTAATTGTAATTGGCTCTTATTAAGTTTTGTAGATCTTTTTTTGAAGTTAGTAATGTTATTTACTACTTTATTACGTATTTCTGTTTGAGTATCTTTGTCAAAATTGTCAATTCCTCTTTCTATATTTGCGATGATATGGTGTATGGGAAGATTCTTCTTTTCTATTGGGATACAGTATTTCGGTCCTAAATTCAAAACTTCTTCTATATTTTCAGGAATAGTTGTATCTGAAATGTTTACAAACCAGTCTTTTTCTTTATCTTTAACTTCAATTCTGTTTTTTAGTTTTTTGATTTTATTTATTTGTTTAGTTCGGATGTTGTTGAATATTTCTTCTATTTTTCGGTCTTGTTTTTCTAATGATGTATTCACCCATTCTTCAATATTTCTCTCCAGAATTTGATTTGTTGTATTAATTATGTTTTTTTCTAGACTTTTGATACTTTTTGAAGTATCATTTATGAGGATGTTGATGGTTTTGAATTGAAATGTCTTGAAAATTTCGGTGAATTTCTTTTCATTTCTTTGGTCAGTTATTTTAATATGTTCAATATTTAACTTGAGGAATGTTGGAATCAGTTCATAATGTTTGCATTGCAATAGAAATATTCTTCGGTTTTTTTGCTTGATTAATTTAGTTTTCAATTTCTCCAATTTTTTGATATTTTTTGATATTTCATGATTGTTATATGTATGATTGATGTTTATACCTTCCATTTTCACCCGGAAGTAAAATGTATTATTAAATCTTGAGATTTCTTGTGCTTCTTTCTTGTATAAATTCTTGTGAAAGTTTTCTTGGGTATTGTAGCACGTTGTGTTTGACTAGTAAAAGAATATTTACTTTTTCATTTTATATAATTTCCAACATATGTTTCGGCCTTGATTGGCCTTTTTCAAGGATGTATAATATAACAATTCTAATACTAATGTTTGACAAATTACAACTGTCAAAATTGAAAATAACAAAATAAAAAAAATACTAAAAAAAGCGAAACTAAAATTCTAAAATACATATCTTTACCATATATACAAGGCCTATCGGAAAAACTAAATACAACATTAAAAGATTATGAAATAAATTTGGCATATAAAAATGTGAATAATTTGAAATTCTTAAACTCAAATTTAAAATCAAAAATTCCAAAAAATAAAATTTCAAATTGTATATACCAAATTAACTGTATAAACTGCCCTAAAGTATATATAGGTCAAACATCACAATATATAAAAGAACGTATCAATGGCCATAAATTTTGTAAAAATACCACAGCACTTAAAAAACACGAACAAATTGAAGGGCATAAAATGGATT